>WBOK01000615.1:0-22318 GCA_009289805.1 Alternaria gansuensis
TTAAATAGTAATTGTTTTTATATAAATAGTATTAAGGTTATAGTTTGTATTTATTAGTATTAAATTTAAAAATAATAAGAGTAGTTACAATACTTTTAAAATAGCTAACTAAAAAGGCTTTAGCTAACTTTTAAAGAGTATAAATTGCTTTTACTTAAAAGCGCAAATTAAAGTAATAAGAATACGTAATTATATAAATAAAATAGCTAAACAAAAGTTTGCATAGTAATAGTTTAGTTAACTTTTACTACTTCTTAATTTCTTTTAGCGCAACAGCTATACGCTATTAGTATTTAACTATAATAAAAAACTATAATAACTTACTACTTAGCTTATATTAATATTTTTTTTTAACAGCTTTAGCCTTTGCAAATAATATAAGTAGCTTTTAACTAGCTTTTATTTATAAATTCTTTATAAGCACTTTACTACTAGTTAAAGCTTACGTAGTTTACTTAGTGTACGCTATTATAGTAGTTGTAAAGTTGTTAAAATTTATAGTAAGCATATAAAATTATTATTAATTATTTTTATAGTAATAAAGTGCATAAGTAGACGTAATAAAAAGCTGTTATAATGCAATATACTAAAGTGTATTATTAGTAAGTAGTAATTAGTAAAGTGTTTAAATATAGGTAAAATATTAATTTTTAGTTAGCTTTAGTAAAAGCGTATAGGCTACACTAGCTATAATATAGTAATATTTTTGTATTTTTACCTACTATGCAACTACTACAACTAAAAATAACTAATTATAGTTAATTATTATATTTATTATAATAATAATAATTAAAAAAGAGCTAAGTAATAGTCTTAAAGGCCTAGTTCTGCGCATTCTAATTTTAGTGCTACTAGGTTTTAAACGCAATAAGTAAAAAAAGCTTATAAAAGTATTTAATATAGCTATTTATTATAGCGTATACTAATTTATAAAAAGTTATAAATATAAAAAAAATAAAATTAATAACTTACATAACGCAGCTAAGGCAGTTTAAAGAAAAGTTACTCTATAAATTTTAAAGTCTTAATAAAGAAATTATTAAGCTTTAGTTTTTAAGCTATTATATAAAGAAGTTAAGTAGCTTAACTTAATTTTAAAACAAAGGCTTTACAAAATATATATATAGCTAATTACGCTACTATATACTAATTAAAAAAAAAAAAAAAAAAAGTATAGTATAAAAAAGTATAAAAGAATAATAAAAGTAGTATAAAAAGTACTTAACTAAAAGTAATACAACGCCTAAAAGAGTAGTAAGTTAATATAGTTATTTATTACAAAGTTATACTTACATATAAATAAGTAAGTAGCTATAAATAACTCTTAATTAAATTTATAAAAAATAAAAAAATGTATACTATAAAGTTAATATAAAACAGTATATAAAAATTCTAGAAAAAGTAGTATAAGTAATAAAAAGCTTAAATAATAGTAGCTAAAGTTACATATATATATAAATTTATAGCTCTAGCAGTATTTTTAAAAAAATTATATATTATACTTATAATAAAAAATTAGTAAAGCTTTGTACTAATACTTTTAAAAGTAAATAAGCTAAAAAGAAATAGTAAGACTTTGTTAAAAATATAAGTTTAAAGAAGTTAGCTATTACTATAAGTAAAAATTAAAAGTAAGTTTTAATATATTTTTTTATTATATTTACTTACTAACTACTATAAACTATTTAAGCCTCTACTAGTGTATAAGTTCTTAGGACTTAGTAACAATACTATTTTACGCAGCAACAAGCTATATATTAAAAAATATAATAGTAATAAATATAAAAAAGAAGTTAATAATAATTTTAATATTAATGTGTACTATAATTAATATAAAGATAAATATAAAACTAAAGAGTAGTAGTAGAAATTACAGGCTAAAGTTAAAAACAAAAATTAAAATAAAAATAATAATTTTAGTAATTTTATAGACTTTAAAGGCTTTTTAAATTAATTATAGTAGTATTTTTATACTAAGTTATTAGTAGTAATTAGCGCTTATTACAGCTAATTAACATAATTTATATAATATAAAAATAATTATATAACTTTATAACTATACAGCTTTTATTCTAATATCCTTTAAATTAATAAAGTATAATTAAAAAGCGCCTAATATAGTACGTAATTAATAAAATAAGTTAAGTTTAGTTTAGTTGTATACGCGTTTACTAAAGGCCTACTATATATAGCCTGTGTACTATTAAAGTTATAAAGTAGACATTTATGTGCTGTACATTAGTAATAGCATTAATTTATAATAGCTTTTTATTACATTTTTAAACCAAACGCTATTTACCTATATATTATAGCTAAATATATTTATAAGCTTTTATAAAACCTTTACTAATTCTAAATAAGTAGACACTAGGTTATTTAGAGAAAAAGGTAGAAAAAGTTAAATTTATTAATATACTTACTTTAAAAAGCTATACAAAAAAAAGGAAATAAAATAATAACTTATTAAAATAAGTAGTAGAGTACAACTAGCTAAGCTTAAAATCTAAATAGCAAATCTTTTTACTAGAACTATGCTACTTATACTAGTAGCATTTAGTTAAAGTTTAGAGAAACTGCTTATATTATAACTAGCTACTTTTATATTTTTTGTTTTAACTGTAGTATAATCCTGCAACACTTAAAGCTAATAAGAATAAAAACTAAATACTTTATAAACTATATTAATATAGTTAATTATTAAAGTACTTTAACTCTTATTTATAATAGTTTGTGCATAATAAACTTTATATATACTTAACTTTAAAAAAGTAGTATACTTACTTTAATACCTAAATTTATTTAAAATGCCTTTAAAAAAGAGCTTATTTAAGTAGTTATTAATAATAATTAGCTATTCTAAACTATTAAGTAGCTATTATTTATATACTTTCTTTAATTCCTAAGGCCTTAGACTACAATAATTACTTATTATAAATTTAAGTTAATGTTTTAAAACTAGTTTAAAAAAGCAAAAGCCTTTTTTCTTAACAACTTTAGCTTTATAACTAAGATTTTAATTATACTAGATATATAATTTATAGCTAATTATCTTAGCTTTCTTGTAGTTAAAGGTTACTATATTATATTAAACTAGCAATTCAAAAAAAAACTACTTAATTTTATACTAATACGTAAATAATATACTAAAATTTTAATAGCTGTAGAAGTACTATGTGTACTTTTAGACACTAATACTAAGTCTTGCCTTTTAGCTATTACTTGCAATAATACTAGCAATAATACAGTACTTAGTTAAATAATTTAATTAATACTAGTAAATAAAAATATTAGCTAAAGCGCCTTAGAAAACACTATCTTATACCTAGCTTATATTATTAACCTAGTAGTTTAAGAGATAATCTAATATCTCTAACTAGCTACTACTATAAAGGTTAGACTTAAAGAAGTCTTACGCAGGCAATATATTAAAGTAATTAAATAAAAAATATTCTTTTTAAACACACTTTACAAAGTATTTATACTTTTATTATATTTAATTATTATATTTTAACTACTATTTAGATCTAAGCTATTTATATTACTATTAACGCATTACTATAACAGTATAAGCAATTTCTTATTACTTAATAATATTTACTACTAAAAGAACAACTTTCTATTATTTGTAATGTAAAAACTTAATAAAACTTAATATATAAAATATATAAGCGCGCGCTTAAGCTCTTAAAATATATTAATAAATAGCTAGTATAAAAAATAGTAATAAAAAAAGTACTTATATTATTATTAACTTTAATAACAATATAAGAGAGATTAACTATTATAACTTTAAGTATTTTTAACTTTCTTTTATTAAGTAGCACTATATTAAAGTAATTATAAAGATGCTTAAGTAGTTTAAAGATGCTATAAGCTTTTTAAGTAAAAACTAAAAGCTTTAAGTCTAATATATTTAGCTTATATATAACTATTTTTTAATTTTATAAACTTAATGTCTAATAATTTTAATAAAAATATAGAAAGTTATATTATAAAGTAGCTTATAATAGTACAAGCTGCTGTAAATAAGAGAAAAAAGAAACTAAGCAAGTACTACGCAAAAATATTAGCTAAGTAAGAGTTTCTATTTAACTATATAGCTATTCTAAATCTAACTTAAAAGCTTACTATATATAAAGTATAGTTATTATATTTTGTTATTATAGAGAAGTACTAATTAGCTAATTAGAATTTTATATAAAAACTTTAAGACAAGCATATATATTATAAATAGTTTTTTAACTATTTTAATTAATATAATAATAGTAGAAGGGCAAATTAAATACTAGTCTCTACTTTTTTTTTAAAAAGACGCTTAGCTGTAAATAGTTTTAAAGGCCTGCTTTTTAATTACTTTTTAATAGCTTTTTTACTTTAAGTTAAACATTTTTTATATAAAAAAAAGAAAAGATATAAAGCCCTACTTAATAAGAAGAAGAATTTTACTTTAGTACTTCTTGCATTAAACTAGAGACATTATTTAATATTCTAAAGTAGTAGTAATAAAATAAAAATACTTATTTTTAGCTATTTTAAGTTGTAAAAAATATATTAGCAATTTTAATTACTAGTGTTAGTATTAAGCGCGTTTTTAATACTACAAAAGATGTTATTAGTAATTAAAAGTATTACTTTTTAGCTTTAACTATATAGTAAATTATAGTTTTTAAGAATACTATCTTTCTAGATTTAAAGGCGCAAGAAATTTTTATATAAAATAAAAATATTAGCTTTAAAGTACTATGTAACAAAATTAATAATATATTTAAGCTTCTAGCGCCTAAAAATAGCACATGTAGTCTAGAAGAGGAAATAGTAAAAAATAAGCTTATAGAAAAAAACTTTTTACTTTTAGTATAAAAGTAGCAGCGCCTTAAAGCTTAAGCGTTACTATAATTATAAGCTATAATAATTAACTGTAGTAGTAAAGTTTTAACTATCTCCTAACTTTAACTAGTAATAAATATTAAATATTATAACCTAACTCTAGTCTATCCAACTTAACTATAACTACAATTTAACTTATACTTATAACTTATTTACTAGCCTAAGTATAAGTTAGATTATAGTTGTAGTTAAGTTGCATTGCATAAACTATGTAACTAAATTAGTGCTTACTTAGCTTGCCTCTTCTAATTTTACTTATTTAATATAGCTATTTATTACTATAAATAGCACGTAACTATAACCTAACTACAACTACAACTACAACTTAACTTATACTTATAGTCTATGCGTGTAACTACAACTACAACTACTAGTTAGTGCAACCTAACTACAACTATAACTACTAGTTAGTGCAACTTAACTATAACTACAACTACTAGTTTATGCAACTACAGCTTAACCTATACCTATTTACTAGCCTAGTACTATAAAAAAGATAGATTTGCTACAGCACTAGCCTTGCAGGCGTACTAATACTATTTATACTAAAAAAAAATAGAACTTTCTACTTTTATGTAGATTATTAAGGTTTTAACGCTGTTATAATAAAAAATTATTGCCTACTCTTTTTAATTAAAAAGACACTAGACCGCCTGTTAGGCGTATACTATTATACTACCCTAAATCTTAAAAACGCCTACTATTGTCTAAAGATTAAGGTAGAAAATAAGTAGAAAACTACTTTTAGAATATAATATAAATATTTTAAATATCTTGTTATACTTTTTAGGCTTACAAATGCCCTAGTAAGTTTTTAAGCTTATATTAATAAAGCTTTAAGAGAGTACTTAGATTATATCTATATAGTTTATCTAGATAATATTTTATCTATACTTACAATAATAACATTATGCTACACTAGCGTACTATACGCGCTGTACTTAACTTTTTATAAAAAGTAGAGTTTTATATAAATTTTAAAAAGTGCACATTTACTTTAAATAAAGTTTATTTTCTAAGATTTATTATTATAAAAACTAGTATTTGTGTAGATCTAGCGCGCGTTGCTACTATTAAGTAATAGCCTATACCTACTAGTATAAAGAAGCTGCAGTTCTTTCTAGGATTTACAAATTTTTATTAGTATTTTATTAAAAACTACGCTGTAGAAATAGCACCTTTTATAGATATCTTAAAAGAGAAACAGGCGTTCTACTAGAACAAGGATACACATACTACTTTTACAAGGTTAACGCAACGCTTTATATATACGCCTATTCTATATTACTTTTAAAATACACGTATAATTTGTGTTAAAATAGATACTTTAACTTTTACTATATTAAGTATATTATCTTAATTATTTAAAAATAAAAAGTAGTATTCTATTATATTTTACTTACAAAAACTATAAAACGCTAAGCTAAACTATAAAGTATATAACTTTAAACTTTTAGCTATTATACAAAGTTTTAAGAAATAGCAGCACTACTTAGAAGGTGCTTAATACATTATTTAGGTGTTAATTAATTATAACAACTTACACTCTTTACGCGCTGTATAAAAGCTAAACTAGTATTAAGCACGCTAAGCTTTATATTTAAAGGCTTTTAATTTTAAAGTTAAATACTGCCTAAGGCGTATAAACTCTACAGATAAACTATTAAAAAAAGTAGACTATAAATAAGAGAACTTATTGTTAACTTAACTATTGCCTATACTATAAAATAAACTTCTAGTAAAGGTAAAGTATAGTAGAATAAAAAGTTCTATAACTTAGTATAGCTAGAAAGGCGCATATAAGACGCATATAGCTAACATTTATAAAAAAGAAAGTATTTAAACTGCTAGTGCTATAAAGTGTATACTATGCGTACTACACTTTCTAGCTAGAGTATTAGTTAGTAGCAAACTTATAATAGTAGAGTTAGAAGCTTTAATAGATAAACTGCGCTAGTTATAATAAAAAGAAGCTTTTGCTTTATAGTAGGTTTTAGACTTTATATAAGTAGTATATACTTAAAATAGCAGCAGTATGTAAGTATAGCGCGTTAATAATAATAAAGTCTTAAAATATAAAGGTAGAATTTATATTTTACTAAAATAAGCTATTAAGTAGGAGATTTTATTATAGAATTATAACATGCGTATAGTAGGTTATTTTAGTGCACGTAGGACTTATAAGCTTATTAGCAGGCGATATTACTAGCTAAAGCTAGGCTATAATGTTTAGGATTACGTAAAGACCTATATAGTATACTAAAAAAGTAAAGCTCTAAGATATAGCAAATATAGTTAGTTATTACCATTACTAGTTTCTAATAAGATATTTAAAGAAGTAAGCTTTGATTTTATAATAAAGCTACTACTAGCAAAAAATAATAATTTAAGTTACATATTTAATATAATTCTTGTAATTATTAACTACTTTTTAAAAATAGTAATTTACATACCTATATTAAAAACGTAAAATATAAAATAGTTTACATAATCTTACTTTAAACATATTATTTTAAAATATAAAGTTAAAAAAAGTATTATATTTAATTATAGTTTAATCTTTACCTCTACTTTTTAAATAGAAATATACTACTAATTATAAGTAAAGTGTAAGCTAAGTACAGCTTTCTACCTATAAATAAATAAGTAAACTAAACACTAAAACTAAATAATAAAGTAATACTTAAAAACGTTTACTTTAAAAAAATAAAATAATTAAGTATTACTTCTAATAACTACATAATTTACGTATAACAACTTTATTTATAAATTAATAAAAATAACACTTTTTTACTTAGTATATAGCAAGCATTTATTGCTTACGTTGCCTTCTAAAGATAGTAGGCTAGAAGAGGAGGTACTAGACGCTGTAAATAGAGTGCAGCGCATGCATAGCGTATATATAATAGTAAAAGAATACTTTTTAGTAGTATAAAAATACTAATGCTAATACTATAACAAAAAATATAAACTAAAAATCTTTTACTAAAAAAACTTAGTTTACCTTAGTATAAAGAAGATTAACTTAGCCTACTAACTTAATAAGAAGCTTTTTAGTAAGTTTATAAAACTATTTTAAGTATAAGAAGTAGTTAAAACATAAGCTTACTAACTATAACTACTACTTTACTATTATATTTATAATATTTTCTACGTTTTTTTACTAGAATAATAAAAATTATATAGTAGTTAAAAAAATAATACTTAAGTACTAGAAATTAGCCTTAAAAGTAAAAAGATTTAGAAAGTTAAAAAAATATTAAAAAAACAAATTAGAAATAGCTAGCTAAAGTATTAGCTATAATAAAAAAGCTATAATAAATTATAAAAAACTTAGACTTTAGCATTGCAG
Source organism: Alternaria gansuensis (assembly GCA_009289805.1). Taxonomy (NCBI): domain Eukaryota; kingdom Fungi; phylum Ascomycota; class Dothideomycetes; order Pleosporales; family Pleosporaceae; genus Alternaria; species Alternaria gansuensis. The sequence goes on from WBOK01000615.1 coordinate 8,240, forward strand.
TTTAAAAATATAAAAAAACTAATTAAAAAATATAAGTATAAGTAAAGATTATTACGTTTTAAGCGTGCTAAAAAAATATACTAAATATTATTATTGCGTACTTAAGGCGTAAATTAAGTATTTAAATAAATAAATTATAAATATAAAAATATTTTACTTTTATTTATTATTAAAAAATTTCTTATTACTAGCATAAACCTTATTATTACTACTAATATTATTACTACTACTTCTAGTACTACTATTGTGCGCATTACCTGCGCCTAGACTACGCCTAAAAAGTAGTATATTATTATTACCTAAGCTTTTATTATTATCTTTATTATTATTAGTAGGACTAGTAATCCTAGCTGTATAACTAGTAATTAATTTAAGAGTAGCTACTATATAGCACTACTTTATTAAAATTAAGCTTAAGTAGTAAAGTAAAGTTATTAGCACTTAAGTAAAAACTTTTATAAAAGTACTAGTATATATAGTAATATAGTATAAGTATAAAGTTAGTATAAATAATTTAAACACTTATTAAGTGCTTTAAAAACTTATTTAAATTAGCTAAAGTATAGTTAATAGAATAAAAATACTTACTTTAGTATAACTACTATAATTACTTTTACTATAATAGTTATAATAATAATAATTAGTTTTACTATAAATTTTTTATTATTTAGTAATACTTTATATATAGCGCAGGCATATTATATATAAAGTAATAAAATTAGTAGCTTTTTTAAGTATACTAAACTTATATAGCTAAGTATTTTATAAGTAAAACTTTTAAATATACTTAGAATTTAGATAGTAAACTATAATAAAAATTAAAGCTTAGTATTAAAGTGTATAATAAGTACACTAATATTATATATTAAGTATATTAAGCAAAATAAAGACTACAAAAAATATACTAAAGTTTTTTTTTATTACTATAGTAAATATTACTTTACATAAACTACTTATAATAACTATATACTTTTATATTTACTTTTAAGAATTTTTAAAAAATAAATAAAAGAATTTAAAAGTTATTATAATAATACTATAAAACTTAATTTATAGAGCTTACTATATATTTAACTTACAAGTAATACGTATTTTAAGCGTATATAACTTACGCATAGAATATGCTTCTTATTAAGCTATTTTTATATATAATTTTAAAAGTTTTAAGTTAAGGCTATTAGGACGCTAGACTAGAGGGAGAGGCTCTATTATAGATAATAGCGTGTTAGCTAGATCTGCTAAACTTACTTATTATTAGCTTGCCTACCTGTAATTATGCTTATAAGGGGCTCTTTACCTGCAAGAATACCTGCAGGTATTATTACTTAAAATATACACATGTTATTATTTAAAGCTATTTCTTACTATCTTCTATAGTGTAAAGCAAGTACTATTGCCTAAAGCTACCCCTTACAATACTAGTAAGTGTAGGCTATTACTTAATAGTAGTAACACGCGCTAGATCTGCGCAAATACTGCTTTTTATAATAATAATTTTTAAAAAATAAACTTTGTTTAAAGTAAATATATATTTTTTAAAATTTACGTATAACTTTGCTTTTAATAAAAAGTTAAGTATAGCACATATAGTATGCTAGTGTAGCGCAATGTTGTTATTATAGGTGTATATAAGAATATTATCTAAATAAACTATATAAATGTAATTTAAGTGCCCTCTTAAAGCTTTATTAATATAGGCTTAAAAACTTGCTAAGGCATTTATAAGCCTAAAAAGCATAATAAGATATTTAAAATGTCTATATTGTGTTCTAAAAGTAGTCTTCTACTTATCTTCTACCTTAATTCTTAGACAATAGTAGGCGTCTTTAAAATTTAAAGTAGTATAGTAGTGTATACCTAATAGGCAGTCTAGTGTCTCTTTAATTAAAGAAAGTAAGTAAGAATTTTTTATTATAACAGTGTTAAAACTTTAATAATCGATTTATTTTTAAGGTGTTTAAGGTGGTGGTTGTTGTTGTAGTTGAAATAGAGTTTCTAAAAAAAGTAAAAAGCAGCTACCCTCTACTAATTAGTTACAAAAGTCAAAAAAAAGATTATGTATAGTTAACGAGATTTAAACAATAGGTAGATAAGGTCTACGCGCTAAGCGCTTAGAGCAGAAAAGCTTAGACTACTAAGCAAAAATTAAAGTTAAAAAAATTTAATAAAGGTACTAAAAAACAATACTAATTAAAACGTATTTAATAGCAATTGCTAGCTTATAGCTAGCAACAAGATTATAATAGAGATAAAGGAAGAGAGTAAGAACATATACGTTACTATAGTAGGAGCCTGTAATACTTTTTTATAAAAGCTTCTTACCTGCTACTTCTTACCTTTAGAATTTCTTACACTACATAGTACTATATATAAACAACTTATATACAAATAATATAATGCTTAAACTATTTTTTTTTCTTTTTAATACAAAGACTAATAGCTTATATTAAGTAAAGTTAGACTTTACTAAGTTACTATACTAGAAGCTATAGTAGTAGATTATAATAGAGCTAGTAGTAATAGTCCTTATAGTAGTTAAGTTAGTATAGAGGTTAGAATATAACTATAGTTAAAATATTTTTAATACGTCTAGTATTATAAATATTAAGGTTATAATAAGGACTATAAAAGGCTAGTTTAGCTAGTACACTATATATACTACGCATATTAATAGTCTAAGTATAGTAAAGGTGTATTACTTTAGCAATCTCCTCCTGCGTAAATATAACTTTAGCAAAAAAACTTAAAAGTAGCTTTATAAAAAGTAAAAGCGTGTTAAAATAGCTATTAAGTAGCTAAGACAAACTAATAAGTAAGAAGATTTTATAAGTTGCTTTTAGAAATAGAAGAGCTATACATAAATAGTAATACTATTGTTGTTTATTTATATTTAAGAATAGGCACTAAACGCCGCAACTATAACACTACTAAAATAGCAATAGGACAACAGAAGTTGCGGTTAGCAGTAAATAGTTAGTAGTAAATAGTTATTAGTTAAGAAAGTTAGTTAAAAAGATATTACGTATCTTTATTTCTGTTTAAACATACAACACACTAATTGCATGCTAGTAATACTAAATAAGAGGGCATAAGCCTAGATACCTATTATTAGCAATAAATCTTTTTTTACTAAAAAGGTGTCTACAAAATATGTAGTTACATTAAAAAGTTGTCTTAAAAGGCCGAAGCCTTTAATAATATATATAAAAGTAAAAAGTTTTATTTTTTTTTAGTATAAATAGTATTAGTGCGCCTATAAAGCTAGTGCTATAGTAAATCTATTTTTTTTATAGTGCTTTTTTAATATATTTACAAAGCACTTAAAGCTTATAAAAAAAAAGTATAAAAAAGCTTATAAAGAAGTTCTTTGCTTTATTAAATAACAATTACGTAATTTAAGCTTTTTAGCTGTAAAAGAGTTTTAGTAGCTTTATTATTAAAAATATTAGCGTAATTTTATAATATATTAAGTATACGCTGTCCTTATACTATAGATATATTTAATATATATACTTTAAGCTTAATACTTACACTATTACTTTAAAATACTTTTAAAAAGTAAGTTTTTAAATTTATAACTTTTATGTTCTTTAAAAATACTTTAGTAGCTACTAAGTTAATATTTACTTTTATATATTCTTAACACTACTTTTAGCTTCTATAGTTAATATAAATACCTTCTTAACTTAAAAAAGAATTACTAAGTAGTAGTAGTGTACTTTTTTTATCTACTTTATACGTAGTAACTTTTATAATATGCTCTATACTATTATTATTTATTAAGTATAGCTAAAGCTTATATACTATATATATGTTTTACTTTTAAAGTTTAATTTAACTTAAGTAAGAAAGTTTTATATTTTAAATAAGTTTTAAATATATTTTTATAGCTATTTTTTAACTAATAAAGCTAATTTTTATTTATAAGTTAAAAATAACTTAAAGTTTTTTTTTACTTTAGTTACTAAATATACGTAATACGCGTACTGTATTTTTAGTAAAATATTTATTAATATATACTTTACTAACTTTAAGTTTATAGTAAGGCTTAACTTTTTTTTATTTAGTTTATATTAACTAAAGCCTTATTAAAGTTGCTACTTTAGCACTTATTAGCATAGTATTCTTTTTTCTAGTACTTGAAGTATATAATATTATTACTATTTTTATACTTTTTAGGTGCGTTTAGTGTAGTAGCTAAAAAAAAGTATTTTTATTTTATTTTATAAAAGTGCTCTAGTAAAGTAAATTATATATAATAAGTGCTTTATATAAATTTTATTTAAGTATAAAGCTAAGCGTAATAAAAAATTTTCTAGTTATAAAAATTTAATAGTAGTTAGTAATTATATACTATAGTTTAGGCTTTAGTTTTGCAAATAAGTACTAGACTTTTTATACTTTAATATATATTAAAAGTTAATTTTTAAAAATATTAAAATAAGTTATAAATAATAAAATAGTTTAGTTTTCTTACTATATAGTGTGTGTATATATAGTTGCTACTTTAAAGCTATAGTTAATAAAGTTAAAAAGTAAGTTAAGTATATATTACTTAAAGTAGTTTTAAGTTAGCACTTTTTTTTTTACTTTAAAAAAATACTTATAATAAGTATATTAAAGCTTTTAAAAGTTTACTTTAAAATACTATATTACTTAAATTACTTTATTATTATTATTTTTTAATTTTTATAGTAGTAGCTAAAACACTACTTTATAAAAATAAGTAAACTTATAATATTTTTTAAAAGTTTTACTTTAGTATTTAGTTAAGTTTTTAAGTTTTAACACGCGTTATATATATATAGTAAGTATTACTGTAAGGCTCAATATCAAAGAGAGATACGGGATGCTAAAAATAGAGGGATAATAGTATATTGCCTGTGTATAAGAGACAAATCGATATCGTCCGACTACGATATCGTATCTCTACTTATACTAGGGTAATCTAAGGTCATATAACCTATTCGGACCTAACCTAGCCTTATCTAACCTTAGCCGTGCCGAACTAGTCTAGGCTAGCCTAATAAGATGTCCGACCCTAACATTATCCCCCTTCTTAGAACTAATCCTCCCAGATTAGTAAGACTAGAGTAGAATAGCCTATTCTTAGCTATAGTACTATAGTAGATGTTATATTATTAAGTAAAAGGTAGGCTCCTCCTAGAGTGTAATTATATAATTTTTAAGAACTTTATATTATATTTTACTTTTACTTTAAGCGTCTGTGCGCTAGAAGCTTCTAGAAAGCCTGCTAGCGTCTTAGCAAGGTTATATAGGCTTCTTTTAAGTTTTTTTACTCTTCTTTTTATACTTTACTTTATTTTTAAGGTATTAAAGGTGGTGGTTGTTGTTGTAGTCAAAATGGGTTTTCCAAAAAAGTAAAAAGCAGCTGCCCTCTACTAAAGAGGTGTTATACTTTACTTAACAACAACTAGTAAGTCCCCCTAAATTTTAAAAATCTATCTAGTCCTAGTAAAAGGCTATTATATACTATTATAGGCTATAATAAGCTAGTATAAAGTTTAAAAAGCTAACTTTAGTTTAGCAGCTTCTTGCAACTTATTAACTTAGCTTTTCTTTAATAAATTCTGCTGTTTCTGCCTACTTTAGCCTTATTATAGCCTACTATAGAGTACTATAAGTTAGAATAGCCTATATTAGCCTATATAATAGTTGCCTCTTCTAAAATAGACGCTACTAAGGTTAGCAACTTTTATATTAGTATAAGTTGTACTTCTGCGTATTGCTATAGTTGTTGTGTTAACTTTTTTGCTAGTAGAAGTATTTGTATATTTAATAAGGTTAGCTACGTCTTTCTTATAGTTAATAATAATACTATAGAGCTTTTTAAGACTTAAACGCATAAAGATAACTCTAGTAAGAAAATTTAATATATAAAGTGTTTTTATTACTAGTACTTAAGTTAAGAGTGTTGTGCTGTAAGTTAATAGGCTATTTTTAGTTATTATAAAGTATTTTAGCTTATGCTAATATAACATAGCCTTCTACTGCTAAAATAGATTTTTTCTATAGTATTAGTGTCCTACTTAAGCAGATTAATACTAGTAAGCGCAAAGTAACTATTAAAAACTTTTATTATAACCTAAACTCTACTTTTTAGGAGGGAGAGACACTAGAGCCTTAATACTATTATTAGGAGGTCTCTCTTACCCTAGACAAAATTAAGAGGCTTTAGGCTAAGCTAATTATGCAGGCTTAGGCTTTAAATAAAAAGATTATAAAGTAAGTAGACTATTATAAGTTATTTTAGCTTATTATACTCTATTATTAGCTTTATTAACCTTTTTTAGCTAGTATAAGCCTTAGGCAGAGAAGCTTTTTTTTATATAATAGTGCTATTTACTTTAGTTAGAATTCTAAAAGCAACCTGTGTCCTAACCTTTATTTTTGTAATAACTATACTATTAAGGCTAAGGCTAAAGCTAATAAGTTCCTAGAGAAGCAAGAGATAAAGAAGCTAATTTTAGGTACTTCTAAAAAGGTATGTATATTCTATTATTAGCTATAATAAGCTATTTTAACCTAGTATAGCGCAAAATTACTAAAAGCAGCTATTTCTTACTTAAGTAGGAGGTATATTATATAAATACAAAGTTGTTAGCCTTAAAGTCCTAATATGTAAGCGCTAAGAGCAATAATAAAGGCAGCTTAACTAAGTTTATTAAAAAGCTTAAGGCCTAGATCTAGAAGGCTAAAGACAAGGTAGATAGACTTTAAATAAGTTAATATAGGCTATAATAGGCTACTCTAGGCTACAATAAGTGCCTAAGACCTTTAGTATATATATATAGAATGCACCTAGGAGGTACTAGCTTTTAATAAAGCATTATAGGTTAGACTAGGCTATAATAGCCTAGTTTAAGGCGTTTTAGTAGATACCCTAATTTGCATAAGTTAAATAGTAATATAGTTTTTTTTAGACTTAGTAATTCCTTGCTAGTATAACTTTTTTTTTTTATAAATTTAAGCTATTTAGCCTTAATTGTTTTTTAGTCCTATTGCCTTGTTAGCCTTGTTGTACTTTAGTAGGCTATACTAGGCTATTATAGGCTAGTTTAGGTAGAAGTCAAGTATATAAAAAATGTCTTTGTTATTTTAGGCTAAAATACTAGTAAACACTTAATTAAAAAACCTTTTGTAAAAGAAAAAAATAAGTAAAAGTATACTTTAGTTGTCTTTTCTTAATCTACTTAAAGTTATTTTTTTTTTCTTAAGAAGTTGTTTTTAACCTCTTTTAAGTTTTACTTTCTTAGTTTAGCAACGCAGAAGTATATTATTATTATTTTAAAATTTCTTAAGTGCTTCTGCGCTTAGGTTAAAACTAAGTTCTTAAGAATTCTCCTTTTTAAAATAGCCTTTCTAAGAAACTAAGTATTCTTATTAGTTAGCTTTATTTTTTTATTTTTTTTAGTATACAATCTACTTTATACATATTATTACCTAACTCTTTTAAAGTGTCTACATTCTACCTTTTTAGGTGTAGTATTATCTCTGTTAAGTTGTATAGCTCTAATAATAAAGCATAAAAAACTAAATAAATATTTTTTAACTTTAGTATGTTTACTTTAAACGCAGATAGCCTAATCTAGGTTATAATATGTTTAGGTCTTATAAACTTCTAGTCTATTTTTTTTTTTAGCCCTGTTAATTGTATGTAATAATTTAATACTAAGACCTAGTCTTTTACTTTAAATATAATAAGTAACCTTTTCTTGTTAGCATATACTTTTTAGTAAATATTAGCTATAATAATTTTTTATTTGTATTTGCTTTGTAAGCTTAGCACTTTAAAGGTAGTTTATAGTCTTATAAGGCTTTCTCTATCTCCTAAAGCTATACTAGGCTATTCTGCGCTAATTAGGTTTATTTTATAGTATGCTTAGAAGAGCGTAGTTTCTGTAATTGCATATATGCTGTTGTTGTAGGCAAATTCTCTAATAGAAATTTATAAGGCCTAATTATTTTACTCTAAAGTATAGTAGTACTAAAAGTATTATTTAAGCGTTTAGTTCTACTTTTTTATTTATTTATTTATTTATAGATAGAAAGTAGACGTAAAAACTTTTTTTAAGTTTATATAATGTTAAAAAGTATCCTAGTGCTTTGCATTTATAAGTAGGCCTTTGTTTAAAATTACCTACCTTAGTACGCTATGTAATCTAATTACTTCGCGTATCTAAGCTTAAGCTAGATTAGTACTATTCTAATTAGCTCTTGCTAGGATATAATAAGCTATTTTAGTTAATTAGTACACTACTATAAGTATTACATTGTATACTTAGCTTAGTATCCTGCTAGAAGGTAATTCTGTAATAAAGTCTATTGTCACGTCCTCCTATAGCCTACCTAGTAGGGGTAGAGGTTTAAGAGGGCTATAAGGCTTATAACGCGCTAGATTTAACTTCCTGTAGGTAAGGCAGTTACAACAATACTCTATTATGTTTTTTTTATACTCTTCTAGGTATATTGCTGTTATAATTTTTTTAGTATTTTTTTAGAACTAAAATAACCTGCAAGTAAGTTATTATAGTATTCTTTTAGTGCTTATAACTTACTTTAAGTTTTAGTAAGCTCTTTTAAGCGCAATAAGCCTATTCTAGGCTTAGATAAGCTATTTTAGTCTAGTTCTATATTAAATTTATCTAATGTAGCTTTTATGTCCTTATTAGTAATATTGTAGTCTTTTAAAGGTTCTAAATTTTTAAGTGTAGTTTTGTCTACCTATTTAAACTTTTTTAGTACTTTTTTTAAAGTAGCTAGCTGCTTTATTTACTTGCTTAACTAAGTAAAAGTTACTGTAATAATTAAGCTTTATTTACTTTTATTACTTAGAATATCTTTTATTAGTTGTATAAAAGCCTTATTGTACTTTTATGCTAGTTTTTATAACTTAGCTATATAGTTAAGATAGCAAGATAGGCTGTCTACTAGATTTGTACTCCTAGAGCAGTAGTTTAAGATAAAATTATAGTGTGTTAGCACTAGGTACAACTGTACTTAGCAGTAGCTAAAAATCTTAGTTTTTATAAACTATTTAAAGTTTAATAATTTATTAAGATCTTAAAATAGATACTCTTTAAATAGTAGCGCTAGTGTTCTAAACTTTTAACTATTACAAGAAGTTCTTAGTTATAAACATTATAGTTGTATTTAGCTGTAATTAGCTTGCATAAATAGAAGTTAACTAGCCTCTATTATTTTATAGTAGGTAATACTAGGACATATTAGCTTATAATATCTAATATCGCACTACTAGAGGCGTCTACTTCTACCTTTATCTTCCTGTCTCTCTTAAAATGCGCTAGTATAAGTATATTTAAAAAGGAATCTTTAAGTTGTTAGAATGCCTTTTTTGCCTCTTTACTAATATCTAGAGTTTAACTTTCTTTCCTTCTTATAGCGTAGCCTTTTCTAGCTAAGCCTAGGCTTTTCTAAGTTAATATAGTTAAGGGTAGAGCTAGCTTAGAGAATCTTTTTATAAATCTCCTATAATAGTTTATAAAACTAATAAATATTCTAATATCCTGCACTATACGTAAAATAGGCTAATCCTAAATTATCTTAATTTTATCTTTATTAATCTTAACACTATTTAGTGTAACTATATATTCTAAGTATTTTGTGTGCTAAGTGTGCTATTTACACTTACTAAGCTTTATATATAGCTTAGCTTTGCGCAATTTTTATAATACCTCCTTAATATAAGTTTTATATTCTTTTCTTGTTTTAAAGAATATTAGGATATTATCTAAATAAATAATATAAAATATATTAACTAAGCTAACTAGTATTTAGTTTATATAGGCTTAAAACTACGTAGGAGCGTTTATTAGGCTAAAAAGTATAATAGTATACTTAAAATAGCTGTATTTTATGCAAAAAGCTGTTTTTTATTTATTTTCTTCCTAAATACGCACTTTATAGTACGCTTCTCTTATATTAAGTTTAGTATAGTACTTAGCTTGCGCTAGTCTATCTAACAACTTTATAATAAGTAGAAAAAGGTGCCTGTTTTTTACTATAATTTTATTAAGACTATAGTAATTTATATATAGCCTTATAGTACTGTCTTTTTTCTTTATAAAGAGTATTAGTGCGCCTGCTAAAGACTTAAATTTTTTTATTTATTTTTTTGCTATATACTTTATAAGGTATTTCCTTAATAGCTCTAACTCTGTTTTTAATAAGTTGTATAATAGCATGTATAGTAGATTTATACTAAGTAGTAAGTTAATTACTAGATCCTGTAGTCTATGCTTTACTAAGACTATAAAGTCCTTCTCTAAACATATATTTATATATTTAGCGTATTATAAAGAAAGCTAGCCTATTTTAGCTAATTCTTAGCTATTCTAGCTTATAGACCTTATAATACACGCACTGGCTTCGGCCTTTTGAGACAACCTTTTGATGTGACCACACATTTTGTAGACATCTTTTTGGTAAAAAAAGATTTATTGCTAACAAAAGCCACTCCTAAGTCTCTTTGCTAAGGTTGCATTTGCGCAGGAGGAGATTGCCGAAGTGATACACCTTTACTGCACCTGGACTATTAACATGCGCAGTGTATATGGTGTACTAGCCGAACCAGCCTTTCACAGTCCTTGTTGTGACCTCAACATCCATGACACCAGACGCATCGAAGATGTCTTGACCACAGTCACATTGCCTTTGACACCTTAAAAATAAATAATACACGCATACACGTTTACTATAGAATTATATATACTTTTTTTAAAAGTTTCTGTGTCTTCTACACTAACTTTTTAAAAACTACTTAAATTTTAAGACTTTTTACTTTAAAAAAGCATGCGTTTTATTACGTAGCTTATTTTTAAGTTGCAAGAGTTAATTTATAGTAACTTAAAGTAAATTAGATACTTTTTTAAGTTTAATACTATAAATAAAATATATTACGTCTTAACGCGTTCTTATAAATTTATAATAGTTACATCTACTTTAGTTATGCTATAGATAGTAAGCTTGCCTTTATTTACTCTTTCTACTAATAGGCTAGGTAAAAAATTAATAGTTAAGTCTTGTTCCTTTGCTAATATAGCAAATATAAAATTTAGTTATAAGCTTTTATTAATTATAGCTTTTATAAGCTTTAATGCCTTAACTATACACTTTATAGTTAAAAGCTGCACTAGTTTAGGTAAAATTGCCTTATATAATATACCTAAGTTCTTATTCTCTTAGTAGAGAGTAATGTAGGTAGCAAGGTAGAACTTAAGTTCCTCTACTTTTAGTCTTTTCTTAACTTAGGTGTAGTAGCGCTATCTACTATTTTTTTTAGCTTACTTAGCTTATAGTAGTTAGACTTATAATGTTTAAGTTTTCTATACTTATAACACTATAGAGTGCGTTCTTTAGTGCTTTTCTTACTTAGTTTACCTTACTTTAGGCTATAATAGCTTATTCTTGCCTACTTAGTAGTTTTTAAAGTTTTTTTTACATCTTTTAACTTTTCTTAGTCTTATAGTATTCTTATTCCCTCTTTTTTAAAGTGTTATAGTTTAAATTCTGCTCTTTAGGCCTTTTACTAGTAAATAAAGTTTACATATTCTTCTACTTACAGCAATATTACTTATTGCTTTACTAAAAGTAAAAAAAGACTTTTTTTAATATTTTTACGCAATGCTGCTATATATTTTAGAACTTAAATATTTAGTATTTAATCTAAGCCTAATTCTTTCTAAAATAGTTTTATATAGTTTAGCAAGTTTGTAAAATTCTGCTTTAAGAGTTAATGTGCCTATTTTAGATAATTATAGGCCTATTATTTGTGTTTTTAAAGTAATTTTAAAGAGTTCAACATAACTTTTTTTAAATTAGCTTATTTTAGTGTTTAAACTAGCAACTTCTGTTTTTTTGTAGTTTAATATGCGTGCTATAGTATTTTTAGTAGTTTTAAGATATATATTATTTTAAAGTTAATTTTTTAAGTTTTATTTATAAAACTTTGTAGTACGTAAAAAAAGTATAATTTGTAATTTTTTTTTTTTTAGTTATATTACACACAGCTAGCTTTTAAGAATATATATAGTAGTTTTAGATATAAAAGGCTAAATAATAAAGTTAAGTTAGTTTATTTACTTAAAACTATGTCCTTAAAATTCTTATTAAGTGCGCTTAAGTCTCTTAAAGTTACTTTATCATATATTTTTTTAGGTTTAGCTAACTTGTGTTGTTTTAGTTATTTCTCTTTCTATGCGCACAATTGTGCTAGTTCTTAGTCTAGAGTAGCCTTTTCTAGGCTATCCTAGCCTTTCTTAGGTGTATATAGACGTTGTGGCGTAATTAAAAATTAAGATGCGTTAGTTTCTTTATCTTTATCTATCTCCTAGTTAGTAGGTGCCTAGTCTTGTTCCTCTTTAAGAATTAGTACTAGTTCTAATAATCTTGTCTTTTAGGTTCTTAAGTTAGATAATCTTTCTTTATTATTAGTAAGAGTACAGGCGCAGCTATTTACACGCGTAGATTAAGCACTTATTATGTAGCACAAGCGTATTTAAAAAAAAAATTTAAATATAAGGCTTAATATTAAAGAGAGATACAAAATGCTAAAAATAAAGAGATAATAGTATATTGCCTATGTATAAAAGACAAATTAATATTGTCTGACTACAATATTGTATCTCTACTTATACTAGGGTAATCTAAGGTTATATAACCTATTTAGACCTAACCTAGCCTTGTCTAACCTCAGCCGTGCCGAACTAGTCCAGGCTGGCCTAATAAGATGTCCGACCCTGACAATTACTTTAAGTATATTCTACGCGCAAGATAATATAGTTAGTAGTATTAGTATATTTAAAATTTCTTTTTATTTAACTTCTTTTAGTTATACTACTTTTTCTTTTAACTTTTATAATTATTATAAAAATTAAAGTTTATTATGTTGCTTTTTTATAGTATTAATACGCTTCTTAAGTATTGTAAGTACGCCTTAAGTGCACTTTCTAGGCTCCTTAGGTATAGTAGGCTTTAATAAAGTTTAAAGAGGATTAGAAAGTTTAAATATAGTAAGGCTTTAGCTTTTTTAATTGCTTTAAGTATTAGATTGCGTTAAGAGAGCTATTTCTAGACTATTAGCTTGTAGAAAGAGGTATTATTCTATAAGAGGTAGCTTTAGGCAATAGTACTTGCTTTACACTATAGAAGATAGTAAGAGATAGCTCTAAATAATAACGTATGTATATTTTAAGTAATTCTTGCAAGTAAGGAGCCCCTTATAAGCATAATTGCAGGTAGGCAAGCTAACGATAAGCGAGTTTAGCGGATCTAGCCAACACGCTACTATCCGTGACAGAGAGGTATTTAGGTGTAATAGATTCTTATACTTTTTAACAGGATCTTACAGATAGTAGCCTTTGTAGTATAGTATAAAGTGTTATCCTATATAAATATTAATCTTTTATATATTTTTGTCTACTTCTAAACTCCAACAATAATTCTTTATTAGGATTTTTAAATATTAATTAACTTCTACTCTTTTTTTTTAAAAAAATAATTAGAGAAACTTTTCTTACTTCTATTAAAGTAGCTGTAAAACAATAAAATTCTCTTTTTTAGTATTTTATTTACTATATAGATAGACTTAAAAGTCTTACTAAGCAACTAAGTAACTTATTTTCTTTTTTAATGCCTTCTTGTTATTTAAGTTTTACAACTCTAAAAATTATATTTTATTATTATATACTATAAAGCTTATAACTTTCTGTCTATTTTTTTTAAAGCTTTATTTTTATTTAAAAAGTCGTTTTGCAAATGTAATTTACTTATTATAACAAATATTATAAAAAGCGTATTAAATAGTATATTTTATTGTATGCTAATAGAAGTAGTACAAAGAAATATCGAAGTAGCTTATTAGTTTTCCTACTTTATATAACTTAATAAATAAAATAAGTTATTAAACCTACTCTAACAAGAGTAATAAGAGTCTACTTATTCTACTTTTAGGTGTAGGCTGGTAAATGGGTATAGGTTGGGTTGTGGTTGGGTCAGATCCGCACGGACCAGAACACCAAAATCTCAACCTTTACTTCT
>WBOK01000616.1:0-23675 GCA_009289805.1 Alternaria gansuensis
TAGATTAGACTATTACGCTATCCTCTTTAGTATTACTAATTAAGGTTAGCTACCTAGCTAACTAAAGAAATACAACACAAAAAAAAAACTAGAACCTTTTTAAGACTACTCTACAGGAGGAAATACTACAAGTAAAGCTAGAGGATTAAGTACTAGCTATACTATAAGCGTCTAACAAACTCTTAAGGCAACTTCTTATAGGAAATCTACTCTACTTGTAAACTAAAAGCTAAAACTAAAGCCTTAGTAGTCTAGTGATTTAAATATCCTTAAGGCTAGCCTACATAGAGCCTATTAAGACTACAAACAAATAGCAAGAAGAGAAGACAATACTCTATACTTATAAAAAAGAGACTGCTTGCTCGCTAAGAACAATTACCTTAAAGCTATTAGAAAGGCTAAACTTAACTATTAGGAACAGTTCCTCTAAAACGAATTACCTAAAGAGATATTTAAAGCTATAGCCTATACAAAAAACAACCTCTTAATAAAAATCCTAGTTATTAGAAGCAAGGAATCTTTTAAGGAGAAATGCTAAATGTTTAAAAAGGAACTATTCCTACTACCTCCCACTACACTAGCACCAAGGCTTAACAACTACTAAGGAAACAACAAATAGAAGTAGCTAACGTTAACTAGAGAAGACCTCTACACTGCCTGCAAAAAGATAAAAGCTACCTTACTAGGACCTAATAGAATTAGCTAAGAAGTCATCTTAATAGCGTACAAATACCAACCAAACACCTTCTATAAAGTCTATTCAACGCTCTTTAACCTAGGATACTAACTAAGGTGCTAGAGAAAGGCTAGAGGAGTTATCTTAAGGAAACTAAACAAGCCTAATTACTTAATCCTAAAGGCATATAAAGTTATCTCTCTTCTGTGCTGCCTAGGGAAGGCACTAGAGAGGCTCTACGCAAAGAGACTAAGTGTACTAGCAGAAACAACAGACTTACTCTACCCTTTACAAATAGAAGGCAGGCTTAAAAAATTAGCTTTTAACGCTGCACTACTTTTCTACAACAATATCCAACAACAGAGGCAAAAGAAAAGAGTTACCTTAATAGCTTTTCTAGATATTAAAGGCGCTTTTAACTATTTATCTAGAAACAAGCTGCTAGAGAACATGTGCAACTAACAACTACTAACCTACCTTATATTATAGACTAAGTCATTTCTTACTAAAAGGCTACTAGAGCTATCCTTTAATAAGCAAACAGAGAAAATACAGGAAGTTAAAACTAGTACGTTACAAGGAAGCCTAGCATCGCCTATTCTATTCTTTATTTATACGAAACCGCTATTCCAATCAATTACAGCAAACAACAATATATACTCCTTATCCTATATAGACGACCTGCAGATCTCTATATTAATAACATCTATTAGGAAAAACATTAAACTACTAAAAAGAGAACTAGCAAATCTCTTTAGCCTAGCAAAAGAGCTAGCTATTAAGTTTGATAGCTTAAAAACAGAATTAGCCAATTAGACAAGATCAAAAAAGGACGCTAGCAGACTCTTTACGCTACCTATAAAGGAGACCTTCTAACTAAAAAAACTAGTTAGATAGCTTAGTATACTATTTAATAATACTGTAAAGTTTAAAGATTACTGCTACATAAAGATGCAACAAGTAACTTAATCCTTTTCCTGCCTAAGGAGGCTAGCCAATATTAATAAAGGCCTCTTACCTAGAGCAATAAGGCAATTATATCTAGCTTGTATTACAAGTGTAGTAGATTACGGATACTAACTATTTTAGAAAAGACAACAGCACGTCCTTAACAGCAGGCAGAAACTTTAAAACTAAGCCTATAAAAAGATTCTAAAAACTTTTAAATTATCTCCTACAATACTAAGCGAACTAGAAGCTGCTCTTTACCTACCTAGAGTTAGGCTCGACAACAGATTACTGCTATATAAGGATACAACAAGCAACTTAAGCCTTCTTCTGCCTAAGCAGGCTAGCTAACATTAATAAAGGCCTTTTACTTAAAGTAATAAGGCAATTATATCTAGCTTGTATTACAAGCGTAGTAGATCATAGATACTAACTATTCTAGAAAAGACAACAACACGTTCTTAATAGCTGGCAGAAACTTTAAAAATAGGCGTGTAAAAAGATTCTAAGGACATTTAAATTATCTCCTGCAATACTAAGTAAACTAGAAGCTGCTCTTTACCTACCTAGAGTTAGGCTCGACAACTCTATCAGACAATATGCGTTTAGATCTACTTTACTAGATATAAACCACCCTATAAAGAATGCTATAAGGCGACTAACTTAACCAAATAGCTCAGTCTATCTCCTTAGCTATCTCTATCACCGAGAAACTACAACAGTACGCCTACACGCTATAGAACGCTATAACCCTATACAAAGTTTAAATATTAAACAAGCTAAAAGACCTAGAAGCGGAATTCTACAAGAGGCTATTGGTTAATAACAGCCTCCTTTTAATATACTCAGACGCCTTAGTAATAAAGAAAAGCAAAGAAATTAGCGTAGGCGTTGCTTTCTTTAAAGAAGCTACGCATATAAAAAAACTACAAGACAATATAGGAAATAACTAGCTAGTTTATAACAGCAAACTAGAAGGTATTACCTTAGGGCTAGAGAAAATAGTTAGCCTAATAGACGACTACTAGAGCGTTACAATATATGCAGACAACTAGGCAGCTCTATTCTAATTAAAGAGCACCTTAAATAACCCTAGCTAAGAGTAGCAAATTAGGTGTATTAAGGCAGTAATTTAACTTAAAGAAAAAGGCGTCTCCCCTACGCTACAATTAGGTCCTAGGCCACTAAAATATACTAGAAAACAAAAAAGCAGACTCCCTTGCAAAAGAGGCTACAAAAATAACCCCCCTAATAGACAAAACAAGCCTAGCAGTTGTTAGCACGCAAATTAAACAACTAGCTAGCGCTAATTAGTTAAGCCTATTTAAAAAGTACAAAAGAAAAGCAATTAGAAGAGATATATCTAGTGCCTTTTTTTAACTTAAACTAGGGCACTGCTAACTAAAAAGCTACCTTTTTAAGAGAAATTTAGTAGACTCTAAAGTTTGCACATGCAACTATAGAGCTACACAGGACACAGCCTACATACTCCTTAGATACTAACTATATAAAGATAGCAGGGCAATACTCTAAGACTCCTGCACAGAGCTAATCTCTCTGCAATATCTACTCTAAACAGACCTAGGTACGTTAGCTATAAAACAATTAATAAGATTATTATTAATAGTATAGCATATAAAAAATAAGCAACTGCTATAGTAATTGCTAGTCTAACTGCTAGTCTAAACTTAATTAAAACAGCGCTTAGCGTATAAACTATTAAGTAACCTTTCTGTACAGCACTTACACAAAAAAACGCAAAAATATATTAAATTAGTATTTATCTTTAGTAAGCTTATAAGAGCCTTTATCTAAGTAAAAAAAGGCGAGTTACGTTTTGTAAACAGCTTAATAGACGTATATAGGCTGTTGCTATTATTATGTTGCTGTTCTCTAGTCGTTGCTTAATTAGTAATTTACTTTAACTTTTAAATAGGCTCTTAAACAGTGTTGCCTTTACACTAGCTTAGTCTCTTAGTTATGCTCTTAGTTTAATTAATATTTAAATAAAGGCTTAACAGTAGACTTACTTTTATAAGCAAAATAATTAATCTTTAAGCTAAGCTACTAGAAGTCTTAAACTGCGCGTACAGATTAGAATGTAGAGGCAATAAACTTTCATTATTTTAAAAATTAGCTACTTACGAAATTTTATTGTTAAATAGGCTTTAACGCATGTAGTATTTATACTTAGTACTATGCTTATATTATTAGTGTAGGCTTTTTAAGCAACAATTAGGCTCTTAATAATAGCTCTTTAAGTAATACTTACGCTTTTTGCTGTTAGAGGTAAACTACACAAGAAAAATTAGCAGCTAGTTATTAAAGAAATAGTAAGGCAAGAAAGCTTACTATGTAAATGTTAATAAGAGTGCGTCAAAAATTAGAAAGACTTAGTAATTAATATTGTAGTAAGGCTAAAGGTTTTAAAAGGGTAGTAGACGTAATAAGTATTTATATTAATTGTGTATAGACTAATTACGCAATATTTAGAGTCTATTTAATGTTTTAAAATTACAATAAAACTAAGCTGCTTCCTTAATTAAAACAATATTACAATATTACAACAGAGATAAAAGATTAAGCAAGGACTAAGATTATAAAAAGACCTCTTATTTAACAATATTAATCTAGTAAGGATTAACTCCTTGCTTACAGCTTAGATTAAAAAATTCTTACTAACCTAGAGGGTGTGTTAGAGTATTGACATGCGGATCACCCTGTTAATTAGGTAATCCTAGTAAGCTGTTTACGTAACGGCCCCGCTAGCGTCTATATAAACGGACTCGATCGACTTATGTCTCTTTAGTAGTTATTGGACACTTTGTTGTGGCACTTAGTTGATCAATAGACTCACTTTCCACTCAGATGATCAAACAATTGCTCCTTCTTAGCTCCCACATATTTTAATTAAGCAAGCAGCTTAGTTTTATTATAATATCAAAATATTAGATAAACCTTAAATATTGCGTAATTAGTCTATACGCAATTAATATAAATATTAATTGCGTCTACCACCCTTTTAAAACTTTTAGCCTTGCTATAATATTAATTACTAAGTCTTTCTTATCTCTAACTACTCTTATTACTATCAATATAGTAAGCCTTATTGCTTTACTATTGTTTTACTAATTAGCTGCTAATATTTTTTAGTGTAGTTTGTTGGAGATTAAGCTACTTAGCTGTTTCTCCACAGGATCCAGGTGCTCAAAAATGACACCTGGAATCTACAATCCACCTACGATCCATTGATTACTAGAAGCTATTACGCTACTAGTACCACTTATTATTGTTATCAATTGATCTACAGCAACTACGCAATCTAGTACGTGAGATTACATAAGATTGCGAGATATTGCATTATCTACTACGCGAGCTATTGCTTAAGTACAGGTCTTTCTAGAATGCAAATGACAGGTATATATAGACTGTAGTTTGGCTTGTAGTTAGAAACTAAGAGAGAGTCAAGAGAATTACAATATTCAATTGAGCAGTTATACAATACAATAATAAGACTCAAATTACTCTCTTTCCCTAGTCTCTATATTTATTTCTCTTATTCTTATCGTTCTACTTCCGCACCTCCTCCTCAATCCCTATTAGGTTACTAAGCCTTGGAGATTGAATCCGCAACATAGTTTACCTCTAACAGCAACAAGCATAAGCGTTGCTTAGAAAGCTGTTATTAAGAGCGTAATTGTTGCTTAGAAAGCCTGCGTTAACACTATAAAAATAGTGCTAAGCAAAAGTATTATACGCACTAAAGTCAATTTGATGATAAATTTTAGCAATTATCTAATATTTAAATAATTAAAATTTGTTGCCTCTGCCCTTGAATCTATACGCGCACCTTAAGACTTCTAGTAACTCTACTTAAAGAGTAATCTACCTGCCTATTAAATTAAGTCTGCTGTTAAGCCTTTATTTGAATTCAAATTAAACTAAAAGCTTAACTAAAAAATTAACTAGCGCAAAAGCAAGACTATTTAAAGGCCTATTTAAAAGTTAAAGTAGATTACTACTTAAGCAACGTTAAGGGATTAGTAATATAACAATAGCTATAGCCTATATACACTTATTAAGCTGTTTATAAAGCGCAACGCGCCTTTTTTTACTTAGAAAAAGATGCTTATAAGCTTTTTAAAGATTGTTGCTAATTTATTACCTCCTTACGTTTCTTTATATTAGCGCTTTATAAAGAAAATACTTAATAGTTTATACGCTAAGCGCTACTTTAATTAAGTTTAGACTAGTAGTTGAAGTAGCACTTGCTATAGTATTTGTTTGTCTTACACATGTTATACTATTAAAAACAATCTTACTTATTATTTTTTAGCTATATATCAAAATAAAAAAGTAAGTTTTTAATTATTTAAGCTTCTTGCTTAGACTACTAACTAGATTTTTAAAGATAAAACAGTAATAAGTACTAGGTTAATAGGTATAAGCTGCTTAGCAACGTTATTACTTGCTGCAAAAAAATTAATAGTAGCATTACGTTTACTTAAAAGCCTTCTGCGTAGAAGCATTTAGTTAAAGATTGACGCGCTTAAAAAATATTGTCTTGTCGTTTTGCTACTTAGCTCCTACTGCTTACTCCTGCTTTAGTAAGCGCTTTTAATTAAAGATATAAGCCTTAAAATACTGCATATAACTCTAGTTAACCTATAGTATAGCCTACCTAATAGCTAGCTCATAATTTACAACAGCTGCAGCTACAGCAGCTTTAGCTACAGCAGCAATAGTAGTATTTTTTACATTAATTAAGGCTTGAAAATAGTATACTTGCAGAATACTACTTCCTTTTACATTATACTTAGATTGCTTGTATTTCTAATATTGCCTTAATTGCTATGGAACTTAATTATATAGGCATACGTACACTAAAGTAAGCTAATAATCATTTTATAATGCTATATATAAAAGTAATGAATTAGATTCGTGCCTTTATACTACTTGCCTGCAGACTCTAGGTATCTAAGCTAGAAGAGCAAATAACGCGCTTAAGCTTACTAAGGCTTAAAAAGCTAAGCAAGACTTACTAATAAAGTCTAGTAAGTATAATAATTTTAATACTTACTTGTAAGCTTATTCTTAGCTGTAGTCTTTAGTTCTTAGTTAGTTTAGTTTTTAATCTCCTGCTCCTCCTCAGTAATTAAGAGGAGACTTAGTTTAGTATATAGAAATTGCTGCTTAATATAAATTTCTTACTTATTAATTATTGTTGCTTTTAATTAAGTGCTTAAGTTGCTAAAAGTTAAGTAAATACTTAAACTTCTTAAATTATTATTAAGTAAACAACTTAGTTAGTTTATTAGCTAGCATAATTACTGTTTCTAAGTACTTAACTTAAAATGATTTTTTTGCAAAATCTTACTACAGCTATATGTTTTGTAGATTTTTATATTTTAAATAAGTGCTAATCTGCTTATTCTTTCCAACTATAAGCTAGACTATTTATTAGTTATTATACTAGACTGTCTAAACTTCTCTTAGATCAAGAGATAGCTTGCAAAAAAAGTGTTTAAAAACTATAGTTTTCTTAGTAGTTTGCTTAATAGTAAGCAGCTTAGCTCTAGTAGCTAATGTAGTTACTATAGTCTACTAAGCCGCCTTCTAAACTATTAGACTACTATATAGGATAGCTATATATTTATAAGACAATTAATAAGTTCTCTAATTATCTATAAAGAAAGCATTACCTACAAGTATTAAGTTTAGGCTATTATAGTTTCTATATTAGATTACATTCTATCTTATCTTATTAAGGTACATAATTACTTATTTAACAGCTCTTATATACTAATAAGTAAGGTTTATAAATAAGTATAAAAGCTTTAAAATTAAGTAAGCAATATTTAGTTAAAGCATAATAGCTATGTACAGAACAAATTTAACTTTTTCTTAGTAGGCTTTAATTTCTTGCTTAGTTATTTTGCTAGTGATTTTAATTAGCTCTTTAAATAGTAGTAGAGTCTTTAAAAAGCTACTATATTTTAGCTTAAACTTCTTTATAATCTTATTAATATATATATTATGTGCAAGCGTAATTATTTGCTTGTTATAATCTCTAATTACTTAGATACTAAGAAACTATTAAACTAATTTCTATGCTTGTATCTTGTACTTCTCCATAATCTTTAACTAAAAATTTTATGCCTTTTGCTTATAATTTTATACAAAAGCAGTAGAATATTATTCTTATAAAATAAGGCTAAAATTTTCCTTTGTTGATTGAAAAACAAGAAGAGCTCCTCTAGTAAAGTATTAACTCTAATCTTCTTTACTAATCCTAAAGACTTCTTATATTTTAATAGTGTTAAGTCTTATAATGTATAAAGTGCGTTGTTAATGTGTACGCACTTTTTAGGCTTCTTAAAGCTATCTAGCATCTTACAAATTACTAGGTTATCTAAAATAATTTATATATCAAGAAATGCTTTTATAATATTATACCGCTTAGTCTCTAAGTTATTTTAGCAGTAATAGCTATCGCTGCTGTAAATAATTTAGCTACTAACGTAGCAGCATAAATCAAATTAATTAAGTTCTTTTTTTAAAAATTCCTTCTTATAAGAATCTGCACCGTATATTTTAGAAAAAAGCTGTTTTAATTAAACTTATAGGTTTAAACATACTTCATAAATATTAGTTAATTATCTGCTTCTTTTTTCAATATTTCATTCTAAGTGCTATCTTTACTTAACTAATTAATCTCTTTCCTATAAGTATTTTTTAATAAGACCTTTATAAAATGCTAAAGCAACTGCTTTTATAATTCTAGCAGTTGAAGTAAATTCTTGTAATGAAGTTAAGCATTTCTTATATTTAGTTTATACTTAGTTAGCAAAGCTACTATAACTATATAATTAAGAGTCTTATAGCTTACTTAGCCTTTCTAGCTTGCTTATAATCCTAGCAGGTAGGTATTACAAAAAGTAATTATAATAAACTTCTATAATTTATAGTTAATATGTTAACAATACTTATACTTCCACTTCCTAGTCAATTATTGAAATCTTAAATTACGTTTTTACGTTCACGCCTGCGGCCTAGCTGGCGGAGTAGAAGATAATAAATAATAAGCTAATTTAGGCTTTTACTGATAATTTGAGCACTTCGTTTTATAAGTAGAGGTTAAGCTTATAATTGCTTACTTTAATTACTATCTATAACCTAGGATCTTAAACTCCAAGATAATCTACTGTCTATAACTTACTTACCTTAAGCAAAGATATTATTACATTTAGCTAGCGTGTTAAGGCTTTTAAGTTTAGTTAATTAGACTAGTAATAAGTTATTAAGCTTATTATAATTATAAAGCCTTAAGCCCTTAAGTATTAACAGGTTAGCTGTTCTAGGTAGGCATACTACTATTTAACTATTGAATACTCTATAATTAACTGCGTTGTTGCTTTCTAGAGTCTCTAGTTTAGAAGTTAGTTCTAAAGTAGCAAGACTAGTATTTTGCTGCTAATCTAAGCAAATTTTTAATAATGCACTAGCCTTATGCTCTACTTACTTAGCGTCTTTTAATTTACTTTTATTTTTAGTTAGTAGGTCTTCTTTACTACTTATAATAGTAAATAAATTACCTTTAAGGTTTTTAGTAGTTAGCTATATAACCTAAATTAGTCCCTCATAAAGAGGCAAGAGGACTTCTACGTTATCTTTAGAATCAACTAGCATACCTTTATAAAAAGTTTTATAATATTATTAACTTAATTGTATAGCAGCTCTTCCTTGCACCATTTCTTATAAATAAAATCTTTATTTAAAGGTATATTATTGGTAGTAATTACTTAAAAAAGTTTAGGTAGCTATATGTATTATAAATAAAGGCTTAATAACTAACTAAATAACTAATATAAACTTAAGAACTAACTTTGAATCTTTAACAATTGCGCTTAGCTGCCTTCTTCTTATTGAATAGGTAGGCTTAGCAGCTATAAGCATAAATTCTACTCTTGTTTAAGCCTAGATTAGTAGTCTAATATCTAATTTTAAGTTGTTAATAGTGTTAGAAATATTTCTTAAACTATTCTTTAAGCACCTAGTTAAGGGATTAGTAGCTGAAAATCTTAGTAAGGCTTATTCTATACAAGTAAGCTGCTGCATTTCTAATTTCTAGCTAAAGCTTAGCTAGTTAATTAGCGCTTATGCGCATTTTAATAGCTTTTGTAATTAGCTCTTAGCTAGCTCTTTCTACTAAGCTATTAGGCTTATGAGTGTATAGTAGTAGCGTTTTAATTACAATCTCTTTCTCTATTGCTTATTCTTTATTTTTTAAATGCCCTCTCTAAGTCAGTGTAGTTGTGTTGTTATTCTAATAAATATTTACAATTTTCTACTAATATTTCCTCTTCATTCTTGTATTAAAGCTTTTAATTCTAGGTATTATATTATTTAGTGTCTTTATTAAGATATTATAATTATACAGCTTGCTCAATTAGTCTTTTTTAATAATTATTGCCTATTTTTTAAGTAGTTTACTAGTTAGGTAATTAAAGAAATCTTATAAGATCTTATAAAAAAGTTAAAGTATATTTACTTTTAGTTGCTATAAGATTACTTGTAAGGCATATGATGTTGCGTAGCAATTATGTTCTAATAGGTTCTTTCTAGTAATTTTAATGTTTTGCGCTAAGTAGACTAGAGCTTTAATAGCTTGTTGTTCTAAGTGTTTTAATTGTTAATGCTTTAGATTTTTATTTTTAGTGCGCACTTAGAGTTTTTTTTAATTATACTACAGCGTTTACTAGCAATTGTTAAGCAATATAACAAGGGAGTTGCTTGTATTTAATGAATAAGAAATTGAAGTAACACTTTAGGTTAATTAAGACAACGTTCTATTTTATTATTTTAAATTTTGTAGTATAATTATATCTTAAAGACTAAATGCCTACTTGTTTAAGCTAGGCTTGGAAAATAATATTAACGTAGAAGCCTAGTACAAACTTAACATTAGTAAATAGAAGAATAGCTATCTTAGGGCTAGCCTTGCTATACAGGACGTTTTTAAGTAGCTTATTTTTTGTTTTAGCAACTAGAATAAATTACGTGCCTGCTTTAACAGTCTTGTCTTTTATATCTTTGCAATAAATGCCTAGTACTAAGTAACTAATGCTGTTAACTAAGTAGACTGCTGATCTACTATCTATAATTGTATAAATAGACAATACATAAGGGGTAACAGCTACGCTAAACATGTTTAAACTAATTTCCCTAATTAGGTCCATTAAGTTAATGAATGCTAAAACTAATAAGCTAAGGTAAGCTCTAATTAGTTAATTAGCAGCTAATCTGCTAGTGCAAGCCTTCTAGCCCTTCTTCTAAATCTAGGTGCGCAGCGCTGCTTATCTATAACTATTCTATTGCTTAACAATCTTTTTTTCATTTTTGTCTTACAATTAAGTTAGTATTCTATTAGTAGGTATTAATTCTATAACTATAGTTTAGAGTTGAAAGTAGTTGCGCAGTGTTTAAAAGTACTTATTCTCTAATTTTTTACTTAGCTTATAAACACAAAAATGTAATTGCTTACTACTTTTAGTTAACTTTAAGTCATTTAATAATTGTCAAGCTATCTCTAATTTAGTCTAGTTTAGAATACTATATATCCTTTTTCTTTTTCAGAAGCAATCAACTAATTTTATTATAAATTACTAAAGATCTTTCCTTAATTATTAAGAGTTAATTAAGCTTTACTAAGGGCTAGTATTTATAATAGCTTATTATGCTTCTTGCAAAACTAGTTTAGTTCAATTTTAGTGCTTAAAGCGTTTAAAAAATTAGTTACTGCTAATAGTCAAACGACTTTATGTGAAGAGTAGTTTATTGCTTATTAATATAAAAGCTACTATTTAGTAAATTGACGCTTAGGGCTTATTTGTCCTTAGCAAGCCTTGTCTAGATAGGATCTATATTGCGCCCTAATTAAATACTAAGTATTCTAATTTATAGAAGCAAGATCCTCCTTTAAAATCTTCACGAAGGCTTAAAGACAAATAAAGTTTTAAGTAATTATACTTATTAAGGCGTCAAATAGCAGGTCTGGATGTATAATCTCACTCATATAGTCTTTAATATTAGTAATCTTAGCAACTTTATTTATTTATTAAGCATTATGTACTTTGTACCTACTAACCAGCTTATTGTAGTAATTTTTTTTAACGTGTTTCCCAAGCGAGTGGCCAACCCAAGCGAGTAGCCAACGCCAAACTAGCGCACCACCTGCGCACAACTATCGCGTAATGTCTCAACTACAACAACGCTAAAAAATAAATACTAAAGCAGATACACAGCTTGCTATTTTAAATATTAATGCGCAATGCGTTTAAAGCGTAAATTAGGCTATAAATGTATATAACGTACCTTAAAAACCTTTAATAGACAACGCGCTAGAACGCGCATACAACGCGACTATAAAGCAAACTTAAAGCGCTTAACAAAACTAAAAAAGAAATCTATAGTTTAAAAAGTTATTAAGTGGTTTAAACAAAGTCTTGCGCTCTTAAAGGCCTATAGATAAAAAATAGCAAATAAACTTCTTAAAGCGCAGTAAAGTAACTTTATTAGCAAAAACTAAGTTAAAAACTTTATTAAGTAGACTTCTAAGCTTTAGAAGTGCTAGAGCTATGTATATAACTATTAGCAAGCTACTTACAAAGATCCAGCAGCTATTTTATACTAGCTTAACTTAATATATAAAATAAAGTAGAAGTATAAAATTATAAATAACAACATTTATAATTTTAATAAGACTAGCTTTACTATAAGTAAGATTTTAGTATAAATAGTTATTACTAGTTTAAAAGTAGCTAGAAGAAAAGAAACTATCTAGCTAAGTAACTATAAGTAAGTTACTATTATCTAAGGCGTTAGCGCTATAAGTTACTTACTTCTACTTTTTACTATTTTTATAAGTAGCATGCTTATTAATATCTAGTTTAAAGACTTACTATTTAATTAAATTTTCAAAGTAAGCTTTAATAGCTAAATAAACTATTAGCTTACTTTTACCTAATTAGAGCACTTTAATAAGTATATAAAGTCGCGCGCTATAGGCATATACTAGCTACTTATACTCAATAGCTATAAAAGCTATAGCTTACTAAAATTCTAGAATTTTTATAAAAAGTAGAAAATTATTTTTTACTATATGCCTTTACATATATTACACTTACTATAACTTCTTAATATTAGTTACTTTACACTATTAAAGTGTAAGTTTAGTAACTAAATTTTAGCTTTAGTATATAACTATATATATTTTGTTTGTAAAGAAACTTTTTTTTTAAGCATTTAAGCTAGCTTTTAAACAGTTCTTAATAGTAAAGAATATTAAAGTAGGCTCTAAAAGTGCTAGGCTAGTTTTATATAACTTAGAAGCTATTTTATTAAAGCTTAACGTAAAGTTGTAAACTCTAAAACTTTTACTACTAAAGTAAAGTATATAAAAAGCATAAACACTAAATAATACGTGCAGAATTAAACTAAAGTTTACGCTTATTTAATAAAGAATCTAAAACTATTATAAGTTCTCTGCAAGCTTATTAAATAAAAAATTTTATCAGCTAAGTAAAGGCGCGTAGTAGATTGTATATAATATAGTATTACTACAAGAAGAATAGACGCGTATATAAAGCACAATTAATAAGCTTATAAAGCATTAGTTAAGAAAATAAAAGTATATTAAGATAAAAAAGACTTTAATAGTAAAGGAAGTACAGGAATAAATTGCTAAAAGGGAAGGTAAAGATTATAATGCTAGTAAATGGCCTGCGCGTAAGGTGCGCGGCGCAGTGCACAACGGACGTTGTAGTAAAAAAGAACATAATTCCTACACATGTAAAGTAAAAATAAAGAATGCTAAAGATAGCAATAAGTCTCAAGAATAAATTAGCCTACTACAACTCTTGATTAATAGTGTTGCGCGTATACAATAGCTGTGCGCAGGGGGTGCGCTAGTTTGGCGTTGGCCACTCGCTTAGGTTGGCCACTCGCTCAGGAAACACGTTATACTTAGCGTTAATTTTATAAGCCTTATATTTGCGTTAAGTAATCTTGTAGTTCTTTTGTATTTAGGCGCTTGCGTTAAGTAGTAGAGCAACAGGCTTTTTAATATCTTTAAGCAACTTAAAGTACTAAGGCTTTTAGTAATCTATTAAGCGCACGTTTAGGAAATTAAGGTTAACCTACTTCTAGATGCCTGTCTTTAAGCAGTGTAGTCTTAATTAAGCAAACTAGGTTAGCAAGTCGAATTAAGCTTTAAGAATTACCTCTAAGGCAATAAGTAGTATATTATAAAAGTCTATTTTAGTAAGATACCTGATAAAATTACAATATAGATTATTATTAAGGTAAGGGCAGAATTAGTTAGTTAGTAGCTGAGTTAAAAATAACAGTAGCCTTCAAGTTGTAGGATAGATTAGTAGGAAGTTAATTATATAATTAAGTAAATAAGAGGTATAGTAGCCGCAGCGATCTGCTAGTTATCCTGTAGGAAAAAATAGAGAAAAGTAAAGTAACAATTAAACAGTTAACCTTCTAGCTTGCTAATTGCGCAGTAGGAATTAATACTATAGTTAAGCGGCTAGGCCTATAACTGTAGGAGCTAAGAAGGAGAAATTACTTAATTACCTAAGTAGAAAGTAAGTGTATAAATTAACTAAGTGCCATGACAAAGTGTCTAATAACTACTAAAGAGACATAAGACGATCTGGCCCGTTTATAAGGACGCTGGCAGGGCCGTCACGTGAACAGCTTACCAGGATCACCTGATCAACAGGGTGATCCGCGTGTCAATACTCCAACAGAAGCTTATAAGTAACTTATCTAAAAAGCAACTTAAAGGACCTTTAGTATACCTAATTAGAGCACCTAGGCTCTAGAGCATTAATAGCGCTTGTAAATGCAGCTTAGGGCGTAGAAATTAAAAGAACTAGCACGTGTTAAGTGTAAGCACTATACTCTAACATATATAAAATAGGTTATCTTAAGATAACTAAAAGAGCCCTCTCTTTAACTATACTAGAGGATCTTATAGGAGCTATCTAACATGCCTTAAGGCCGTTTAGGAGAGCAATAGATATAAGTAATTAAGAACGCCTTTAGTAGCAAGCTCTATGTATTGATTTTATACGCAAAATCTATTTTAAAGATTATAAGAGCTTTTTACTATTTTAAAATACTGCTTAAAGCTAGTTACAAGCTCTAGTTAGTTAATATTACACAAAATAATAACCCTTTAACGCTCCTTTAGTAGGAAACGTCACAGTACTAAACATAGTGTAAATAACACAGTATTGCTATTAAGCGTTTTCTAGTAGATATATATAAACTAAATAGAGCTGCTAAATAAGTAGGATAGAAGCTAGTAACTAAGTTAATTATAATAAAAGCAAGCGCAAGTCTGCTTAAAAGACTCTAGCTAGAAATTGTTAATGCTGTAACCTAGCTTTATAATAGAAGTTTGTCTTATGCGCATAGCTTGCGCTTAATAAATCAGCTTCTTAAGCAATAGTGTAGAGGTAACTTTAAGTACTATAAGCTTAAGCCTCTTAAGAGCCTTAAGGCTAATATAAAACTAGATTAAAGTAATATATACGCTTACAGCTGCCGCGCCAATGCTTTAATTAAGAATAAAGTAGCTAGGTAATATAGAAAGAGCTTTAAGACTCTTCTTAAGAGCCATATTTGTTACTTAGTAGGCTATAAAGCCTTTAATATATACTATATATAAGTCTTAGCGCTTAACTTAGTTATTAAAACGCGTAATATTATATTTAACAAAACGCTATACTACTAAAGACAAGCTTATAAGCTGCCTAGGCAGAACGTAGTACTATAGTAAATACTCTTAATAGGAATAAAATTTGTAAAGCTAGAGAAGTACTTAAATAGCTTACTAGTATCAGTTAAGTAGGGGTAACAACATAGAAGGCCTTATAGCTAACAAGTAATTAGCTAGTAATAGAGACTATAAAAGGCCTGTTACAGTTTTTAATAGGTATACGCTAAAACTACATAAGAAGCGTTAAGCTAACGCTTTTTAAAGAATTTGTGCAGGGTAGAAGAGTCTTTTAGGACAACTACTAATACCTAAAGCAACGCTAGGGCCTTCTTTACTAAAAGCGTAAATACTAAAGTAGCGCACACTAGCTTAAAGAGCTATTAGTGGTAGCAATAAGCTGCTTAGCTTACAAGAATTACAAACTACTAGTAGATTAAGCTTAACAAACGCGCTAAGACTTTTACAGTCTTAATAAGAAGTAGAAACTGCTTTTAAAAACGCCTAGCGTAGTGCTAAGAGTTCTATTGCACTAACTAGAGCCTCTTAAAATTCTTTATTAAAAAGACCTTATAAATAAAGTATAGGGACCTTCTACAAGAAGCTCTTTAAGGCTAAAAAATAAAAACCAACGCAGTCCTAACATAGGAGGTGTAGGCGTAGATTACTTATTATATAACTCCTTAAAAGCTTTTAAGCTTAACGCATTACTCTCTTAGTCTTAAAACAATAGAAAGAGCTAATTATAGTCTACGCTGTAATAGCAGCAGCTTTTAAAAAAGTTAATTAATTTTAAACGCACTTTAACGATATCTTAAAGCTTCTAAATAAAGAGAAGAAATTCTATAATTACTAATATAGAACTCTATTTAGATAGGCTAGCTGAAAAGAACTTAATACTCTACTTTTGAAAAGCACTTAGATAAAAGAGAAGATCTTAGAGGACCTGAAGCCTCTCCATCTAAAATCGGTATTTACCTATAAGCTTAATAAAAACAGCTACTTTCTTAAATGCAAACTCTGTCTTATAGTAAGTAAAAGATTTTTAAGTAAAGGACTTAATATACTTAATATATATAGCAACACTAGCCGCGTAATCTTTTAGGCTCACATTTATAACTACAGCTAAGTTTAATATAGAGATATAGTAGCTTAACGTAGTAGGCGCGTTTCTTAATACTAATATTAGTAATAAAATAACAGTTTTATGCAACCTACTAGTAGTTACAAGCGCGCAGATAAGTGCGTTAAGCTTAAAAGAGCTTTGTAGAGCCTAAGAGACTTGCTTTTATTATAGTATAATAAGTTCCTAAGCAAACTAAAAAAGCTTAGCCTACAGGCCTTAGCTAAACAGCTGTGCCTTTTCTTTACTAAGGACTGCGCGCTTCTTCTAATATTTTATGTAAACAATAAACTACTTATGTATTCTTAAATTTACTAAACTATAGCTTATAAGCTCTTTAAATTTATTAAAACACCTACAAGGTAAAAGATAAAGAAAAGGTAAGCTAGTTTCTAGAAATAAGAATTGTAAGAGATTGTAAGAAGCGCATAATATTACTACTAAACAATACCTATATTAACAAAGTTGCAAAAAGGTTTAATTTAGACGCCCTTAGCAGGTTTCTACATATTTCTTTGCCCTTAGAGGAGCTAGTTAAAAATCTAAAATAGGCCTTAAAGCCTTGAATTTTGGCCTACTAAGAGCGTGTTAGCAGCACGCTGTACACAGCTATTATACTTCCTCCTAACACTACTTACGTAGTTTCTAAGCTTTTTTACTTTTTTACTAACTCTTTAGAAGCTTACATAAAAGCTGTAGATTATTTTTTATAATATCTCTACTATATATGGCATAAGGGGATTACATGCAGCAATAACATTAATAAGAAGCATACTATCTATAAATACGCGTCTTTTATGAATAATTCAAAAACTTGTTAATTCTCTTAAGGCTATATTATTATGATCTTTAAAGGTCTAATGGTTTAGAAAGTAGCTTATAAAGCTATAGTAACAACCTCAACTATAGAGCTAAGCTCTTTGCGTTAAAGCATATAGCAAAAGGATTTATAGCTCTTAAAAGACTATTTAAAGAGCTTAAGCTTGTAGTCTTAAGAGCCTAAGAAATCTTCTGCAATAACAAGTAAGCTATACGCCTAGCTATTAAAGAGTAAAAAAAATTAACTACTAAGCTCTGTTATATTAATATACAGAACATGAGGCTCTTCTAAAAGCACGCTAAAGACTTGTTTTAAATTAAGTATTTACCAATAGCTAAGATACTAGCTAATAGACTTACTAAATACTTGTTAAGGTAAAAGCTATAGCACTTTAAGAAACTTATTCATCTAGGACGCGTAGCTTATAAAGCATTATAAAAAAAAGAAGCATAAAAAAAATATAAGTATTTGATAATTAGCGTAGATTAGCCCCTTACCTCTAGAGAACTTATTAGACTTTAGGAAGACAACCTCCTCTTAATAAGTTGTTAAGTAACTAGGAGGTCTACTAGCTTATCTAATAGCTTCTTAGCGCGTAGACAGCGCGCAAGAAGACTGTTAGAAGGGCTAGTAGGCTCCTTCTAGTTATCTTAACCCTTCTCTTTACTCTTAAGGTTCTCTTTAGGCTTCTTCTCCTTAGCCGCTCCCTTTAAAAGGACGCGGACAGCAAATTATAGGCTTTTTAGTCTACTTACTTTGTAATTTATCAGTATAAAAGAACTTAAAAAAGTTGAAAAACGTACTTATAACAGCGCGTTCTTTGAGAGCTTAGTAAAAAGCTTTTTAGCTAAAAAGACATTAATTTTAGAACCTTAATTATTAGCAAACGCTTAAATTTTCAGAAATAAGCATATATAGAACCTTATAAATTTTCCTATTAAAGCACTACTAGTAGCGCGTCCTAAAGCCTAAAGCATTGTTTTGATAATCTTTATTAAAGCTGCTAGACAAAGCGCTTTTAATATACTTAAGACAAAGCATATTACAATGCGCACTAAATTTTGATTTAGCGCCTAGGAGTTACTACTAAAGTCTTACCCCTGTAAGTAGTTTTAACTAAGGTGTTAACCTTACTTACACGCTCTTTAAACATATAGGCTAGTGCTATACTTAAAGTAGCACTAGTTAACTGCGCGCAAAAAGCGCGTTTTAGGAGTAGCCGCGCTACTAGCAAAGGCAGCAACGGCAGCAGCAGTAAAGGTAAGGGCGGCAGGGCAGCAGCAGCGCATATAAAGGCGCAGGCAGCGGCGCAGGTAGTAGTAGCCTTTTACAATTTTAACCTTTATATAAAGTTAGTAACTAAGTAAAAGAAGTGCTAAAATAGAGCTAAAAGCTGCGTAGAGGTATAGAGTAGCGTGTAGTAGCCTAAAAAGCTATATTAAAGTATCGTCGTACCTATAAAAGAAATTAGTATTACTTTTAAAAGATTTAGACAAGTTACTAAGTAATAATTACAGCAGCAATAGTAGTGTTAGATACAAAGCCTAAGAGGCTTAAAAAATTGATTATTATATTAGTGCCTTACGCTAAGCCGCGCATGCGTAGCACGTTATAAAACGCGCCATAACTACATAGAGCTCTATACAGCTAACTAAAGTTTTAGTTACTTAGAAGGTATATTACATATCTTAGCTACGCGCCTTATCTACAAGGCTCTAGCTATAAGGCTCTAGGTACAAGCGTTAAGGCCTGCGCAGCGCGCGTAGCGCTAAGCGCTAAGCCTTAGAGCCTTTACGCTAAGGCTTAAAGACTTTATGCTAAGTTTAGAAGAAAGCATCTAAACTTTATAAAATACTTGCTAGGCTTAGAGAAATCCTTCTAAGCTCTACAGAACTTTTTACAGACTACAATATTTCTTTTATATATCGAGAGCGTCTTAGACGCAGATAGAAAGATAGAATTAACAATCTAGTTCTCCTAAACCACTGTTACCAGCTCCTTGTTCTTCACACAAAACATATTCTAGCTAATTACATTTTTTTTTAAAAATCACTCTACTGCAAAATATAACTAGAACATTTTCAATTTAGAACTTGTAAGAATTATCTAAGCATTTTAAAAATAGAGACCTAAACTTATAAAATTTAGGTTCTTATTTATATTATCTTAGACTACAAAAACCTAAAAAAATTTATATTAAACAAGATGCTTACTAAACAATAAGCTTAATAGTTACTTTTCCTATTTTAGTTTAATTTCAATATTATTTAGAGCCTTAAGACTTATAATTGCAAAGCTAATACCTTTAGCTAAAAACTATAAGACGTTGTATTAGACTTAAACAACTCTTAACACGCGCTAAACATAGTTATCCTAAGTCTAAAAGTATTATCCTCCAGTATAAAATCTGCTATTGCAACAGCCTTATAAGCTTTTACTTTAGCTAGTAAAGATATAGGCGCTATTATACTAGAACAACAATATATACTAAGGACTGCGTTTACTTACAACAACAACAGTGCTAAATATAAGAAACTAGCTTTACTAAAAAGTGATACTAATTTAACTTTACCTACTTATAAACAAGAGTCTTAACCTAGAGAAGAGCTGTTAAATAAAGCTTGCGCTAACAATAAAATATCTAAAAAGCTTTCTTAGCAATTAACTTTTACAAAACTAGGCTGTTTCAATAGTTTTATAAGCATAAATACTATTTTAGTGCTAAAAATTTTACTTTTGTAAAACTAAAACTAAGCTGTTACTTATTTATTAACAAGACTAGACTTTATATCCCTACAGACGCACAACTCTAGCGCTAAATCTTTAATTTTATTATAACTACAAAACTGTAGGTTACTTTTATTTATTTTCAAGGTATGAAAGGTGGTAGTTGTTGTTGTAGTTAAAATGGGTTTCCAAAAAAGTGAAAAGCAGCTGCCCTCTACTAATTAGTCGCAAAAGTCAAAAAAAGATTATGTGTAGTTAACAATATTTAAACAGTAAGTAGATAAGATCTACGCGCTAAGCGCTTAGAGTAGAAAAGATTAGACTACTAAGTAAAATTAGAGTCAAAAAATTTGCTAAAGGTACTAAAAAACAACACTAATTAAAACGTGTTTAACAGCAATTGCTAGCCTATAGCTAGCAACAAGATTGCAAAGGTAAAAGAAAGCAAGAACACGTACGTTACTACAGCAGGATCCTGCAATACTTTATAAAAGCTCTCTGCCTACTACTTCTTACCTTTAGGATCTTCTACACTACATAGTACTGTATATAAACAACTTATATACAAATAATATAATACTTAAACTATTTTTTTCTTTGTTTAATATAAAGACTAATAGCTTACATTAACTAAAGTTTAACCTTACTAATTTACTATACAAAAAGCTATAGTAGTAAATCACAAAGCCTACGTTTCTTTTTGTTAAGCCGCCTCTCTAGTTAGTTAAAGAGGAGCTGTTAGTAGTAGCTCTCATAGTAATTGGGTAGACGCAGAGATTAAATTCTATTATTTATGAACTTCATATTAATGCGTCTAGTAATATAAATGTTAAGGTTACAATAGAGGTTGTAAAAAGCTTATTTAGCAGCAATTCTATTAATTACGTTGCGCATATTGATATTCTAGGTGCAGTAATAGTATATTATCTTACTTATCTCCTCCTGCGCGAATGCAACTTAGTAAGAAGACTTTATAGTCGCTTTACAAAAAGTAAGAGCGTGTTAAAACAGCTATTAAGTAGCTAAAATAAACTAATAAGTATAAGAATTTTGTAAGTTGCCTCTAAGGATAAAAAAGCTATGCTTAGATAGTAATGCTATTGTTATATATTCACATCTAAGTATAGGCGCTAGAAACGCCTCGACTGCAACACCGCCAGGATAGTAATAGAGACAATAGAAGTTGCAGTTATTAGTAAATAGTTATTAGTTAAGACAGTTAGTTAGAGGAATATTGCGTATTTTTGTTTTTATCTAAACATGCGACACACTAATTGCGTGCCAGCAATGCTAAACAAGGGGGAGTAAGCCCAGATACCTATTGTTAGCAATAAATCTTTTTTTACTAAAAAGGTGTCTACAAAATGTGTAGTCACATTAAAAGGTTGTCTTACTGTAGGTTACAAAGAATTTTAATTTACTTATTATTTAATATATAATTATTACTACTAGCCTAAAATAAGTTAGTCTATTGCAAAATACTACAACGCCTGTAGTATGTATAAACAGACAAAGTTACTAGAAGATAGTAAACACAGTTATCTGCAACTGCTGCCTCTTCTACAATAATAGTAGTTAGACCTTACTATAAATTTAATATAAGATCTTCTTCTTTTCAAAATGAAAAGTAGAGAGTTTTATAATATCTTAGTTATTATAAATTACCTTACTATGAGACGCTACTTTTACTTAACTTATAGACGTACTATAGTAGAAGCCTCTAAATGTTTAAGAAACTTGTTTAAGCATTATAGCTTATTTATTAGTAGTATCTTTGATTATAGCACTAAGTTTATTGCCCTATTCTAGAAGAATATTTGCTAGTAGCTAAATATTAAGCGTATCTTATCCACAGCCTACTACCTAAAGACAGATAGATAAACAAAATAAGTAAATTCGTTACTAAAAGTATACTTGCGCTAATATATTAACTAAGCGTATGATAACTAGGCTTTGTAGCTATATATTGCTAAATTTTAAGTTAATAATACTATTAACTTTAATATAGGCATAACCATATTCTGTGCTCAACTTAGGTATTACCTCTGCAGTAGAATTTACGTTTATAAAAGTAAAGATGCTAATTTGCTACATCTAGCTTGCAACCAGGCTATTAAGGTAATAGAAATAATAAACTTATATATAAATTTAGTTACGCACTTAAAGAAGTAGCTCTAATAAGCCTAGCAAGAGCAAGAAATTTAAGCTAATATAATATATTATACTCCACTGCTATATAACGTTAAAAATTTAGTTTACATTTTAATAATAAACTAAAGTACTTTATAATGATTTAAAAAGCTTATAGGCTACTAGGCTCGCCCTTATTTAGTAATAAGAGTTATTTATAAAGGATGTGCCTACAAACTAGACTCATTTGTAGAAATAATTTGTAACAGTACATTTCTAGTATTTTATTTTTGACTCTTATACCTAGCAGCTACTAACGGCCTATCTAATTAAGTACTAGCTCAACTAGTGCTAGTAGAAGTTATCGACAGTAATAGCGACGCCTACACAGAATAGCTTATAGACAAATTTATTAACGTTGTTCTTTAAGAAATAAGCAAGAATAAAGGACGCTAGGCGTACAACATTAAATAAATTAATTTTTTAAAGCTTACTTAGCATAACGCTAAAGACTACTTTAATTATTATAACGCTGAACTTTTTTACTAAAAACATCTTAACAAGCCTACTCTCTTAGATCTTGCTAAGCCCCTGATTAGACCCCTCTCTCTAAGGACGTAGGCAATTAATAAAATAAATTCGCTAGCGCTAATAAGAAATTAGCGTAAAAGCTTAAAAAGCATACGTATATAATAAGTAAAAGCTGCTAAAAGATTATTTATACTGCAAAATTTACGCTATTAATACTGACGTTACTACAATTATTAATAAGCGCTGTAGTTAGTTATTTACTAAGAGTATAAGGTAAACTTATAATAGCAAACCTCTCTAAAGTTAGTAACTTAAAGATACCTTCTTTTATATAGTATAAGAATACTGTTTACCTTAAATTTCGCGCTGTAAGGTTAAGGAGGCAAAAAACAGCTTATAAGTACGCTTTTTTAAATAAAAAACAATATAAGCACGCGCAGCCTTATATAAACTATAAGTAAATTGAAAAAAATATGAGGTTTAGTAGTTTGTACAAAGTTTTTTCCTCTTTTTATTATTTCTTTTCTAAATTAAAATTTCCTTTCTATTTGCTTTTTTACTAGCAACTGGAGCTAAAGGACTAGCTACCACTTTTTAGAGGAGGGGCAGAGATATATCTAGCGCCTTCTTTTAACTTAAACTAGGAT
This sequence comes from Alternaria gansuensis, assembly GCA_009289805.1. Classification (NCBI taxonomy): domain Eukaryota; kingdom Fungi; phylum Ascomycota; class Dothideomycetes; order Pleosporales; family Pleosporaceae; genus Alternaria; species Alternaria gansuensis. Next base: position 23,395 of record WBOK01000616.1, read on the forward strand.
ACTGCTACCTAAGAAGCTACCTTTTTAAGAGAAATTTAGTAGACTTTAAAGTTTGCACATGCAACTATAGAGCTACACAGGACACAGCCTACATACTCCTTCGATGCTAACTATATAAAGATAATAGGGCAATACTCTAAGACTCCTGCACAGAGCTAATCTCTCTGCAATATCTACTCTAAACAGACCTAGGTATTAAGGCTACTTTAGCCTTTATTTAAGAAACTAAAGTCGGTACACAGGCTTAGTACAAAGGAACTACTAAAAACTAGATGCAATTG
>WBOK01000617.1:0-24744 GCA_009289805.1 Alternaria gansuensis
TCAGGGTTTCCCACACCACACGGTACCGCATACGAACGACTCGCATACGAACGATACAATGCTCGGACTGTTCTTCTCCCCCTTCGAGAGAGTAATCTGAGTCTTATTATTGTATTGTACAACTGCTCAATTTTGTATTGTTCTCTCTTAAGAGCTCTCTCTTCTTTCTAACTACAAGCCAAACCACAGTCTATATATACCTGTTACTTGCATTCTAGAAAGATCTGTACTTACGCAATAGCTTGCGTAGTAGATGATGCAATATCTCGCAAATAATCTCCAACATACTATAATATATACTCTTTATTTTATATAGACAACCTGTAGATCTCTATATTAACAACATTTATTAGAAAAAACATTAAATTACTAAAGAGAGAACTAGCGAATTTCTTTAGCTAAGCTAAAGAGCTAACTAATAAGTTTAATATCTTAAAAACAGAATTAGCTAAGTACACAAGAAAAAAAAAGAACACTAGCAGATTCCTTACACTACTTACAAAGGAGACCTTCTAACTAAAAAGACTAGTTAGATAGCTTAGTATATAGTTTAATAATACTATAAAGTTTAAAGATTACTGCTATATAAAGATATAATAAGCAACTTAATTCTTTGCCTTCCTAAGCAAGCTAGCTAATTTTAATAAGAGCCTCCTACCTAGAGTAATAAGGCAATTATATCTAGCTTATATTACAAGTGTAGCAGCTTATAAATGTTAACTGTTTTAGAAAAAACAACAGTACATTTATAATAGTAAGTCAAAACTTTAAAACTAGGCTTAAGGAGAGATTCTAGGGACTTTGAAATTATTTCTTGTAAGACTAATTAAGTTAGAAGCTACTCTTTACTTACCTAGATTTTGGCTTAATAGCTCTTTTATATAATCTGCGTTTAGATCTAATTTACTAAATATAAACTACTCTATAAAGAATACTATAACTAGCAACAAAGGCAACTAACTTATCTAAATAACTTAGTTTATCTTTTTAGCTACCTTTAATACAGAGAAACTACAATAGTACACTTATATGCTATAGAACGCTATAACTCTATACAAAGTTTAAATATTAAATAAGCTAAAAGACCTAAAAGTAGAATTTTATAAAAAGCTATTAGTTAATAAAAGCCTTCTTTTAATATACTTAGACGTCTTATTAATAAAGAAAGGCAAAGAAATTAGTATAGACGTGACTTTTTCTAAAAAAGCTACGCTTATAACAGAATTACAAAATAATATAAGAAATAACTAGCTAGTTTATAATAGTAAACAAAAAAGTATTACTTTAAAGCTAAAGAAAGTAGTAAGCTTTTTTAACTACTACTAGAGCGTTATAATATATATAGACAATTAAGTAGCTTTATTTTACTTAATAAGCATCTTTAATAACTCTAGCTAAGAGTTGCAAATTAAGTGTATTAAAGTAGTAATTTGACTTAAAGAAAAAGGCGTCTCCTCTATGCTATAAGAAGTTTTAGACTACTAAGATATTCTAAAAAATAAAATTGTAGACTCCTGTGCAAAAAAGGCTCCAAAAACAACTTCTTTAATAAATAAAATAAGCTTGGTAGTTGTTAGCACGTAAATTGGATAACTAGCTAGCGCTAATTAGTTAAGTCTATTTAAAAAAGTATAAAAAAAAGCAATTAGTAAAAATCTAAATACCTGCTTAGTAATATTTAAGTAGAAAGTAAGAAAGCAAATAACTACTTTTACAACAAAAAAAGATATTTTTAGCGCTTTTTTTTTACTTTAAATAAAGTTACTACTACTTAAAAAGCTACCTTTTTAAAGGAAATTTAGGAGACTTTAAAGTTTATACACATAACTATAAAGCTATATAAGATATAGCCTATATACTCCTTAACTACTAACTATATAAGAATAATAGAGTAATACTTTAAAACTTTTATACAAAGCTAATCTCTCTGCAAGATCTACTTTAAATAGACTTAAGTATTTAGGCTACGTTAGCTTTTATTTAAGAAACTAAAGTTAGTGTATAAGCTAAGAATAAAAGAACTACTAAGAACTAGATATAATTGCCTATTTAGGCGACTAAGCTCTATATATAGCCTCTCTCTCTTCCTCCTCCTTCTTTACTAATTAGCTAAGAGCCTTACTTATATCAAGATAACCTCCTTTTTGTAAATAACTTAAAAGATAAACCTACGTAAATACTTATAGGCCTTAGCCTATATGTTTTATATAGCCTTAAGCTAAGAAAGGACGTTAAACTACAATTAAAAAAAAATATAATTGCTATAATATTTTTTTTTTTAGTATATACTTAATATTAAAGTCTTATTAAAATATAGTTAATATCTACTTATTTATAACTAATTTTTAATTATTAGTTAACATACAATTTAGTTAAGTAATAAAAGTAATAGCATTAGTTTTTATAGTAAAGTATATACTGTAAAAATAAGTATAAAACTTTTTAAAAGCCTATAGTATAGCTTTATGTTTTAAACTAGTAAAGTGCTATTAGTTTTCTTATACTAACTATAAAGTGCTTATAAACTATACTAAGTATTATTTATTATTTTTTTTAAGTTGCTCTATATAAGCCCCTATACTATCTTAACTAGTATTACTTATAAAAAATATTATGTAGATTTTAGTATTAGTGTAGTTTAAGTTTATAAGTGTATGTACATTATAAATTATTTATTTTAGTATATATATTACTATATTTTATATATTTATTTATTTAAAAAAAAGTGTTGTCTTACAAAAGTGTAAATAAGAGTTTAGTAATTTTAGTAAAGTTCTTTACTTATATATAATATTAAACGTATATACTTATATATAATTATACATTTCTTTTCTTCTTGCATATTAGCTAATTTATAATTTTTTTAACTTTCTTTTATTAAAATAGCAATATTATAAACTATGTTTATAGCCTACTACTTTAAGTCTTTTTATAAGAAAGTAACACTTTTTTTCTAAAATAATGCATTTAGCTTATTTAATATTAGCTAGTATCTTATCTAGTTATATAATATACTAAAAAATATACTACTATACTCTTAGCATTAATTCTTCTCTACTATAATTAGTATTTAGCTCTTAGCATATAATATTATTAATAAAAAGTGTAGTATTAGGCTAGTAGTCTGTTAAAATCTTTATTATAACTTATTAAAATGCTACTATAGAGTTTTTTACGCCTATAACTATTATATATAAATATATAAATTCTATAAGGTATAGAATACTATTATATCTTTACTTTCTAGGTGTAGTATAAGCTAGTTATATTATACAAATAAGTTTATAAGTAAAATAATTTTGTATTTTACTAATTATCTAAAAAATTTACAAGCTATTAGTAGTAAGTTTTTATTTTATATAATAACTATAATTATTTTTTATACATTGCTAGTTTATTAAACACTTTTATTTTTCTTTACTACTAGGTGCTAGAAATTATAATACTAACTATTACATAATTCTTATATTCCTTATTTTAGGCAGATATTAACTATATCTAGTACTTATAATTCTAATACTTTTAAGACAGTAAAGCTGTACACTTGCTAAGCTCTATATAGTACTATTTATATCTTATATAGTAAGTATATATAAAAATAAATATTTTCTAACTTCTTTAATTACTATAAAAGAGCTATTTCTTTATTAAAAAGCATATATATAAATACATCTTTTTTTATAATTTATAAGTAATTCTTTATATATATTCTAATAATTTATTCTTTAGTAAGTCTTATTTTTTATAAAAAAGAGGTATATTTTAGTATAAATAAAAAATTACATATTTTAGTATTATAATTATAAATGCTTTTTTAAAAAAGCTATTATTCTTTTAATTTTTTTTTTAGTTTTTGTATTTAAATTCTATTAGTATATCTTGCTAAGAAATATTAAAAGGCTAGACTTTTTTGTTTACTATTCTATACATAGTATAGAAACTATAGTGCTTTTAGAAGTTGTTAAGTAGTCTTTTTTATAATTATTGCTAGTTAAGCTTATATATAATTAAAAATTTACTAAAACTTCAGTTTTCTATAAAGTTTTTTAAATATTTAACTATATATATAAAAGCTTAGTATACTTTAACTATTTAGTTATATTTATTATTATCTATGTATTGCATGTTTAAATTACTAAATTTAGCTATTAGATTTAACTATGTAGCTTTTTATATATACTTTATTATAGTTCTCTATACTTTATTACTTATTATTCTAGCAATTTAGTATATTTATATATTACTTACTGCCCTTTTATCTAAACTATTATTAGAAGCTTTATTCCTAATTATTTATATAAGGTAGCTTAGTAATAGATTAAATAGAATAAAAACTACGTTCTTAGTACTATTTTTAGAGAAAACTTAGTATAAAATCTATTTAAGTATATTATATTATATTACTATTCTTGCGTATACGCACTAAAGTCTTTCTAAAATTATATATTTAATAATATTAGTAATAATTTTAAAGGTAGTTTTAATATTAATTGTTTTTGTATGTATTAATATATTAAATGCTATTCTAAAATATAAATTATAAGTTTTATGTGCTAAATTCATAATAGAAGATAGCTAGCCTAGTTTATAATTTATTATCTTTTATGTATCTTAAATGCCTGTGTAGTACTAATTATTAAAATTTTTTTTTTATTTTAGTGTTAATTTAACACTGTAAAAACTTGCTATTAATAATTTATTAGTATTTTAGCAGGTTTATTTAAGCAAAAACTTATCTATTTCTTTACTAGACTTTTTAGAATTCTTTAGTAAGTATATTATTCAGCTTATTTACTTAAGAATATCTTTTTTTCATAATTTATATTTTATTTAAGCATTTAATTAATGTATATTTATTATATTATTATATAAGCGAAAAAAGGTAAATGCAATTGGTAAGATTTTATTAGTAAAGTATTTTTAGCCTATGTACTAATTTAGCTAATTAGTAGCAAGAATAAGTTTTAAGTACGCTAAATTACACTTAAATTCTATAACTTTTCTACAAGTTATAATTTTAAGTATTTTTAAAGTATTAATTATACTAATTTTAATATTTAAAAAGTTGCGTAGTTATTTCTTAATATTATCTTGCCTTATAAAGTTAAATATAGTAACTGCTTATACTTTTTATCTAAGCAAGGTATTTATAATATATTTTAGCTAACTTTAATTTTTTTTTTTAACTTAGAGTTAAAAAACATATTTATAAACTTTTTAGCTTTCTTTTTTACTTTTATAGTAAGTGCTTTAAATACTTAATATATTGCTATTATACTATAATAACTATAGCAGCTAAATAATTAAAGATAGTATAATATAAAGCTAATATATAAAACGTATATTACTTTATATGTAATTATATAAGAATTATATATTAATAAGCTGTAAGTTAAAAGTTAAAGTTTTACTTTAAATTATTTTAATACTTTTTTTACTACTTATATTCTTCTTAGCTTTCCTTATTTCTTTTTTTCTGTATTCTAGACATTATTTATGTTCCAAGAAAAAAAAAGCATTTTCTTTTTAAGCGTGTAGCAGTATTTAGCTTAAAAATATTTTATAATATATCTTGCCTACTGTTTAATATAATATTAGCAGTATTAATATTATTAAGCCTATTATTATATTTATCTATAGTAGAATTGTATAGCCTTTCCTAGAACAGTTAGAACTACTAAAGAATATTATTATAGTAATCTTAGTTTATTTAGCTAGTTGTTATATTTGCTTAACTAAAGGCTTTACTTTTATACTTTAAGCCTACTTACAAGTTTTTACTTATAAACTTTTTAAGTATTACACTAAAGACTTATTAATTAAGTATATTATTAGTAATATTGCAAGATTTTTAGATCTTTGCTTTTAACTATATTAAGACTTAAGTAGATAGTAGCTATTTTAAGATTTCTCTTAGACGCTTATATAGTAGCTTAAAGTAGTAAGGTTTTTTTCTAGCTATAGTATTTTAGCTAAAACTAACCTATCTTATCTGCTTCAAAGTATAGTATAGCTTGTATTTCTTAAGTATATACTTTATAATATTACATATATAATAAAAAGTGTTTATCTCTATATTATGTAAGTATACTATACTTAACTTATTTAGAAGTCCTCTTTTTATACTAGTAATAAAAAAACTCTTATTTTTCTTACTTAAAAGTTTTACATTTATTACTTATATAATAAAGCACGCATAATTAGAAAGGTTTTTTAAAAGTTTTTTTATTTTCAAAAAAGCTATAAGTATGTTAATACTTAATAGTTTTAGTTTTAAGTTACTAAAAAACTTAATAAGGTTTTTTACTTTTAAGTTAACATTTGCTAGTATACTTCTTCTTTTATGTAGTTTGCTAATTTTAACTACTACTTTCTTTACTTTCTTCGGCCTAAAGATTGTATACTAGTTAAATAGTATAATTGTCACGGATAGTTGGGTGCTTGCTGGATCCGCTAAATTCGCTTATTGTTAGCTTGCCCACCTGCAATTGTGTTTATAAAGGGCTCTTTACCTGCAGGGATACCTGTAGGTATTATTGCTTAAAATATACACACGTTATTATTCTAGAGCTATCTCTTATTATCCTCTGTAGTGTAAAGCAAGTACTATTGCCTAAAGCCACCCCTTACAGAATAAAACCTCCTCTTACAGGCTAATAGTCTAGAAATAGCTCTCTTAACGCAATCTAACACTTAAGGTAATCAAGGAAGTTAAAGCCCTGCTACATTCAAACTCTCTAATCTCTTTTAAACTCTATTAAGGCCTGTAACGCCTAAAGAGCCTAGAAAGCGTACTTAGAACGCACTTATAACGCTTAAAAATTGCATTTACGCTATAAAAAAGCAATATAATAAACTTTAATTTTTGCAATAATTACAGAAGTTAGATAAGAAAGTAGCAAAGCTAGAAGAAGTTAAATAAGAAGAAATTTAAAATATACTAATACTACTAACTATATTATTCTGCGCGTAAAACGTACTTAAAGTAATACTTACTACACATGTGCGACGTACGTTAAAACCTAAAGACCTAGCTAAATACTAAGGTTAAACCTTTAAGAAACATTATAAGTTTACTTTTTCTTATAAAGTAGCGTTTTAGCTACTGCTATAAGAATTTTAAAAATATAATAATAAAGTAATTTAAGTAATATAGTATCTTAAAGTAGACTTTAATAGCTTTAGTATACTTACTATAAGTATTATTTTAAAGTAAAGAGAGAAGTGCTAACTTAAGACTACTTTAAGTAATATATACTTAACTTACTTTTAAACTCTATTCACTGCAGCCTTAAAGCAGCAACTACCTATATACACGCTATATAGTAGCAAAACTAGACTATTTAATTATTTATAACTTATTTTAAGTTTTTTAAAGAGATTAACTCTTAATATATACTAAAGAATAAAAGATCTAAAACCTTTTAGTAAAACTAAAGCCTAAACTATAGCGCGTAATTACTAACTACTATTAAATATCTATAAATAAAAAAAACTTTATTACGCTTAAAATTATACTTAAATAGAATTTACGCAACAGTACTTATTACGTATAATTTGCTCTACTAGAGTACTTTTACAAAAAAAAATGCTTCTCTTAAGCTACTATACTAAAAGCACTTAAAAAGTGTAAAAATAGTAATAATATTATATACTTTAAGTACAAAAAAAAAGATACTATGCTAATAAGTGCTAAAGTAGTAACCCTAAAAAAGTCTTAGTTAGTATAAACTAGACAAGAAAAGGTTAAGCCTTACTTTAAACCTAGAGTTAGTAAGGCGTGTGCTAATAGATATTCTACTAGAGATGCAGCGCTTGTATTATATACGTTAAGTAACAAAAGTAAAAAAATAACTCTAGGTTATTTTAGACCTATAAGCAGATATTAGCCTTATTAGTAAAAAAACAGCTATAAAGATAGATTGAAAACTTATTTAGAATGTAGAACTTCTCTGCTTAAGTTAAATTAAACTTTAAAAGTAAAATACATACGCAGTATATAAGCTCTAGCTGCGCTTAATAAATAATCATAGCATAAAGTGTACTACAATAGTCACTGCGTACAAAGTAATTTAAAAAAGCGTACTATGATTTTCTATTAATTTGTTTTAAATTTAAGAAAGTATTTATATTAACTATAGAAAGCAAATGTAGCGTTAAGAACATATAAAAGCAAATACTAACTTAGTTGCTACTAAAGCATTTCTAAAGAACGTAAGACTTATAAATTTAAAAGCTTACCTTCTAAAAGTACTTTAAAGTAATAGCATAAGTATTAAGCCTAAGGCATACATACTAAATACATCTATAGCATAAGTGTAGCGTATACCTAATATGCTGTAAAATTATACTAATATTTCTTATAACAAAGCTGCTAAAACTTTTTTAAAACTAAAAAGCTTAAATTACGTAATTCTTATTTAATAAGATAAAGATCGCTTTTATAAGCTTTTTTATACTTTTTTTTTATAAGCTTTAAGTACTCTGCAAATATATTAAAAAAGCACTAAAAAAAAGAAATTTGCCATAGCACTAGCCCTACAGGTGCTCTAATATCATTTATACTTAAAAAAGATAAAACCTTTTGCCTTTGCGTAAGTTAATAAAGTTTTAATACTATTATAATAAAAGATTGTTGCTTGCTCCTTTTAATTAGAGAGACACTAGACTATCTATTAAGCGTATACTACTATATAACACTAGATCTTAATGACGCCTACTATTATATAAGGATTAAGGCAGGAGATAAGTAGAAGACTGCTTTTGGGACACAATATAAACACTTTAAATATCTTATTATACTTTTTAGGCTTACAAAGGCTATAGCAAGTTTTTAAGCCTATATTAATAAAGCTTTTAAAAAGCACTTAGATTACATCTACGTAGTTTATCTAAATAATATTCTTATTTACACCTATACTAATATTATTATACTACACTAGTATACTATACGCGCTGTACTTAACTTTTTATAAAAAGTAGGGTTATATATAAATTTTATAAAGTGCACATTTACTTTAAATAAAGTTTATTTTCTAAAATTTATTATTATTAAAAGCAGTATTTGCGAAAATATAGTACGCGTTTTACTATTAAGTAATAGCCTAAACCTATTAGTATCAAGAAGCTGCAGTTTTTTCTAGAATTTGTAAGCTTTTATTAGTGTTTTATTAAGAACTATACTATAGGAACAGCACCTCTTAAAGATATTTTAAAAAGGAAATAAGTTTTTACTAAAATAAGAATATAAATGCTACTTTTATAAGGCTAAAGCAACACTTTATATATACGCCTATTCTATACTACTTTAAAAATACATATATAGTTTATGTTAAATTTAATACTTTAACTTTTACTATTTTAGGTATATTATTCTAACTCTTTAAAGACAAAAAGTAGCATCTTATTATATTTTACTTATAAAAACTATAAAATGCTAAGCTAAACTATAAAGCATATAACTTTAAACTTTTAGCTATTATATAAAGTTTTAAGAAATAGCAACAGTACTTAGATAGCGTTTCATATACTATTTAAGTATTAATAAATAATAACAACTTACGTTCTTTACGCGCTATATAGAAGCTAAACTAGTATTAAGCATGCTAGGCTCTATATTTAGAGGATTTTAATTTTAAAGTTAAAAACTGCCTAAGGCGTACAAACTCTATAGACAGACTATTAAGAAAAGCAAATAATAAATAGTTAATTTTATTGTTAACTTAACTATTACCTATACTATAGAATAAACATCTAGCAAGAGTAGAGCATAGTAAAATAAAAAGTTTTACAACTTAGTATAGCTAGAAAAGCGTATATAAAACGCATATAGCTAATATTTATAAAATAAAAAGTATCTAAACTGCTAGTGCTATAAAGTGTATACTATATATACTACACTCTTTAGCTAAAGTATTAGTTAGTAGCAAACTTATAACAGTAAAGTTAGAAGCTCTAATAAATAAACTGCGGTAGTTACAATAAAAGGACACCTTTGCCTTATAGTAAGTTATAGACTTTGAGCAAGCAGCCTACATTTAAAATAGCAGCAGCGCGCAAGTATAGCGCGTTAATAATAAAAAAGTTTAAAAATATAAAAGCAGAATTTATGTTCTACTAAAATAAGCTATTAGGCAGGAGATTTTAATATAAAATTATAACACGCGTATAGTAAGTTATTTTAGCGTATATAGAACTTATAAGCTTATTAGCAGGCTATATTACTAGCTAGAGCTAAGCTATAATGTTTAAGATTATATAAAAACCTATGTAGTATACTAAAAAAGCAAAACTCTAAAACACAGCAAATACAGTTAAGTATTACTATTACTTATTTTTAATAAGATTTTCAAAAAAGTAAGCTTTAAATTTATTATAAAGCTACTACTAGCAAAAAAATCGTTTAGGCTGCGTGTTTAATATAAGTTTTAAAATGATTAATTATTTTTTAAAGATAGTTATTTACATACTTATATTATAAACAAAAAATGTAAAATAGTTTTATAGAATTCTACTTTAAACATATTATTTTAAGGTACAAAATTTAAAAAGGCATTATATCTAATTAGAGTTTAATCTTTACTGTAGCATGTTGAATAGAAATATGCTACAAATTATAAGTAAAGCGTAGGTTAAGCATAGCTTTCTACTTGTAAATAAATAGGTAAACTAAACGCTAAAACTAAATAATAAAGTAATACCTAAGAACGTTTGCTTTAAAGAAACAAGATAATTAAGTGTTACTTCTACTAACTGCATAATTTACATACAACAACTCTATCTATAAATTAACAAAAATAACACCCTTTTACGTAGTATATAGCAAGTATCTATTACTTATATTGCCTTCGAAAAACAGTAAGCTAGAAAGAGAAGTACTAGATGCTATAAAAAGAGTGCAGCGCATGCACAGCGTACGTGCAATAACAAAAAAATACCTCTTAGTAGTACAAAGATACTAATGCTAATACTATAATAAAAAACACAAACAAAAGATCTTCTGCTAAAGAAACTTAGTTCGCCTTAGCATAAAGAATGTTAGCCTAGCCTACAAACTTAGTAAGAAGCTTTTTAGCAAGTTTATAGAACTATTCTAAGTGTAAGAAGTAGTTAGAACATAAGCTTACTAACTATAACTACTACCTGACTATTATATTTATAATGTTTTTTACGTTTTGTTACGAGAACAATAGAAATTGCGCAGTAGTTAAGAGGATAATACTTAAGCACTAGAAAGTAGTCTTAAAAGTAAAGAGATCTAAAAAGTTAAAAAAATATTAAGAAAACAAATTAAAAATAGCTAGCTAGAGTATTAGTTGTAATAGAAAAGTTATAATAAATAATAAAATACTTAGACTTTAGCATTGCAGTTTAAAAATATAGAAAAACTCATTAAAATATACAAGTAAAAATACAAATTATTACATTCTAAGCGCGCTAAAAAAGTATACTAAATATTGTTGTTGTGCCCTTAGGGCGCAAATTAGGTATCTAAGTATATAAATTATAAGTACAAAAATAATTTACTCTTACTTATTATTGTAAATCTCCTTACTACTACTACTAATCTTATTATTACTACTACTTATCTTATTATTACCTCTACTTGCAGCACTACTATTATAAGCGCTACCTACGCTTAAAGTGCGCTTAAGTAGCAGCATGTTATTATTACCTAAGCTTTTATTATTATTATTTTTACTACTAACAGGACTAGCTATCTAACACGCGTAACTAATAAGCTACTTAAAAGCAGTTGCTATATAATACTACTCTATTAAAAATAAGCTTAAATAGTAAGGCAAAGTTATTAGTACCTAAGTAAAAACTTTTAAAAAAGTACTAGTATAAGCTGCAATATATTAGCAGTTAGCAAGCTTAAAGTTAAATTAGCGCTAGTAATATGTAAGCTTAACGCCTGTAGTAATAACTAAAGCATTAGTCTAGAGAACAGCAGTATTAGTGAGAGCAGTATTAAAATAAGTATAAAGTTATTATAAATAATTTAATCGCTTATTAAGCGCTTTAGGAACTTATTTAGATTAGCTAAGGCGTAGTTAACAAGATAAAAAAACTTGCTTTAGTATAACTACTACAGTTGCTATTAGTATAATAGTTATAATAATAATGCTTAGTCTTTTTATAAATTTTTTTTTAATTAGTAACATTTTGCGTGTAGTGTAAGCAAGTTAAGTGTAGAGTAATAAGATTAGTAGCCTTTTCAAGCGCGCTAAACGTGTAGGGCTAAGTATTTTAAAGGTAAGACTTTTTAATATACTTAGAATTTACATAGTAAACTATAATAAAAATTAGAGCTTATTGTTAGAGTATATTGGAAGTGCGCTAATATTGTATATTAAATATGTTAAGCAAGACTAGGACTACGAAAAATATACTAAGTTTTTTTTATTACTATAGCAATCATTACCTTGCATAGACTAGTTATAATAATTATATACTCTTACTTTTACTTTTAAAATCTTTTAAGAAATGAACAATATAATTTAAAAGCTACTATAACAACGCTAAAGAACCGTAATTATAAAGCTTGCTACGTATTTATCTTATAAGTAATAAGTATTTTAAGCGCACATTACTTGCGCGTAGAACACACTTATAACTAAGCTATTTTTATATATAATTTTAGAAGTTTTAAGTTAAGGCTGTTAGAACGCTAGACTAGAGGGGAAGGCTCTGTTACAGATAGTTGCGTGCTAGCTAGATCTGCTAAACTTGCTTATTGTTAGCTTGCCTACCTGCAATTATACTTATAAGGGGCTCCTTACTTACAAGGATACCTGCAGGTATTATTACTTAAAATATACACACGTTATTATTCTAGAGCTATCTCTCACTATCTTCTGTGGTGTGAAGCAAGTACTATTGCATCTAGCGCATCTTTATATCCGCGCCTTCTTCTTTTAGCTAATAAATCTTATATAATCTTATTATTTTCTTATAGTAGGATTTAAGAAAAAAGTAAATTAAATTTAGTTTCTATATATTTTAATGATAACTATTAGAGGCAGCAAGTATTGATTTTTAAAGTACTAAAGGTAGTAGTTGTTATTACGGTTAAAATAGGTTTTCTAAAATAGTAAAAAGCAGCTGCTCTTTATTAATTACTAGTAAAAGTTAGAAATTGATTATATATAGATAAAAAAGTTTACATAGTAAGTTAATAAAGTCTACAAGCTAAGCGCTCAAAGTAGAAAAGCTTAAACTACTAAGCAAAATTAGAGTTAAAAAATTTGCTGCTAGCAACAAGATTGCGATAGAAGTAAAGAAGATAGAGAAAGGTAAAAACACGTACGTTACTGTAGCAAGAGCCTATGATAATTTATAAAAGCTCCCTGCTTGCTGCTTTTTACCTTTAAAATCTTCTAAACTACATAGTACTGCATACAATCAACTTATATACAAACAATATAATACTTAAACTATTTTTCTCTCTATTTAACACAAAAACTAATAGCTTATATTAAGTAAAGTTAAACTTTACTCATTTAATATATGAAAAGCTATAGTAGTAAATCATAAAGTCTATGTTTACCTTTATTAAGCAGCCTCCCTAGTTAGTTAAAGAGGAGCTGTTAGTAGTAGCTCTTATAGTAATTAGGTAGACGTAGAGGTTAAATTCTATTATTTTTTAACACCTTATTAATGCGTCTAGTATTATAAACGTTAAAGTTATAATAAAAGTTATAAAAGGATTATTTAGTAGTAAGTCCATTAAATATATTACACATATTAGTAGTCTAAGTACAGTAATAGTATATTACTTTACTAATTTCTTCCTGCGCAAATATAACTTCAGTAAAGAGACTTTATTGTAGCTTTATAAGAAGTAAGAGCATGTTAAAATAGTTATTAAGCAGCTAAAATAAACTATCAAGCAGAAGGATTTTGTTAGTTACCTTTGAAGATAAGAGAGCTGTGCTTAAATAGTAACGCTGTTATTATATATTTATATTTAAGTAGAGGCACTAGAAACGCCGCAACTGTAACATTGTTAGGATAATAATAGAAATAATAGAAGTTGTAGTTATTAGTAAATAGTTATTAGTTAAGACAGTTAGTTAAAGGGATATTGCGCATTTTAACTTTTATTTAAATTTACAACACACTAATTATATTCTAGCAATACTAAATAAGAGGGCATAAGCTTAAATACTTATTATGAGTAATAAACCTTGTTTTACTAAAAAAGTGTCTACAGGATATTTAGTTACTTTAAAAGGTTGTCTTAGAAAGCTAAACCTAGAGGTAGCAAGTATATAGTAAGTTACTACCTTTATATCTATTTATAGTAAACTTCTAACAAAAACAAAAACATTTCTTTTTTTAAGAAATTTACTTATGTTTAATCTAAGTATTAGTAATAAAAGTAAAATAAGTGTAGTACTTTACTCGGCCTAGCTAGTATTATACGCATTTATAGATATAAGCTTTAGAGTAAAAGTGTTAAATAACTTTAATAGTAGTATTTTTGTTTTTCTTATCGTTTTTCTTGCTTGCTAATATCTTAAACTAGTTCTTTTTAATATAATTTAGTAAACGTTTTAAAACATAAAAGAGCAGTTAATTTTTATTAAAGACATAGGTTAGTAGAATAAAAACTTTTATAATATTAAAAATACCTTAATTATTAGCTTATTAGTTAAAGTTTTTTAAGAATTTTATAACATTTTTCTTAGTAAAGACTAAAGTACTATATTTTAGTTGAACTATAGACAACACTTAGCTATATATAAGTATAGTTAAAGTATTAATAACTAAGCTTAATAATATTAATAGTAACTTAGGACTAGCAGCTGTAGGCCTAGCAGAAGAAAGCGTTTTACCTTCTTATTCTTAACTTAACTTCTAATTCTTCTTTAATATCTATAGTAGAGTAGAACTTATAAACATTCTTTATTTAGATACTTGTTTATAGTTAGGAAGTAATATAGTAAAAAAAGTTTAGTTTTTATATAATTAAAGTATTTATTTTTTAAATCTTTATAGTACTTACTTAGTAAAAGTAGTTATATAAATTCTTGCCTCTTTAGTACTCTAATTTTAACTGAATAAGCTCTGATTTATACTTGTGCTCTCTTAATTATTAGTATTATCCTTATTTTGCTAAATAAATACTTTAAATTAACGTTTTAAGCATTTTTACTTTTAAGCTTTTATTTTTATTTTTATTTTTACTAAATAAAACTCTTGCTCTTTATTATTAAGACTTATAAGCTTATTTCTATTTTACTAAATAAGATACTTCTTTTATTTTACTAAGTACACTAAAGATTAGTATTTAAATATTTATAAAACTACTTTTATTTTACTAAATAGCTTCCTACCTTAGTTTTGCTAAATAGACTTCAGAACAGTATTTATTAACACATATTTATTTTATTAGTAAATTTTTTTTCTCTTAGTTGTTGTTAGTGTTAGCTTAGGTAACAGTGTCCTTAACGAAGTCTATAGTAGAGGGTAGTACTAACTTCTAAAAAGTATATTTAGTAGTAATGTTAAGAATTCTAGCAATTAGTAAAGTTGTAAAGTTATTATTATAGTAATTACTTATTAGTTATTTTGCATACTAAGTAGTTAAGTATATTTTTAAAAGTTTTGCTATATATATAAGTATTAAAGTATATATAACTACACTACTATAATGGCAAGAGATGACTAGGGACTAAATTATAAAAAATTATAGTTATTAAAATAATAATTTAATTATAAGTTTAGTATAAAGACTATTAATAGAAAAAAAAGCCTATCTAATAGTATAGTGTAGAAGCTTAGCTATAAAGTAAATAGATTATAAATAGTGTTCTTATTTTATAAAATATAAAAAAATGTCTATATATTTTAATACTACATAGTTAAGCACTAAGTTAGTGTATAGTAAAGTATTACTTTATACACTAGCACTTTAAAAAAATAACTATTTATTTATTTCTAGGGTATTAAAGGTAGTAGTTTTAATTGTAGTTAAAATAGTTTTTCTAAAAAAGTAAAAAGCAGCTGCCCTTTACTAATAAGTTATAAAAGTTAAAAAAAATTGTATATAGTTAACAAAATTTAAATAGTAAGTAGATAAAGTCTACGCGCTAAGCGCTTAGAGTAGAAAAGCTTAGACTACTAAGCAAAATTAAGGTTTAAAAATTTGCTAAAGGTACTAGAAAACAACACAAATTAAAACGTGTTTTATAGCAATCGCTAGCTTATAGCTAGCAATAAGATTACGATAAAGGTAGAGGAGGTGAAAGAGAGTAAGAACACGTACGTTACTGCAGTAAGAGCTTACAATACTTTATATAAGCTTTCTGCCTACTGCTTTTTACTTTTAAGATTTTCTACACTATATAGTACTACATACAAACAACTTGTATATAAATAATATAATGCTTAGACTATTCTTCTCTTCTATTTAATACAAAGACTAATAGCTTATATTAAGTAAAGTTAGACCTTACTAGGTTACTATATAAGAAGCTATAGTAGTAGATTATAAAGCCTGCTTTTACCTTTATTAAGCAGCCTTCTTAGTTAGTTAAAGAGGAGCTGTTAGTAGTAGCTCTTATAGTAATTAGGTAAACTTAGAGGTTAAATTCTATTATTTATTAACACTTTATCAATGAGTCTAGTATTATGGACGTTAAAGTTATAATAAAAGTAATAAAAGGCTTGTTTAGCAGCAAGTTTACTAAATATATTGCGCATATTGTTAGTCTAAGTGTAGTAATGGTGTGTTATCTTACTAATCTCCCCCTACGAAAATGCAACCTTAGTAAAGAGACTTTATAGTAGCTTTTAAGGAGTAAGAGCATATTAAAATAGCTATTAAGTAGCTAGAATGAACTAACAAGCAAGAGAGTTTTATAAGTTACTTTTAAGAATAAAAGAGCCGTGCTTAGATAGTAATGCTGTTGTTATATATTTATATCTATGTTTAGGCGCTAGAAACGCTACAACTGCAACACTACTAAAATAGCAATAAAAATTATAGATGTTGCGGTTATTAGTAAATAGTTATGAGTTAAGACAGTTAGTTAAAAAGATATTACGTATTTTTATTTTTGTCTAAATATGCAATACACTAATTACGTGCTAGTAATACTAAACAAAGGGGCATAAGCCTAAATACTTATTATTAGCAATAAATTTTTTTTTACGAAGAAAGAGTCTATAATATGTATAGTTATATTAAAAGGTTGTCTTAAAAGGCTAAAGATAAAATTTACTATTTATATAAAGAAATTATAAATTATTAGAGCTAAATTTCTTACTAAGCTAGCCTAGTCTAGTTTAGCACAGCTAAAGTTAGATAAGGTTAAGTTAAGTCTAAATAAGTTATATAACTTCAAATAACCTTAGTATAAGTAGAAATATAATATTATAGTTTAAATGATATTAATTTGTCTTTTATATACTGGCAATATACTATTATTTTCTTATTTTTAGTATTCTACATTTCTTTTTAGTATTAAGCTTTATATTTAACTTAATCTTCTTTAAATACAATTGTACTATAAAATAAGGGCTTAGTTTATATATATAAATAGCCGCGCCTATACTTTTACTAATAATAAAGAAGACTTTTCTAACTTTAGAACTTTAAAGACAAGGTTGCTAGAACTAGTACTAATTCTTATAAAGAAACAAGACTAGGCACCAACTAACTAAGAGATAAATAAATATAAAAAAAGTAACACATTTAAATTTTGAATTAAGCTATAACATTTATACACACCTAGAAAAGGCTAAAATAGCCTAGAAAAGGCTACTCTAAACTAAGAACTAGCACAATTACGCGCATAAAGAAAATAACCAGAATAACACAAGCTAGCTAAACTTAGAAAAACATATAATAAAGTAACTTTAGAAGATCTAAGCACACTTAATAAGAATTTTAAAAATATAGTTTTAAGTAAATAAACTAACTTAACCTTATTATTAGGCCTTTAATATCTAAAACTACTATATATATTCTTTAAGGCTAGCTGTGCGTGGTATAGCTAATAAGAATGAACTTATATGTTATACTTTTTTTCAATATTATAAAGTTTTATAAATAAAACTTAAAAAATTAACTCTAAAACAATATATATTTTAGAACTACTAAAAATGCTATAGTACGCATATTAAACTATAATGAAACAAAATTTGCTTGTTTAAACACTAAAATAAGCTATTTTAAAAAAAGTTATATAAAATTTCATAAAATTATTCTAAGAACGTAAGTAATAGGCCTATAATTATTTAAAACAGGCATATTAACTTCTAAAATAGAATTTTCTAGACTTGCTAAACAATATAAGACTATTTTAGAAAGAATTAAGCTAAATTATTTTTTAAATATTTAAGTTTTAGAATAGATAGCAGTATTACGTAAGAATATTAAAAAAAGTGTTTTTTTACTTCTAGTAAAGCAATAAATAAAGTTGCCGTAAGTAGAGAAACATGTAAACCTAATTTACTAGTAAAAAGCTTAATAAGTAGAAATTAAACTACAATACTCTAAAAAATAAAAAAAAAGAGTACTATAACACTAAAAGAAGTTAAAAAATAAAAAAAAAAACTTTAAAAACTACTAAGCAGGCAAGAAAAGGCTATTATAGCTTAAAGTAAAGTAAACTAAGTAAGAAATGTACAAAAAAACGCACTTTATAGTATTATAAGTATAAAACACTTAAATAATATAAGTCTAACTACTATAAGCAAGGTAAGCTAAGAAAAATAGTAAATAGCACTACTACACCTAAGTTAAGAAAAAACTAAAAGTAGAGAAACTTAAGTTTTACTTTGCCGCCTATATTACTTTCTACTAAAATAATAAGGACTTAGGCATATTACGTAAAGCTATTTTACTTAAACTAGTGTAGCTTTTAACTATAAAGTATATAGTTAAGGCATTAAAGCTTATAAAAGCTATAGTTAATAAAAGCTTATAACTAAATTTTATTTTTGCTATATTAGCAAAAAAATATGACTTAACTATTAAGTTTTTACATAGCTTATCTGTAGAAAAAGAAAAAAAAAGTAGGCTTACTATTTATAGTACAACTAAAGTAAATAAAACTATTATAAATTTACAAGAATGTGTTAAAACGTAATATATTTTATTTATAGTATTAAACTTAAAAGAGTATCTAATTTACTTTAAGTTACTATAAATAAAGCTTTGCAACTTAAAAATAAGCTATATAATAAAATGTATACTTTTTTAAAGAAAAAATTTTAAATTTAGGTAGTTTTTAAAAGGTTAGTATAAAAGACGTAGAAACTTTTAAAAAGAGTATATATAATCTTATAGTATATATATATACGTGTATTTTAGGTTTTGTTAACTAGAATAGCTAAGAAAAAGCTAAATTAAGCTAGCTTCCCCTATATTATACTAAACATGTAAATGTATATTTAAAAAAAGACTTTACAGTTCTAGCAGAGTATAAATTATAAAACTTAGTGTTTAACTTTCTACTTAGTATAAATTTTCTTTATATGCTATTATATAACTTGTTAAGAATAAAGTTAAAACTATTAAAAAAACACCTTATAAAGTGTATAGCAAGGGGATAAATAAGAAAATTTAAGTCTTTAGTAGGCGTACTAATACTTTTTTTAAAGAAAAAAAATAGTACTATAAAGCTATATATAGATTATTGTAGCATTAATAAAGTTATAGTAAAAATCAAGTACTTTTTCTTACTTATTATAAAGTTGTTAGATAGACTAGCGTAAGCTAAGTACTATACTAAGCTTAATATATTAAAAGTATACTATAAAGTGCGTATTGAAGAGGAAGATAAATAGAAAACAGCCTTCTATATAAAATATAGCTATTTTAAGTATACTATTATACCTTTTAGCTTAATAAATGCTTTTACGTAGTTTTAAGCCTATATAAACTAAAAACTAGTCAGCTTAGTTAATGTATTTTATATTATTTATTGAGACAATATCCTTATATTCTTTAAAATTAAAAAAGAATATAAAACTTATATTAAGAAAATATTATAAAGATTACGCAAAGCTAAGCTATATATAAAGCTTAGTAAGTGCAAATAGTATACTTAGCGCATAGTATACTTAAAATATATAGTTATACTAAATAGTGTTAACATTAATAAAAACAAGATTAAAACAATTTAGAATTATATAGTTCTATACACAGCGTAAGATATTAGAATATTTATTAGTTTTATAAACTATTACAAGAGGTTTATTAAAGAATTTTTTAAGCTAGCTTTACTTTTACCTATATTAACTTGAAAAAGCTTAGACATAGCTAGAAAAGGCTACGCTATAGAAAGAAAAGAAATCTAAAATCTAGATATTAGTAAATAGTTAAAAAAACTATTGCATTAATTTAAAAATTTCCTTTTAAATATACTTATACTAGCGTATTTTATGAAAGATAGGAAGATAAAAGTAGAAGTAGACGCCTTTAGTAGTACAATATTAGGTTTTCTAAGCTAATAGATTCTAGTATTAATTACTATAAAATAATGAAGGCTAGTTAACTTTAATTTACACAAGCTAATTGCGGCTAATTATAACTATAATATTAATAACTAAGAACTTCTTATAGTAGTTAAGACTTCAGAACACTAGCGCTACTATCTAGAAGGTATCCATTTTAAGATTCTAATAAATTATTAAAATTTTAAATAATTTATAAAAACTAAAATTTCTAGCTACTACTAAGTACAGTTGTACTTAGTACTTACACGCTATAATTTTATCCTAAACTAAGGTCTTAAGAGTACTAATCTAGCAGACAGCCTATATTACTATTTTAAGTATATAGCTAAGTTACAGAAACTAGCATAAAAGTATAATAAGGCTTTTATACAACTAATATAAGATATTTTAAGTAATAAAAGTAAATAAAGCTTAATTATTATTGATACTTTTACTCAAGTAAGCAAGTAGATAAGAAAGTAAGCTACTTTAAAAAAAGTACTAAAAGAGTTTAAATAAGTAAATAAAACTATACTTAAAAATTTAGAACTTTTAAAAAACTATAATATTACTAATAAGGACATAAAAGCTATATTAAATATATGTAATATAGAAATAAACTAAACTAGCCTATTTAAGCCTAAAATAAGCTTATTACGCCTAAAAGAGCTTACTATCACTTAAAGCAAGGCACAATTACTAAAAAAAATACTATAATAACTTACTTTTAAGTTATTTTAGTTCTAGAAAAATACTAGAGAAATTGTAATAATAATATACCTAGAAGGGTATAAGAAAAGACGTAACAAAGTATTATTATAACTATTTTATTTATAAGAAGTTAACTCTAGCTTATTGTACGCTCTATAGCTTTTTGAAACTTCTACCTCTACTAAGTAGGCTATAAGAAGACGTAACAATAGACTTTATTACAGAATTACTTTCTAGCAAAATACTAAGCTAAGTGTATAATATAATACCTCTAGTAGTATACTAATTAACTAAAATAGCCTATTATATTCTAGCAAGAGCTAATTAGAACAGCACTAACCTAGCTTAAGCGTAAATATGCAAAGTAATTAAATAATATAGCATACTAAGGCAAGTAATTTTAAACAAAGGCCTACTAATAAATATAAAGTACTAAAATACTTTTTAATATTATATAAACTTAAAAAAAGTTTTTCCGTTTACTTTTTATCTGCAAACAAATAAATAGATAAAAAAGTAAAACTAAATACTTAAATTATACTTATAGTACCACTATACCTTAAAGTAAAATAATTAGGCCTTAAAAATCTCTATTAGAGAATTCGCCTACAACAGTAGTATATATACAACTATAGAAACTACACTCTTCTGAGTATACTATAAAATAGACTTAACTAGCGCAGAATAGCCTAGTATAGCTTTAGAAAATAGAGAAAGCTTTATAAAACTATAAACTACTTCTAGGGTGCTAAGTCTATAAAGCAAATATTAATACAAAATTATTATAGCTAATACTTACTAAAAAGCACATATAAACAACAAAAGGTTACTTATTATATTTAAAGTAGAAGACTAGGTCTTAGTATTAAATTATTACATATAATTAACAATGCTAAAAAAGAAAATAAACTGGAAGTTTATAGAACTTAAACATATTATAGCCTAGATTAAGCTAACTACGTTTGAAGTAAATATGCTTAAGTTAAAGAATACTTATTTAGTCTTTTATACTTTATTGTTAAAGCTATATAACTTAATAAAGATAATACTACACCTAAAGAAGTAAAATATAGATACTTTAACAGAGTTAAGTAACAATATATATAAGGAAAATTATATACTAGAGAGAAAAAAAAATAAAGCTAACAGCTAGGAATACTTAGTTTTGTAGAAAGGCTATTCTAAAAAAAAGAATTCTTAAGAACTTAGTCTTAACTTAAGCGTTAAAGCGCTTTAAAAAATTCTAAAATAATAATAATATAGTTTTGCGTTGCTAAACTAGAAAAGTAAAACTTAAAAGAAGTAAAAGATAACTTCTTAAAAAAAAAGATTAACTTTAAGTAGAATAAAAGAAGACAACTAAAGTATACTTTTACTTATTTTTTCTTTTTATTAAAAGTTTTTTAATTAGGTGTTTAATAGTACTTTAGCTTAAAATAATAAGAAAGTTTTTGATATATTTAACTTTTACTTAAACTAGCTAATAATAGCCTAGCATAGCCTACTAAAGTACAACAGAGCTAACAAGGCAACAGAACTAAAAAATAATTAAAGGTAAAGAGCCTAAATTTATAAAAAAAAAGTTATACTAGTAAAGAATTACTAAGTTTTAGAAAAACTATATTATTATTTAACTTATATAGATTAGGGTATCTACTAGAACGCCTTAGACTAGGCTATTATAGTTTAGTCTAACTTATAATGCCTTATAAGGAGGTAGTATCTTCTAGGTGCATTCTATCTATATATACTAAAGGTTTCAAGTACTTATTATACCCTGAAGTAGCTAATTATAGCCTATATTAACTTATTTAAAGTCTATCTACATTGTTTTTAGCTTTCTAAATTTAGGCTTTAAGCTTTCTAATAGACTTAGTTAAGCTGCCTTTGTTATTACTCTTAGTACTTACATATTAGAACTCTAGAGCTAACAACTTTAAATTTATGCAATATACTTTTTACTTAAGTAAAAAATAGCTGCTTTTAGTAATCTTACGCTGTACTAAGTTAGAATAGTTTATTATAGCTAATAATAGAATATATATACCTTCTTAAAAGTACTTAAGATTAGCTTTTTATCTCTTACATCTTTAGAAACTTGTTAGCTTTAGCCTTAGCCTTAATAATATAGTTGTTGCAAAAATAAAAGTTTAGACACAAGTAACTCTTAGAATCATAACTAAAGTAAATAGTACTATTATGTAGAAAAAGCTTCTCTACTTAAAGCTTGTACTAGCTAAAGAAGGTTAACAAAGCTAATAATAAAGTATAATAAGCTAAAATAACTTATTATAGTTTACTTACTTTATAATTTCTTTCAAGGCCTAAGCTTACATAATTAGCTTAGCTTAAAGCTTTTTAATTTAATTTAAAGTAAAAGAGACCTCTTAGCAATTATATTAAGGCTCTAGTGTTTCTCTTTTTTAAAAAGTAGTGTTTAAGTTATAATAAAAGTTCTTAACAGTTACTTTACGCTTACTAGTGTTAATCTACTTAAGTAGGACACTAATACTATAAAAAAGATCTATTTTTGTAGCAGGGGGCTACGTTATATTAGTATAGGCTACATTACTTTATAATAACTAAGTTTAGCTTATCAACTTATAGCATAATACTCTTAACTTAAGTACCAGTAGTAAAAACACTTTATACACAATTTTTTTTTACTAAAGTTATTTTTATGCATTTAGGTCTTAAAAAGCTTTATAGTATTATTATTAATATTAAAAAAGACATAACTAACTTTGTTAAATATATAGATTTTTTTACTAGCAAGGAAGTTAATGTAATAACTATAGTAATATGTAGAAGCATAACTTATACTAATATAAAAGTTGCTAACTTTAGTAGCGTTTATTTTAAAAAAGACAACTATTACAGATAGGTGACAAAAAAAAAGTAATCAAAAAAGTTATTATTTTTGAAGCTTTATAATTCTATAAGTAGAAGGGCTATAACAAAAAGAGTTAGTGAACTAAAAAATACTTTTAGTAGCATCTAACTCTCTAAGAGTATTGTTATTTTGTTATGTTAAATATCCTATTTCTTTAGCATTATAACAGTACTTAATAGTCAACTTATATTAATCTCGAACTAATTCTAAGTCTAGATTTTCAAATTTTTTTAGTTTCTACTTAGTATAATTATAATAATTATAAGGTCTCTCTTATGTTTAAAGGGAGCTTTTTCTTTAAATATTTTCTAATATATATATCTTGTTTTAGCAAGTTCTATAAGATTTTTATAAAAAATATATATTAATTTTACTTTTTTAAGTTTTTGTTTAATTTTCTAGTAATTTTAATAAGGTTTATATTGAGTAGTTTTTGAACATTGTAAAAGATCTTAGTACAACAGCCTAGTTTAAGCGCAAAAGGAAGTAAAAAGGCCTCTTTTTTTATATAATTTAATTTAAAGTACTTAATAATACTTTCAAAAAGATTCTTTAGTAAGTTACTATTTGAGGTAATAAGCTTATATAATATATATATACTGTTGCGGATTCAATCTCCAGGTATAGTTGCTTGTTCTACTATCAACTCAGAGGTAGAGGTCTCTGCCTTCTACTTGTTTGTA
>WBOK01000618.1:0-24182 GCA_009289805.1 Alternaria gansuensis
GTATAGAGCGCCAAATTCAGAGTAACGCGTTGTGGTGGGGTGGCCGAGAAGTATATGTGGCCGAAAAGTATATGGCCGAGCTTACAATAAAGGCGTAATGCTACTAATATCTAGGCAGGACGTGTAAGGGCTAGAACATGTAACTAACTAGTTTCTGCTCTACTGCATTTACTAAGCTCTTGTGCTCTAAAGGCAATACTAGTATATTAATAGGCAGCTACACAAATAGATACTAAGCTTAATAATGCTACTTACGTGGATAAAGAGCTTAATATAATAGACTAACAGACTAAAATTCTTAAGAAAATATACTACTACATAAACTTTACTTAAGCATTTCTTAAGCTACTTAAGCGTGCCTATGCAAAGAACCTAATTACTAATTTTTATTAAATTAAAGTTATTAAAAAATAGTATCACGGAATTAATATTAGATATAACGTGTTTCATAAGCGAGTCGCCAACCCAAGCGAGTCGCCAACGCGAAATCACCGCAAAATTTCAACAAAACAGGTGTCTGTTTCTCAACAACCACAAAGTAGAATTCTCTAAAAATTTCACACAATTGCTGCACTTATATAAAAAGAAAGCTGTACAGTTTTAAAGAAATTCTAGAAGGTAGTTGTAGAGATAGACTACTTGCACCCATGTAAAACTACAAAACTGAGTATATCTCGCATAATATTAAAGCTAGAGTTCTTATATCTTGATAGCTTGTTTGTTATGTAGATGCAGCGATTGTATAAAATTTTTAGAGAATTCTACCTTGTGGTTGTTGAGAAACAGACACCTGTTTTTTTTGAAATTTTGCGGTGATTTCGCGTTGGCGACTCGCTAACTCTAACAACATGTTTTATAATTAAGTATGCTTGATTTATAAGTGTACTGCTATAAGTGTCATAAGTCTATTTAAGAGAGCTATGCTTTTGAATATACTTAATAATTATCTGCTTTTACTATAGAGAGAATAAAGCTATTAGTAGGAATTCTAATGTAACTCTGTAATCTTTAAGCTTTTTACTAGTAAGTATTGCTTAGCAAAGTAGGATAACGATATGCTAACCTACTAATATAAACTTTTTGAACATAATTTCTACCTTATTACTACTAAGAATGAAATTTTTAACATAATAGTAGATTAATTGCAGGGTAAAACATATTAGCATATAGAAAGTTTTATTACTAACGTCTATACATTGCTGTTTAAGAATTCTTAAGTTAATTATATTATTATTAAGACTCTTAGGATGTATAACTTCTATCTATAATATATGAAAAGAAAACTAAACCTTAAATAGCTACGTAATATATACTACTTACTTATTTAACAAGCTGTACGTACTAACCCAAAATATTAGCTATAATACGTAATGCTCTATAAAGAGCACACTTTAATTTTTTACTTCTACTACGCTAAGTACGCTATAAAGGGCGATTAGACTTACTTTAAGTATATTAACCTTAACTTTAAGCGTATAATAGCAGAAGGCCTTAGCGCTAAGATGATTTAAAGCAGTGTCTTATTTAATAATAAGGACAAGAACAACTATACTAAGATACTACTATAATTCTATAAGCATATGCTAGAGTCTCTACGTTAGTGTAAGGACGCAGGTATTAAATTGTTAAATAGCTTTATTAAAGAGTAGGAGGACAAGACAAACTTGACAGAAAATATTCAAAAGTAGTTTTTAACTTCTAATAGATAAAGTATTTTTGCAAAGAAGAATAAGCTTAAATTTTATTACTTTAACTACTTTATAGATTTACTAGGCTAACTAGTTGTAATTGCTGTACTATTCTTTTTAAGTTAATTATAGTTGAAGACAGTATAATCGAAGGACTTACTATAAGAACTTACAAAAAGAATAGCAAAGCTTACTTTAATTTTACTACTACTTTTTATACCTCTTTTAGTTATTTTAACAAGTTTAGAGAAATTAACTAGCTGTTCTTTATAAATATTTATATTAAGTATAAGTTCTAGATTTAGAAGGCCCTTATTAAGTAAGCAGAGTAGGATAATCTTCTTATTTATGAAGAACTCAATAATATGCTATAAAACACTAGTAAGAAATAAATTAACAAATATATTAAAGAGACTGCAATTATGTTCTAGAGCAAATTATTAATTTATAGCTTATAGTATAAGAGTTTAAGAAGGACGACTCTTGTATAGACCTAGTTTAAGGTTTTCTAGATTAGTTATACTTTACTAATTGTAGACAGAACCTTCTATATACAACAAAAGACTAAAATAAGTAGAATACTTATTTTTTTTAAAGCTAATTCTCTCTAGCGCCTTGAAAAAGAGCTTAGCTTAAAGTCTAATAAGCGCTAAGTCTCTAAGAAAAGCAGGAAACTAGCTATGCTTTTTTTATATAGCGCCTTTTTTGTGTTTATTCTTAATTAAGCACAGTAACTTGAATTAAAGTTTTAGTGCCTTTAACTTTTACTAGGCGGCCTTGCTATAGTTGTCTTTAATTATTATTTAAGACTTAAGCTCCTGCTACTACTACTACTGCACTTGTAACTAAGCTAATTACTTTAACTACTACTATACAAGAACCTTATTAAAGCAGACGTTTAAAAAAGTAAAAGATAGTACAGAGGGGTGACAAAAAGAAAGAGTAATTTTAAAAGTTATCTTTTTTGAAGATATTTATTCAAATACCTAGATAGGCTAGGACTAGAACTTTTAAAGTTTCGAAAAGCGCATAACTTCCTCTTTTAGTAAGGCTACTTTTTAACTGGCTTTGGTAGCAAAAAAAAAGGATCAGAAAGGTAGTGAAAGTAGGTAGAAAAAAAGCATAGTAAACTTAGTAACAACTTTTTATTTACAGTATCTTTTTCGCTAAAAATAATTAGTGTTATACACTAATACAGTTTTTAGAATATATCTAAGTAAGATGTTATTTTAATTATTATTGCAAAAGTTAGATTAAAAACTATTTTTTAAAGTTTTTTTACATTAAGGTAGCTAAAGCTAGTAACTAGTACTTAGTAAACTAACCCTTAGCTGCTTCAACAGCTAAATAACGCCTAAGTAAAGAGTTAAAACAACTATTAATTGCTTGTTGTGGTAAAAGGTCTTACTTTTCTAAAATTGCCTTTTTAAACAATTCTACTACTTTAACACTTTTACTTATGCCTAAAAAGGCAACAGGCCTTTTTTCTAGCGCGTTTTTAACTAGACTCTAAACATTCTCTATAAAATTTCAATCCAGGCTATAGGCAGGATGCTTAAAAAGGGGAATTCTATTTCTAGAAAACTAGGCGATAACTTGTGGCGTTTTATAAATTTCAGCATCATTCTGCTAAAATTTCTTCCCTAAATAGAATCAGCTATTAGCTCTTGAAATATTAAAAAATATCTAAAAAATATTAAGTAATATCAAAGTTATAGCCTTTTTAAGCATAAAATAAGAGAGGGTTTACTTACATCTTTTAAAAAGAGGTTTAACAATATAATTGAAAACTTCTTTTAAATATTAAGTATTTAAAAAAGTTCTAGTATCTTTTAGTAATCTAGTTATGTGTAACTTAGATCTACTACTTAGCTAAATAGCTCTCCAAACTAAGAAAGAAATATCGCGAGCTATATTTTAGTTAGCAAGCTAGCGATAAGCAATTTAAAAAACTAGAAAAATACTAAACTTTTTAAAAAAGTTTTTAAGTTTATTAAAATATTTTAAAACATACTTGTATTTGTAGTAGCTACCTGTTCCTTGCGAAGTCGCTTATTTCTCCTTTTTCGGACGTATTCTTTCCTAGCGCCGTGTCCACGCTAAATAAAAGACTTGTTAGAAAATATAACTTTTCTAAAGTTAATATTTTTTAATATTTTGATAGTCTTCTTAGCGTATATATTGCAATTAAAGGCTCTTTTTTTGTTTAAAAGCTGTTTTTTCTTAGTAGTAGAAATAAAGTATTTCTCTGCTTTTAATAAGCGTTGTAAGCTTCTAGTAAAAAAAGATAAACTATTTTCTTCTAAAATACGCTTATTTGTTTTCTTAGAGCTTCTTTCTAGGTCTCTATTTACTACTTGAATAGCTTAGCTAAGAAAGAGGTAAAAAAGTTTTTTTTTTCTTTTTAATACGTTGTATTGTATTGTAAATAGATTTAGAAGGCTTTTTAAGTATAGTACTAATAACACTAATAAACTTTTGCTGTAAGGATAAAGAGTAAACTTCTTTTTTAAACTTTGAAAGTTTAATAGACATAAAAAGATAATAGAGAAGAGAGAATCTTAAGTTAGAAAGAGATTATTATATTGACTAACGCTAAAAAAACCTTACGTAATTTTTGCGCCTTTTGTTAGCGTCTTTTTTTTTTTTTTTAATATAAGAAATAATTATATTATTTACTAAAATTAGAAATCTGCTAACGTAATATTTATATAAGCTAGTATTACATAATTACTTTTTAAATACTTTTTTACGTTTAATAAAAAGGCGTAACTAGAATTGAATAGATTTTTTTTGCCTTTACTTAATGCCTTTTACCACCTATTAGATGATTACTAAGCAAGATTACTAGTAAGCTTACTTAAAGTAGAAGTTATGCGCTTTTCGAAACTTTGAAAGTTCTAGTCCTAGCTTATTTAGTTACTTGGTTATATATCTTTAAAATAGATAACTTTTAAAATTACTCTTTCTTTTTGTCACCCCTCTGTAATATAATAGAGATATGCTTTTGTCAGGTGCGTAGTAAGAGAAATGCAAAGCCTATAGAATTCGAGTGCTCTCTAAACACCTAGATTCTATAGCTACTAGATAAATATAAGATCTGTTAATACTAAGCTGTAACCTAAGTAATCTTATTACATTTTATTTGTTCTATTTCCTTTTTTTCAATAATTTTTCTTTATTTTTCCTTTCTATAAAGCGTAGAGCTTAATAGAGCTAAGCTTGCAGGAAGAGGAGGTTTGTGCTAGCACACAGGGTAATACTATACTGTATACTAAGTCAGTGCTTAGCTACGTAATTTTAAGGTATATAGCCTCTTCTGTGCATTACAGAAAGATGGCACTATTTATTATTAGTTTACTCTACAGCTGATCTCCTGTACTGTACTATCGAATAGGCTTCTTCTTCTACTAATAGTCTTTATACTCAACCTACAATAAGATCATCATCTTGCCAACCTCGTTCTCGCATGATTAAGTCTCTAGTGATCTCTTGCCCTCGTAGTAGTATGTCTTCATACACTCCAACACCCGTACAATACTTCTTGTACCTCGCCTATAGTAATAATCTCCTTTATCTATATATATTACTACTTATAGCTTTTACGCTTGTTTGTTATATCTAGACTCTTTCAAAGCTTAGCTATTTCCTCTATTATAAGCGTTATTTTATAAGCTTTTTGCTAAGCCTTTTTACTTAGCTGCGTAACTTACTTATTAAGTAAATTTGTAAAATACTTCCAGCAGTTTTTTACTTTCTATTAAATGAGAGTAATTTAAGCCTTAACTTTACGCGTGTTGCGCAGTGTCTAGGCCTCCTAGGCAGCTGATTATTATAGTAATCATTCTAGTGTCTGCAGTACTATGTTAAGCTTTGATAGCATAGTCTATAAGTTATATAGAACTAGACTAGCGCCTTTTAAGCTAGCTTAAATGTTGTCTTTTATTAAGAACTACTTAAAAGTAGTCTTAAAGGCTAGTAGGAAGGTCTTCTTGCTTACATGGTTAGCATAGTTGCGTGCTAAGCCTAAAACTATATTACTATACCTATGCTTTAATAGTGCAAAGTAGGCAATATTAAAAACCTATAATGAGTAGAATAAATGCGCAGGCATACGAAGAAGCATAATTATTTTCATTTTATAGTATTTTGAAAAATTAACTAAGCAGTAGCTTTTATAGCTGTTGATAAAAAGTAATTAATACTTACGTACAGTGCAGCTATTTATATAAATACTAAAGTGCTCTTACTACGCAAAAGTAGGCTAACGATTTATCTAGCTATTAAAACTAACCTCAAGAAGTTAGTTAGCAGGTAACTTCTTAAACTAGACGTTAATAAGTACCTTGCCTGCAAAAATAACAAAAAGTAGTACCTAGCAACTTAACGCGCTTACGCCATATATTATAGTAACCTACTTATATTTACATAGCTGTATTTACTTTTTTGTGCTATATTCTTGGAAGCCTGTAATAACTAGCAATAATAGAATTTTACTTATTAGAAAGCTAGTCTTATTAAAGTTATAGACATAATTATTTATAATCCCCTACTACTCCTTTGTTACCTTAACTAGATTAACCTAACACTAGATAGCCGCCAGGTCCTTGCAGGCAGCTCGCTAGTAATTATAAGAACAGCTTCAGCGCGTATGGAGCTTAAAAGTTTACTTAGTAAAGTTATTTACTTAGTTTTTACTAACAAGATTACTTTTATACTTCTATAATAGTTTAATAGCTATTACTTAAATGTTAGCCTTTATAGGCGCAAATCTTCTCATAGACTTCTTAAAAATACAATAAACTACTACCTCTTCTTCTAGATTATTTAGGCGTTGAAAACCTGCCTTGCAATCGCGTTACAGGCGATTCCTAGTGCGTTAATTGAATAATGTGCTTTAGGGGACGTTGTAGATCTTAGTAGTAAAGCTTTAGCTTTAAATATATTAGGAAATAAAATTAGAGATAGCAAGTTAAATATTTACTTTAGTAATTAGTAATTAAATGTTAAGTTGTTAAGACATTTCGCGTTTTCGTCCTAATATTAACACGCTGGTAGGGCGTGACCAACTTGCTTAGGTGACCGACTCGCTTGTGAACTACGTTATACGTATTTTCTAGCTTAATGTTATACTTAGTAATCTTCTGCTGCAGTAGATTAAAGTGTAGCTCAAACTTATACTTAGAATTAGCGTTATGGCAATTAAAGTCTCTACCAGCTGCCGAGTAGCAGGTAAGTTAGTTGCGGTGGCAGTGCAGGAAGCGTATAATCTAGCTATTAGAGCAAGGATCCTAGGCTACTTTAGACGCGAAATTTTGTACTATAGCTTTCGTAGGTAGTAAGTAACGCGCTAAAAGTGTTTCTATATATTACACAAGGTCTACCTCTTGTTGTAAGGTAAGCTTTTGCTAGTTTAGGTTAGCGACGCGCTAAAGGACCTGCACACCGCAGTACGTGCAGGATAATGTTGTGCGCGAAACACTGTATTTTTAAGCAATATTTATATAGAAAGGTTTATTACCTAGGTCTAAATTACAAATCTTTGTAAACGTATCTTGCAGGCCTAGCATTATTGTTAAATTATTACGCGTTGAAATACTGTGAAAATGTTGCGTGTCGGGCGTTTGGTTACTCTTGGCTTTAGGTACACGGACACTCTATGCCATGATTCTACGGCCGCCCTAAAGTAAATGGTAGCGATTTTTTTTGGCACTATAAAGGTTCTTAGTAAAGTACTTGTATCACTACTATCAGATTCTTATTTTAGTTCAATTGTCTCTCTATCTCTTTGCATGTCTTTTACTGTCTCTCTTCTAATTTATTCTTTTAGCGTATTCTGTTGTTAAATATTAACTTTACAATTACGTTACAGGCGTCTGGTAGTACATTAGTCTAAAATAGTTCTTGATAGTACGTTGTAGAGTATAGTGGCATGTTATTAACTTGACACGTGGTTAGTATAAAGGTAAGATATTACAAGCAAAGTACCGTGTCTGTGCGCGAGATAATCATGTTTGAGTGATGATCACCTCACTAACTCTACCACCTACACAAAACGCGTCATAACTTCACCACTATAGACCTAATTTAAGATGCAATTAAAGACATTAAATTGCGTAAGCTAGGCGCATCTTTTTTGTACACATAAGTTGCAAAAGAGTATAGTGTTAATTGTTGTATACTCGCTCGCAGACACTAAAGCAAAACTTAACTAAATAAACTTGCCTATTTGTCCTTCTACGTACACTAAGAAACTAAGCTTCTATAGCATATTACTACGCTTACTAAGTGACGTACACCTTTTATATAAGTAATAATACGTAAATTTGCTTTATCTTTAGCTAGTAGAGAAGTTTTAGAAAGCTAGGTTACTTGCTTTATTAACAGGAATTCTATCTATTTTATCTTACGCTAGCAGGAAGAGATAAATTTTAATTACTACTAAGCTAATTTAAAGGCTAAATATAGCTTTGACTTTAAGTTACTACATGAAAAGAAGAAAAATAAAGTATAAAGCCTTCTTAAATCTTTGATATAAATAAGAAACGCTTTATAATTAAAATGACTAGAAGATTAAAAAAGTTGTTTAATAAGAAGATATGCAACTCAAGAGAAGTAAAAGCTGCAACTTAAGATATTAATAAAGAGTAAGTAACTGTCCTAGCCTGCGTTTATTTAGACAGTACAGCTCTATCTCTAGATTTTATCCTTTAGTTAGCTATTAGAGCTCTAAAATTAAGCTAGATAAAGAAAATTTATAATAAAAAGCACTTAGTATTTATCAGCTTATCTTTTCCCAGCTAGAATAACAATCATATTGGTCTCCCCTAGCTTAAGGAGGTTTTTAAAGAGAGACTAAACAAAAAGCTTCTTTAAACTACTAACTACTCTTTCTTAAGAGCTATAAATCTTACCTAACCAAAAATTGTATTAATCACTATTATAACTCTAATATGTTATTAGCTGTATTTTATCCATATCTAACTTATACACTTTAATTACTTAATATTAAATTCTTTAAGCTTTTCTTAACTGCCTACTTAACTAAGCTTTTATTATGCGTTTAAAAAGCTAAGAGCTTTTACTAAAAGTAAAAGAAGACTATTTTTTCATCTTTAGAGATTTTGGAGTACTCCTTTTAACAAGAAGACTATTGGAAAGTCTTTGTAATCAACTAGAATTTATCTACTTTAATTTAAGGTTATTCTTGAAAGATTCTGCAAAGAAGCCTCTAGTTTAAATAAATTCCTAGCTTTTATACTTAGTAGAGATTGATAGCTTAAAATATAGACTGTTATACGCCGTTTAATTCAAGGTTAGAATAGTAAAAAGGTAAAGAAGCTTTATTAAAGTCTTTACTTCCTTTTACCTTAACTTAGTATTCTTTATTAAGTGATCCAAGGCTTAAAAAAGTTATTTTAGTTTAAAAAAAGATACTTAAAGAAGAGCTATAATTTCTAACTTAACATTATTTAAAAGTACTATAGTAGTGTTATTTTTTAGGTGCCTAAGAAGGTTTGTTAGGCATAGAATAACAAAATAGTTTAATAATATAAATAACAACTACTATAACTTTAAGAAGCTATAAAGTCTTACTTAAAACAGCAAGCTTATTTATATGAAGCTTAACAAGCTAAACAGAGGCGTATTAGAAGAGAAAGGCTTAAGGAGGTAAGGGAAAAAGAGAAGGCTAAAAAGGTAGCTTAAAAGCAGCATTAAAAATTAGCTCGCGAACTATAAAAAGCTATATAACTATCTTAATAAAGTAAGCGCAAAGCCTTATAAGATTTGGATTTAAAGTAGAAGTAATAAAAACGTATTGTTGTTAATTTATCCTATATTAAAACTAAGGTAGCTGCACTAGCTGCCCTAGCGCGCACTACCCGCAACGGGCGCAACGTTACCTTACTAAGCAAATATTAGTAGTACAAATTGATTACAATACTATATATACTACAACTCTACAAAACCTCGCGATACTAGCTATTAGTAGTGGCTCTACAGCCTTATTTTTCTAAAATCTTTATGTTAGTAGGATAGTTATCACTCGAACATAATTATCTCGCGCAAAGACACGGTATCTAACTAGCGTGTCCGTGCGCGTTTTGCGCATGGTCGAGTTTTGCGCACCCCAACAATATGAAGATTTCAGAAAAATGAGGCTGTAGAGAAACTACCAATAGCTAGTATCGCGAGATTTTATAGAGTTGTAGTATATATACTGAGGGGTGACAAAAAGAAAGAGACCTTTTCAAGGTTATTATTTCTAAAGCTTTATATATAAAGAAGTAGATAAGCTAAACCTATGATTTTAAGTGTTTTAAAAAGCGCAAAACTATCTCTTCGAGCTAGGCTACTAGTAAGCCTGCTTATTAAGCATAAAAGAGAAGATAAAAGACAGTCAACTTAGAGTTAAAAAAAGCTTAGATAAACCTACTTACAACATTTTATTTATAGTATTTTATTTGCTAAAAGTTATAGGTGTTGCAAAGCAGCCTAGAGTTTCTATTTTATCTTAAAGAATAGTATTCTAATCATTCATTTAAAACTTAGATTCAAAATTTGTTTTCTAAGTTATTTTTTATTATGAAGTAACTCAAACTAGTAATGAGTACTAATTATACTAACATGTAGCTGCTTTCACAACTAAATAACGCCTAGGTAGAAACTTATTATAATTGTCAATTACCTGTTTTCGTAAAAGATCTTACTCTTCTAAAATTGTTTTTTTAAACAATTCCACTACTTTAATGCTTTGACCTATGCCTAAAGAGGCCATAGGCCATTTTCATAGCGCGTTTTGAAGCAAGCCCTAAATGTTTTTCTACAAGATTTAAATTTAGGCTATAACCAGGATGCTTCAAAAGAGGAATTCTTTTTATAAGAAATAGGCAATAACTAGTAACATTCTTTAGATCTCAGCGTAATCTTGCAGAAAAATTCATCCTAAATAGGATTTGTTGTTCGCTGTAACAACATCAAAAGCTACAAAAAAACATAAAATAATAGCAGAGTGAGAGGCTAATGAAGTAAAAAAATAAGAGAGGTGTTACTTCTATTATTTAGAAAGAGTCTTAATAATAAGAATAAAACCCATTTTTACATATTAAGTATTCAAAAAAGCTCTGGTATTGTTTAGTAAATTAGTAATTTGTAACTTAAATATACCACCTAATCAAACAGCTTCCCAAACAGAGATAGAAATATCGCGGGCTATACCTTAGTTAGCAGACTAGCTATATATTATTTAGAATACTAGATATATACTAGATTTTCTAATGTTGGAGTATTGATATGCGGATTGCCCTGGTGATCAGGTGACCCTAGTAAGCTGAGCACGTGACCACCACGTTAGCGCCTATATATACCGTCTAGATTGCCGCAAGTCTCTTTAGTAGTTATTGACACTTGATTGTGACACTTAGTTGCTCAATATACTCATTTTCCACTCCATTAATCAAGCAATTGCTCTTTCTCAACTCCTACATCTAATGTATCTTTATAATTAAATTGATTATTTTTAAACTTACTTGTTTTTGCAGTAGACATTAGTTCCGTGCTAACCTGCTTATTTCTCCTTTTTCAGATGTATTTCTGCCTAGCGCCGTGCCTACGCTAAATATAAAACTTGTCTAAAAATCTAATATTATTCAGGTTAATTGTTCAGAAGGTTTTAGTGTCTTTTTAGTATACTTCTTGCAATTAAGAGCCTTATTCTTATTTAAAAGCTGTTTTTCCTTAGCAATAAACATGCAGTATTTCTCTACTCCTAAAAGGCGTTGTAGACTTTAAGTAGAAAAAGATAAACTATTTTCTTCTAATATATGCTAGTTAGTCCTTTTAGAACTTCATTCTAAAACTCTATGTTCTACTTAATTAGCTTTTTTAAAGACCTTAGCAGGACGGCCTAGTCTAGACTTAGATCTAGGTCAAAAAAATGCTGTCTTTTATATTAAGATGTTGTAAAGTACTATTTATTTTTAAGGTGTTAAAGGTGGTGGTTGTTGTTGTAGTCAAAATAGGGTTTCTAAAAAAGTGAAAAGCAGCTACCCTCTACTAATCCGTCGCAAAAGTCGAAAAAAAGATTGTGTAGTTAACAAGATTCGCACAGTAGGTAGATAAGTTATAGGATGAAAGCTTAGACCACTAAGCAACAATTAGGGTTAAAAAAATTTGCTAAGGTACTAAAAAACGACACAAGTTAAAACGTGTCCAACAGCGATTCCCAGCCTATAGCTAGCAATAGAATTACAGTAGAATTACAATAAAATTACAACATAATGCAAAAGAAAAGAGAAAAGATATATACGTACCGCAGCAGGAGCCTGCAATACTTTATAAAGCTAAAGCTGCTACATCTTACCTACTATATCTTACTTTTTAAACAGTACTGCATATAAGCAATTTATATACAATATACTGCAATAACGTATAACCTCTGCGGAAAGCAGCTCCTTATTCTAGGCTCTCTTCTAAAAAAAGCATCCTTTGCTACTGTCTACTTAGCACCTAATCTAGTCTAACTTAAACTACTTATACAGACACCTAAATTTATTCATTATTTCAAAACTTAATTACTTAGCAAGACTCTTAAGTCAATAAATCCTTTATATAAGTTCTTTATCTGCAATGTTTTTATGTATAAATATATTATTAAGCACTAATTTAGCTAGTTGTAGAAAGAATATATAACCTATAGAGGAATTACTAATACTAGCGCGGTACTTAAGATCTATTGCTTTAAAACTTTTTCTTTCAATATATTATGCAAAGTATCAAATATAAAGACTAAAATTTAGCTTAAATAGCTATTGTAAGACGTTAAATTAGCAATAAAAAAGAAAAAAGAAAAAAAGTAGGCTTTCTATTGTGGCGTTTATAAGTTAACAAGTATGGCGATAATAGTGTTACTACTTTACTTTATCTAAGAGCGCCTAGTAGTAAAGTAACAAGAATAAGTAGGATAAAGTGCGTTAAGTTAGAAAGTAATTTGAGTTTTTATCTTGCTTTTCTTTCTTTTTGTTTAAACATGTAACACATTAATTGCGTGCTAGAAATGCTAAACAAGGGGGCGTAAGCCTAGATACCTATTTTTAGCAATAAATCTTTTTTTACTAAGAAGGTGTCTACAAAATGTGTAGTCACATCAGAAGGTTGTCTCAAAAGGCCGAAGCTAATAAAGTACTATAATTAGAATTATATAATTTATCTAGTATAGTACTAATAGCACTTGTAGACTTTTAATATAAAGATAAAGTATAGACTTGTTATTTAAATGTTGAAAGCTGATGAGATGTAGAAAGATAATCAAGAAGAGAAGATTTTGAGTTAGAAAAGATTATTATATAGACTAGCACTATAAAAAGCTTCTGTAATTTTAAAATACTTTGTTAGAGTACTGTAATATATTTATTCATAATAAAGATTATAAAGTCATAAAGTTATACTAAGATTCTGCGTACATACAGCTTATATAGGCTAATGTAGAGAACAAGAAGCAAGTAACAGTAGTTTAGGAGAAGCTAATGTAGATTCCTTTTCTAACTGCGTCTAAGACGTGCTATATACATAAAGAAAATATTTTTAACCTAGAAAGGCTATGTATAAGACTTGGAGGGATATTTCCAAGTTTAACACGTATCTTGTAAAGCTTAGAAGTAAGCATCGAAGCTTAGCGTAAAAGCTTTAATGTGTAGTTCACTAGCTGTTACAAACCTAAGAGAGAAGGGAGACACAGACTATGTATAAAGGAGGTTGGCAGGAAGAGATCCTAGACAACTAGAACAAAGGGAAGGCCTTTGCGTACTAATAGATAACGCCACCCTGCAGCAAGCACGTAGTCTTACAGGCTTAGCAGAAAGCCTTTATACAATAAGTTACGTGTGTCCTATAATGTACTATAAGGTCCTACAAAGTCTTGCGCATAAAACAAAATAGGACTTATAAAATAACGAAATATTTGTTAATAAATAACTAAGGCACTAAACCTTTATAGCTTAGTGTGTGTAACGTTGTACAAGACTCTAGTATTGAATTATATTATATTCTTAACCCCTTGTAATATTACATTAATCTACTAACTGTGCTATCACACCCCCGTCTATTATACTTACTGATTCCCTAAGAACTAACTCTTAGATCCTCTTAGGACGATCTTCACACTAGCGCGAGCCTAGCGCATAAGCTAACAGCGCCTAGGTCTAATGCCTAAGGGCGCCTTCGCGCGCTCTAGGCCTAGGGAATAGTACGTTATATATACAACACACCCCCTAGGTAACTAAGGCTTTAGTTACCTATATAGAGCTCTATATAGTCCTAGCTCACCGCATAACAAGCTGCGCACGTGCAGCTTAGCGTAAGGCACAACAACAATAATAATAAATTTTTAAGCCTCTTAGGCTTAGTATCTAACACTACTATAGCTACTATAAGTATTACTTTGTAACTCGCCTCAATTCTTTAAACGCAATACTAATTCCTAATGTAGTTTTAACTATACCTTTATATAGCTTTTTAGGCTGATACGCGCGCTACTTCATTCCTTTACGCAGCTTCTAGCTCTATTTTAGCACTTTTTCTAATTAGTTACTAACTTTATATAAAAGTTAAAACTACAAAAAGCTACTTCTACCTACGCCCTCGCCCTTACTGCTGCTATTACTGCCTTTGCTAGTAGCGTAGCTACTCTTAAAATGCGCTTTTTACGTTAAGTTACCGTGTCTGTGCGCGATTTGTCCATGTTCGAGTTTTGTCCACCCCACCAAAAAAGCCTTTGTAAAAGATGAGGCTGTAGAGCCACCACCAATAGCTAGTATCGCGAGGTTTTATAGAGTTGTAGTATATATATCATTGCAATCAATTTGTGCTACTTATATTTACTTAGTAAGGTAACGTTGCGCCCGCAGCAGGTAGTGCGCGCTAGGGCAGCTAGTACAGCTACCTCAGCTTTAATATGAGATAAATCAACAACAATACGTTTTTAACGCTTCTGCTTTTAAGTAGAGGCTTATAAGGCCTTGCGCTTACCCTTTTAGAACAGTTGTATAGCTTTTTAAGCGTCGCGAGCTAATTTCTAACACTCCTTTTCAGCTGCCTTTTCAGCCTTCTCTTTCTGCCTTACCTCCTTAAGCCTCTCCTTCTTAACACGCCTTTCCTTAGCTTGTTAAGCTTTATATAATTAAGCTTGCTCTTTTAAGTAAGACCTCTTAGCTTTTTAAAGTTGTAGTAGTTGTTGTTTGTATTGTTAAGCTACCTCATCGTCCTAAGCCTAACAAACCTTCCTAAGCAACTAGAAAACAGCACTACTGTAGTACTCCTAAGGATTGTTAAGTTAGAGAGTATAGCTCTTCTTTTAGTGTCTCTTTTCAACTAAAAGAGCCTCTTTTAAGCCTTGTATCTCTCTACAGAAGATACTATTTTAAGCTAAGATATAGTAGAGGCTTCGACAAAGCTTTTTCACCTCCTTACTACTCTAATCTTGCACCGAACAGCGTATAAAAGTCTCTATTTTAAGCTAATTATCTCTACTAAGTATAGAAGCTAAGGATTTATCTAAACTAGAGGCCTCCTTGCGGAATCTTTAAAGGATAACCTTAGGATTAGGTAGATAAACTCTAGTTACCTAGAAAGACTTTCTAATAGTCTCCTCCTTAAAAGCAGTACCCCAGGCCCTCTAAAGAAGGAGAAAGAAGTCTCCTTTTACTATTAGTAGGAGCCCCTAGCTTTTATAAAAGTAGAATAAAAGCTTAGTTAAGTAGGCAGTTGAGAAAGGCTTAAATAATCTAACGTCAAGCGGTTAAAGCGTATAAGTTAAATAAAAAGGAAATACAGCTTATAAAATCTTGTAGTTATTACAGTAATTAATAAAATCTATAGTTAGGTAAGATCTATAGCCGTCTAGGAGGAGTAATTAGTATCCTAAATAAGCTTTCCGTCTAGTCTCTCTCTCAAAAACCTCCTTAAGCTAGGCTAGGCCTATATCATTGTTAGTCCAGCTAGAAGGAGATAAGCTAATAAATACTAAGTGCTTTTTGTTATTAATATCCTTAACCTAGCTTAATTTTAGAGCTCTAACAGCTAACTAAAAAATAAGAGCTAGGGATAGAGCTATACTGTCTAAACAAACGCAGGCTAGGATAGTTACCTACTCTCTATTACTATCCTAAGTTGCAGCTCTAACTCCTTTTTGGTCGTATATCCTCTTGTCAAACACCCTTTTTAACCTTCTAGTTACTCTAATTATAAAGCCTTTCTTATCTATATTAAAGATTTGAGAAGGCCCTATATTGTATTCCCTTATCTTCTTATGTAGTAGCTTAAAGTAGAGGCTATATTTAGCCTCTAAATTAGCTTTGTGGCGATTGCAATCCATTCCTACCTGCCAGCGCGAGATAAGATGGGTAGGATTCCCGTTAATAAAGCGAGTAACCTAGCTTTCTAAAACCTCTCTACTAGCTAGAGATAAGGCAAAGTTGCGTATTATTGCTCGTGTAGGTAGTGTACGTTGTTTAGTAAGCGTAGTAATATACTGTAGGAGCTCGGTTTCTTGGTGTGGGTGAAGGAGTCAATAGGCGAGCTGGTGAGGCTGGTTTAGGCCCTAGTGTCTTCGAACGAGCGTACGACGACTTACACTATACTTTTCTGCAAACTTTGTATACAAGAAAGATGCGCCTAGTGCGCGCGAATTAATTTTATTAATTGCTTCCTGAATCGGATCCATATTGGTGGAGTTATGACGCGTTTTGTGTAGGTGGTTGTTTTTAGTACTACTTTAAATATAGCACTAGCCCGCACGTTTAGAGGGCGTATAGGCAAGGTTAAGCCCCTAGTTAAGACCGCCTATAGGGGTAAGACTCTAGCAGCAACTCTCAGTTACTAAAGCACACTTAGTGTATATTACAACATGCCCTATCTTAAGTGCATCAAAAGCGCTTTGTCTAGCAGCTCTAAAAGAGCTTATTAAAACAGAGCCTCCAGCTCTAGAATGCGCTAATAGCAGTACTTTAATAGAAAGACTTACAAAGTCTTATATATAATTTCTTCTTAAATTTTAAGCTTCTACTAATTATCAAAGCTCTTAGATTACTATCTTTTTAGCTAAAAATAGGCTGGTAAATAGGTTAGGGTTGGGTCAGGGTTAGGTCAAGTCCGCACGGACCAGAACACCAAAATCTTAACCTTCACTTTGTAATAACTCAATTAATAATAGTTATAATATAATGCAAACCTTGTTAAAGGTGCATTACTACCTAAAGATACCTTTAGGAAAATTTTTATAAGATTATATTGAGTTTTAGCTTAGTTATACAGTATTTAAGCCGTTAAAGATAGATAGCTAAGGCTATAGTGTATATAATTTCTTAAAATCTTAGCATAAGTTTTCTCTCATACTAATACACTTTTTATTAAAAGTGCATCATAATCTAACTTTTATTAATAGAGTTATTATAAAGTAAAGGTTGATATTTTAGTGTTCTAGTCCGTGTGGATCTGACCCAACCCTGACCTAACCCTAACCTATTTACCAGGCTAGCTAAAAAGCTTCTTACTAAGCTTTTAAAATTTAACTAGCATAAGCTTTTTTTTATCCTTTTTTAAGTTCCTTATACTAACAAATTGTAGAGTAAGTAAGCTAAAAAGCCTGTAAGCTGCTATCTACGTCCTTCTGAAAAAAGCAGCTAAGAAGAAGAAGTCTAGAGAGGGGCTTAGTAGTAAGGAGAAGAAGGCTAGTAAGAATAACTAGAAGAGATTATCTAGTAAGGCTAACAGTCTCCTTGCGCGTTTTTAACAGATTAAAAAGCTATTAGACAAGCTAGTAGACCTATTAGTTACTTAAATACTTATTAGAAGAAGGTTATTCTCCTAGAATCTTATAAGTCCCCTAGAGATAGAGAGCTGATCTACTCTGACTATTAAACAGTTCTTTTTTCTTTTTTATATTTTCTTTTTCTTATAATCCTTTATAAAACACGCGTCTTAAATTAATAAGCTTTTTAAAGTAAATAAGCTTTTGCCTTGATAAGCATTTTGTAAGTCTATTAGCTAGCATTTTAGCAGTTAGGAAATACTTAATCTAAAATAAGCTTTTAGCATGCTCTTAGCAGAGCTATATATTCTATATATTAATATAACTGAGCTTAGTAGTAATTCTTTCTTACTTTCTAACCACTAGGGGTATAGTTTACTAGTTGTTACAAAAGATTCTCTAGGCTTCTAAAACTACAAGCGTAAGCTTATTTGATAGCTTTTTAAGCGCTATATACTTTTTTGCTACATGCTTTAACGTTAAAAGCTTACCTTTTATATTTCAAGTTATTACTATAGCCTAGCGAGCTATTTTTTAAACAATTACACTATAAAAGAGCAAATAATATAGCCTTCAGAAGATTAATAAGTCTTAAATTTATTTGCAAAAGATGTGTATCTATACATAGTAAGCTTATTACTATTATTATTACTATATAAAATCTTTTTATGCATTATATGGTAGAGTTATTATATAAGATTATATATAACCTTTGTATGTGCTTCTAAAAAGTTAGGAAAAAAGTAAAAGAGCTAAAAAACCACGTAGGCAGCGTTAGGACCTAGTATATTAGCTGAGTACAGCGCGCTGCTAACACGCTTTTAGTAGGCCTTAATTGAAAGCTTTAGAGCCTTTTCTAAATTTCTAACTAGCTTTTTTAAGGACAAAGATGTTTAAAAGAACTTGCTAAAAGCGTCTAAAATTAAACTTCTTAGCAACTTTGTTAATATAGGTGTTGTGTAGTAGTAATATTATGCACTTCTTACAATCTTTTACAATTCTTATTCCTAGAAACTAGCTTGCTTCTTTTTTATCTTAAACTTTTTTCGTGTTTTTAATAGATCTAGGAAGCTTATAGGCTCTATTTTAGTAAGTTTAATAATTTATAAGAAGTAAATTATTTATATAAAATATTAGAAGAAGCGCACAATTCTTGTCAAAGAAAAGACACAGCTCTTTAACTAATGCCTAAAGGCTAAGCTTCTTTAGAGTGCTTAAGAACTTATTATACTAGAATAATAGCAAGTATTGTAAACTGTACAAGGCTTTCTTAAGCTTCTTACATTTGCCTAGGCGCTTGTAAATGTCTGGTAGATTATATAAAACAATTGTTTTATTACTAATATTAGTATTAAGAAACGCGCCTACTATATCAAGCTGCTATATTTCTATGTT
This sequence comes from Alternaria gansuensis, assembly GCA_009289805.1. Classification (NCBI taxonomy): domain Eukaryota; kingdom Fungi; phylum Ascomycota; class Dothideomycetes; order Pleosporales; family Pleosporaceae; genus Alternaria; species Alternaria gansuensis. The sequence goes on from WBOK01000618.1 coordinate 18,889, forward strand.
AAACTTAGCTGTAATTATAATTGTAATTGTAAGCGTAAAAGATTACGCTGCTAGTGTTGCTACATATATTAAGTATAGTAAGTTCTTTATTTAAAAAACTTTTTACTACAAGACGTGCTTTGCACTTAAAAAATTAGCTGTTCTGATTAAGCTTGTAGATAAGAACCTATTTAAGAGGGAGAGGCCTAGAGTTCTCTAGAATCTCTTCTTCTATTTTATTACTTTTTAAAAGTAGAGTATTAATCTTCTTTTAGCTAGGTTATTTAAATCGAATCTTTTATTAATAGTTATAAAAGTTCTTCCAATTATTTAAAACCTTTAAGAGATTATTGAAGTACATTTAGAATTAATTAACTTTTCAAAAAATAATGCTATTATAGCGTAAACTATATTTAGCTCTCTATTATAGCTTTAAGACTAAGGAAGTAATGCCTTAAGCTTAGAAGACTTTAAGAAGGTATATATCCAGTAGTATACACCTACACTCTTTACATTAAAACTACCTTAAATTTTTCTTTATAGCCTTAAGGAGCTCCTTGCAGAAGGTCCCTAAACCTTCTTTTTACAGAGGGGTGACAAAAAAAGAGGTTATTATTTTCAAAGCTTTATATTTCCATGACTAAAAGGGCTATACTAGAAAGAGTAAGTGATTTGAAAAGCCAAGAGCCTCTTCTTTATTATAGGCTGCTTAGTAAGTTGCTTAGTTAGCATGATTGCTCTCAATCTTCGCAGTGAAAATACTAGTTCAAAAACTTAAGAATATATTACAATATAACTTTTTTTTGAATGTGTAAAAATCGCTATAATTTACACATAATAGGTAACACAAGCTAATCTTAGTCTAGTCTTAGTTTTAAGGTTATTGCAAAATTAACTGTTAAGTAATAATAGAGAGCTTTTTTTTTAAAGTTTTTCTTAATATATAACTACAATAGCGTACTAATACTTAGTGTACTAGCCTTTAGCTTCTTTTACTTGCAAATAACGCCTTAGTAATAATAGAATACAATAATCAATTGCCTTTTAAGGTAATTAATCCTATTAATCCTTTATAGAGGCCTTAAAGGCTGCTATACTTTTCTTATTATTTCCTATACCTAAAGAAGCAATAGGCCTTTTAGCTAAAGCGTTTCTTAGCAAAGCCTACACGTTTTCTATAAGATTTAGATTAGGACTATAAGTAGAATGCTTAAAAAGTAATATCTTATTCTTAGAAAACTAAGATAAAACTTCTAGAGTTCTATAAATTTTAGCGTTATTCTGCTAAAACTTCCAGCCTATATAGAAGTAAGTAGGGTGCTTAAATATATAGAAAAAACTTTAACTTTACAATTTAAATATAAAGTAAAAAGCATCTAAATAGAAAAATAAAGTGTATATAACTTACTTTTTTTTATTGCAGGTTTTACTATAGGAATTAAGATCTTTTTAATATAGTCTGAATACCTAAAAGGAGTAGTAATAAAAGGGCTTTTAATTACTACTAGTTTAGACCTTCCACCTATCCAAATTGCACCCTAAACTAAAATAGAAATATTTTAACCTATAACTAGATTAGTAAGTATTCTAAAAATAGATTAAAATAACAAAAATGAAATTAATATAATATAGTTTATTATTTAATAATTAGAGCTTTTTAGGACTTACTTAAATTTGTTGTAGAAATAATTTTCTTTTTTATTTTATTATTGTGCTTTGTTTATTAGCATTCTGTCCTAGCACTGTGCTTACGCTTAATAGCAGACTTGTCTAAAAATATAACTTTATAAAAGTTTATTTTTTTTAATGTTTTTAAGTATTTACTTAGCGTAAATATAAAAATTATAAGCTTTTTTAGTGTCTAAAAGCGTCTTTTTTTAAGAAATATAATAGATTAGTTCTCTTTTTTTAGAAAGCGTTGTACGCTTCTAATTAAAACATCTATACTTTTTCCTTTGCAAAGACGTTGAATTGTCTGTTTAGGGCTTCTTATAAGGTCTCTATTAAGTACTCCTTTTGCTTTTTTTAAGAACTTAGAAGGACGACCTTGTTTAGAGCTAATAATAAATAAAGGATCGTTCTTTTTTTGTTTAATTTAATAAAGAGTATTGTAAATACTTCTAGAAGGCTTTTCTAGTATATTACATATAAAGGAGATAGATTTGTTGTGTAAATATAAAGTATAAACTTGTTGTTTAAATTGAGAGAGATTGCAAGCCACAGAGGAGATATTATAAAAATAGAAAGATAGGATAAACAAAAGGAGTAAATATACTATATTTTTATTAAGTTCTTACTTAATTAGTGCTTACGTAAGCAACCCGTATTTTTCTCATCCTTTTATTAAACTATAAGGAAATAAGAAATATTTCTCCGAAATTTTTTTACATCATGCTTACGTAAGCTAATTAAACTAATATTTCTAAGCAACCTATCTTGAAGAGAAGGTTCTTGGCTTTCAAAATTACTTACTCCTTTTAGTATAGCCCTTCAAATTATTAAAATATAAAGCTTTGAAAACTATAACTTTTTTGGTTTCTTTTTTTTTTGGTCACCCCACTGTATAAAGTCTTTTTGCTAAAAACTTCTAAAAGACTCTAGTTTGGGTTATACGATTCTTAGTACTGCGCTAGGCGTTTTTAGAAGTAATTTCTACTTCTTTTTAAGACTGTAAAAGTCTTAGCGCGTTTATTAAGCTTAATTTACTAGTAGTTTACAGTTTCTAAAAGCTAAGTAGCTTATTACTACTACTTATAGCTTTTTAAGCTAAGGTGTCTTATCTTAACATTTGCGCTCTTAGTAAAGAAGGCGCTAGCATTACTTTAGGCGTTAGTAGCCGTCTTAAAAGACCTTTCTACCTTACACAGATTCTCCTAAAAGCGTTAGCCTAACTCTCTTTACGTGCTATTAGTATACTACTTATTAAAGGCTATAATAGGCTTTCTATAGTCTCTATTACTAGCTAATTACAAATATGCTATAAGGCCTTTTATGTTATTACTTATAGTTTGGCTTCCGCCTTTTGAGACAACCTTTTGATGTGACCACACATTTTGTAGACACCTTTTTAGTAAAAAAAGTTTATTGCTAACAACAGGTATCTAGGCTTATGTCCCCTTATTTAGCATTACTAGCACGCAATTAGTGTGTCGCATGTTTAGACAGAAATAAAGATACGCAATATTCCTCTAACTAACCTTTTTAACTAATAATGTTTACTGCTAACTATTTACTGCTAACTACAACTTCTGTTGTCCTGTTACTATTCTAGCAGTGTTGTAGTTACAGCGTTTAGTGTCTATTCTTAAATTTAAATAAATAATAATAGTATTACTATCTATGCATAGCTCTCTTATTCTTAAAAGCAATTTCAAAATCTTCCTACTTATTAGTTTATTCTAGCTACTTAATAGCTGTTTTAATACGCCTTTACTTTTTATAAAGCTACTTCTAAGTCTTTTTTCTAAACTTATATTTGCATAGAAGAAGATTACTAAAGTAATATACCTTTACTATACCTAAACTATTAATATGCATAGTATATATAGTATACTAGCTAAACTAGCCTTTAACAGTTTTTGTTGTAACCTTAATATTTATAACACTAGACGTATTAAAAATATCTTAACTATAGTTATATTCTAACCTTTGCATTAACTTAACTACTACAAGGACTATTACTACTAGCTTATTTTTAACTAACAGAAGTAGCTACTTAATTACAGTAAACGCTAGCTTTATAATTTACTACTATAGCTATTAGTATAGTAACTTAGTAAAGTTTAACTTTACTTAATATAAGCTATTAGTCTTTATATTAAAAGAAGAGAAAAATGGTCTAAGTATTATATTGTTTGTATGCGAGTTGTTTGTATATAGTACTATGTAGTGCAGGAAATTCTAAAGGTAAGAAGTAGCAGGTAGAGAGCTTTTATAAAGAAGTATTATAAGCTTCTGCTGCAGAAACGTATGTATCCCTACTTTTCTCCTCTATTTCTATTGTAATCTTGTTGCTAGCTATAGGCTAGCAATTACTATTAAACTCCTTTTAATTAGTGTTGTTTCTTAGTACCTTTAGCAAATTTTTTTAACCCTGATTTTTGCTTAGTAGTCTAAGCTTTTCTGCTCCGAGCGCTTAGCGCGTAGACCTTATCTACTTACTGTTTAAATCTTGTTAACTACACATAATCTTTTTTTGATTTTTGCGACTAATTAGTAGAGGGTAGCTGCTTTTTACTTTTTTAGAAACCCTATTTTGACTACAACAACAACCACCACCTTTGACACCTTAAAAATGAATTACTTATAGTTAACCTATACTAGTAAGCTGTTTAAGTACTTTTCTAGCCTTACTAATCTTGTATTTATTAATGGTGTTTACTGGAAAAGAGTACGTCCTACCTAGGCAGCTTATAAGCTAGTCTTTAGTAGTATAGCGTTTTATTCAATATAATATCACGCGTTATAATAACTTAGTTTAGCGCTCAGACCTGTATACAGTATATATTAAAGGCTTTATAGCCTACTAAGTGACTAATATAGCCCATAGGAAAAGTCTTAAAGCTTATTCTATATTGTCTAGCCGCTAATATTTCTGTTTAAGCAATAGGCACGGTAGCTGTAAGTGTCTATACTGCTTCAATTTAGTTTTATAATAGCTGTAGGGCACTAAAGAGGCTTAGGCTTATCGTACTTAAAGTACTCTTTACTTTATTACTTAAGAAGCTTGGTTAGTAAGCGTAAGCTATACGTGTAAGAAGGACTTATATTATTAAGCTAGGCTGTAGCCTTTTAAAACAACATTGAAATTTGACTACAGATTTTGTAAATACCTTTTTAGTAAAAAAAATTTATTGCTAACAACAAATATCTAGGCTCTTGCCTTCTTATTCAGTATTGCTAGCACGTAATTAATGTGTCGCATGTTTAGACAGAAACAAAAATATGCAATATCTTTCTAACTAACATTTTTAACTAATAACTATTTACTGCTAACTATTTACTGCTAATTGCAACTTCTCTTATCTTTATTACTATTTTTGTAGTATTGTAGTTGCGGCGTTTGGTGCCTATTCTTAGATGCAAATTACAGAGGGGTGACAAGAAAAAAAGAAATCAAAAAAGTTATAGTTTTCAAAGCTTTATATTTTAATAACAAGAAGGGCTAGGCTAAAAAAAGTTAGTGATTTGGAAAGCCAAGAACCTCCTCTTCAAGATAGGTTGCTTATTAAGCTGCTTAGTCGGCACAATTGCGCCTGTAATCTCGCTCAAAATATGTTGAAAAAAAAAGCAAAAATAGATTCTGGCATATCTTT
>WBOK01000619.1:0-23623 GCA_009289805.1 Alternaria gansuensis
TGCGCGTTTTGTCCATGTTCGAGTTTTGTCCACCCCACCAAAACAACCACCTACACAAAACGCGTCATAACTCCACCAATATAGATCTAATTCAGGAAGCAATTAATGAAATTAATTCGCGCGCACTAGGCGTATCTTTCTTGTATACAAAGTTTGTAGAAAAGTATAGTGTAGGTTGTTGTACGCTCGTTCGAAGACACCAGGGCCTAAACTAGCCTCACTAGCTCGCCCATCGACTCTTTTACCTACACTAAGAAACTGAGCTTCTATAGTATATTACTACGCTTACTAAACGACGTACACTACCTACACAAGTAATAATACGTAACTTTGCCTTATCTCTAGCTAGTAGAGAGGTTTTAGAAAGCTAGGTTACTCGCTTTATTAACAGAAATCCTACCTATCTTATCTTGCGCTAGTAGGCAGGAATAGATCACAATCGCCACAAAGCTAATTTAGAGGCTAAATATAGCTTCTACTTTAAGCTACTACATAAGAAGATAAAAGAATATAATATAGGGCCTTCTTAAATCTTTAATATAGATAAGAAAGGCTTTATAATTAGAGTAACTAGAAAGTTAAAAAAAAGTGTTTAACAAGAGGATATACAACTAAAAAGAAGTTAAAGCTGCAACTTAAGATAGTAATAGAGAGTAGGTAACTATCCTAGCCTGCGTTTGTTTAGACAGTACAGCTCTATCTCTAGCTCTTATCTTTTAGTTAGCTGTTAGAGCTCTAAAATTGAGCTAGGTTAAGGATATTAATAACAAAAAGCACTTAGTATTTGTTAGCTTATTTCTTTCTAGCTAGACTAACAATAATATAGGTCTACTAGCTTAAGGAGGTTTTTAAGAGAGAGACTAGACAGAAAGCTTATTTAGAATACTAATTACTTCTCCTAGACAGCTATAGATCTTACTTAACTATAGATTTTATTAATTACTGTAACAACTACAAGATCCTATTAGCTGTATTTTCTCTTTATTTAACTTATACGCTTTAACTGCTTAACGTTAGATTATTTAAGTTTCTCTTAACTGCCTACTTAACTAAGCTTTTATTCTACCTTTATAAAAGCTAGGGGCTCCTACTAATAGTAAAAGAAGACTTCTTTCTCCTTCTTTAGAGGGCCTAGGGTACTGCTTTTAAGGAGGAGACTATTAGAAAGTCTTTCTAGGTAACTAGAGTTTACACCTAATTCTAAGGTTATCCTTTAAAGATTCTGCAAGGAGGCCTCTAGTTTAGATAAATTCTTAGCTTCTATACTTAGTAAAGATAATTAGCTTAAAATAGAGACTCTTATACGCTGTTTGGTGCAAGATTAAAGTAGTAAAGAGGTAAAAAAGCTTTATTAAAGTCTCTACTATATCTTAGCTTAAAATAGTATCCTCTGTAGAGAGATACAAGGCTTAAAAGAAGCTCTTTTAGTTAAAAAAAGACACTAAAAAAAAGCTATACTCTCTAACTTAATAATCCTTAGGAGTACTATAGTAGTGCTGTTTTCTAGTCGCCTAGAAAAGTTTGTTAGGCTTAGGACAATAAGGTAGCTTAACAACATAAACAACAACTACTACAACTCTAAAAAGCTAAGAGATCTTACTTAAAAGAGCAAGCTTAATTATATAAAGCTTAACAAGCTAAAGAAAGGCGTGTTAAGAAAAAGAGGCTTAAGGAGGTGAGGTAAAAAGAGAAAGCTAAAAAGGCAGCTAAAAAGAAGCGTCAGAAATCAGCTCGCGACGCTTAAAAAGCTATACAACTGTTCTAAAAAGGTAAGCGCAAAGCCTTACAAGCCTCTACTTAAAAGTAAAAGTATTAAAAACGTGTTGTTGTTAATTTATCTTATGTTAAAGCTGAGGTAGCTGTACCAGCTGCCCCAGCGCGCACCACCCGCCGCGGGCGCAACGTCACCTTACTAAGTAAATATAAGTAGTACGAATTAATTGCAATAATATATATACTACAACTCTACAAAATCTCGCGATACTAGCTATTAGTAGTAGCTCTATAGCCTTATCTTTTACAAAGGCTTTTTTAGTGGGGTAGACAAAACTCGAACATGGACAAAACGCGCACAGACACGGTACTGAGGTGGACGGGCCAACGCGCAGGACAGGCCAACGCGCAGTTTCGAACACCAAAACCACTACTAAACTTGAGGCTGTAGAGCCTCACACAATAGCTACTATCGCGAGATTCTTTAGTAGTAAGATCTATAGGGCTCAAATAATATATATAGCTATAGAAATTAAGTTAGAGTTTTAATCGCGCGCCCTGTGCGCGAGGAAGCCTTAAGGCTGCTCCTTTTACCCTTTTAAGAAGTTTTTATAGATTGTTAGAGTTGTTTTGCAGCTCTGTGAGCAGCTGCCCTAGAGGCCTGTTTAGCAGCCCTCTTAACTTTCTCCTTCTTTCTTACTAATTAAGCTGTAGCCCTTGTCTGTTGCCTTATTTCCTTCTTCTTCCTCTTTGCCTGCCTTATTTCCTTACAATGCTTGTTTATTTTAGCTTTTTAGTATTGTACTTACTTCTTTTTGCGCTTCTAAAGCTGCTAGTAATTACGTGCTTCTTTTACCTTTTTTAGAGACTAGACTATAGCTCTACTTTAGTACTCTTTAGGCTCCTAAAGTAGAAGAGGCTTCCCTTATATTCTACGCGTCTTTTTATTAATTAGAGCTTTACGTAGGCCCTTAACTTTATGCTTAAAAAGGGTCTTTTAAGTTAAGATTTAGTAATAAACTTAGCTTAGCTTTAAAGCTTATTTATTATTTTAATCTTTTACTACCTCGCGTAGTAGGCGTTTAACTTTCTTCTAGTTTAAAGCACTTAAGCTTAAAGACTTACTATTGCTTAAAAGACTCTTAATACTAAACCTTTTTAATATAACTTTAGAATTAAAAAGTAAGAGGCCTATAGCCTTAAAAGCTTTTAGAATTGTTATTTTTTTAAAAGAGGCCTGCTAGCCTTAGTAAAAGAGGTAAAAGAAATCCCTCTTACTTATTAAAGTAAGGCCCTAGTTCCTCTCTAGAAATTTAGATATCTTAGCCTAGTAAGCTAATAAGAGAGACTTAAATAGAGTAACATTAAGAGGCTGCAGTATGTAGGTTAAATAAAAAGAAAAGACTACAAGAAAAATCTTATTCTAATTATAGTACTTAATAAAATTTATAGTAAAGTAAGATTTATAGCTGTCTAGAATAAGTAATTAATAGGAGAATTAAGCCTTTACCTTAGTATTATAATTAAAGACCTATTTAAGCTACGTAAGACTAATATTATTATTTGTCTAGCTAGAGGGCAATAAAGTAATTTAAACTTAATAAGTTTTAAAATTAAGGGCTTGTAACTAGGTGTTCTATATTAATCTTAAGGTTAATTAATATATAAGAGTAGGCGCTAGGTAAGATTTATTAGCATAAATGCAGGCTAAAAGTGTTATTTACTTTTGCAAGCTATCTTAAATAGTACTTCTTCTTTTTCTTTGCTTACATAAGGGCTTACTATTGATCTTTTTTAATTTTCCTAGAATACTAAGAAGAAAGCTCTTCTTATCTATATTGTATATATAACGCGGCTTAATATAGTACTACTTAATTTTCTCGCGTAGAAAATTAAAGTATAGGCTATACTTCCTTTTAGAATTAGCCTTGTAGCAATTGTTATTTATGCCTATTGTCTATTTTAAAATAAGCTTATTAGGGTACTAGTAGACAAAGTAATTAACATAGTGTATTCTAACCTCTCTTCTCGCGATTTGTGAGGCGAAATTTCATATTATAGCTCGTGTAGGTAGAAGGCCTCGCCTAGTAAGCTGTTTAATATACTGTAGGAGCTCTAGCTCCTGTTGTGGGTAAAGAGCTATTTAATTTTAAAACTTAAAGTTACGTAAGGTTAAAACACCTTAGTGTCTTTAAGAGAGCGTAGATTGTACTACACTATACTTTTCTGCAAACTTTGTATGCCTAGTGCGCGTGAATTAATTTCATTAATTGTTTTCTAGATTAGATCTATATTAGTGGAGTTATGAGGTGTTGAAGTGGTGGTGTTGTTTTGGTGGGGTGAGCGTTGGCCCGTCCTGCGCGTTGGCCCGTCCACCTCAGTACCGTGTCTGTGCGCGTTTTGCGCATGGTCGAGTTTTGCGCACCCCACCAAAACAACCACCGATACTCAACCAGCCATATCTCCACCAATATGGATCCAACTCAGGAAGCAATTAATAAAATTAACTTGCGCGCACTAGGCGTATCTTTCTTGTATACAAAGTTTGCAGAAAAGTATAGTGTAGTACGCTTAACCTTAACGCGAAGGCATTAAGGGCAAAACCAACCACACTAACTTGCCCACTAACTCCTTTACCTACACTAAGAAACTAAGCTCCTACAGTATATTACTACGGTTACGAAACAACGTACACTACCTACATAAGTAATAATATATAACTTTACCTTATTTTTAGCTAGTAGAGAGGTTTTAGAAAGCTAAGTTACTTGCTTTATTTACAGGAATCTTACTTATCTTATCTTATGCTAGCAGGCAGGAATAGATTACAATTGCTATAAAGCTAATTTAAAGGCTAAATATAGCCTCTACTATAAGCTACTATATAAGAAGATAAAAGAATACAATATAAAGCCTTCTTAAGTCTTTAATATAGATAAAAAAGGCTTTATAATTAAAGTAACTAGAAAGTTAAAAAGAGTGTTTAATAAAAGGATATACAACTAAAAAGAAGTTAAAGCTGCAACTTAAGATAGTAATAAAGAGTAGGTAACTATTCTAGCCTGCGTTTATTTAGACAGTATAGCTCTATCTCTAGTTTTTATCTTTTAGTTAGCTGTTAGAGCTCTAAAATTAAGCTAGGTTAAAAATAATAATAACAAAAAGCACTTAGTATTTATTAGCTTATCTTATTCTAGCTAGACTAACAATTATATAGGTCTAGCCTAGCTTAAGAAGGTTTTTAAGAGAGAGACTAGATAAAAAGCTTAATTAGAATACTAATTACTCCTCCTTAACAGCTATAAATCTTACTTAACTATAAATTATATTGATTATTATAATAACTAAGAGATTTTATTAGCTATATTTCTTTTTTATCTAACTTAAACGCTTTAACTGCTAAATATTAGATTATTTAAGCTTCTTTTAACTACCTACTTAACTAAGCTTTTATTCTACTTTTATAAAAGCTAGGAGCTTCTACTAATAGTAAAAGGAGACTTCTTTCTTCTCTTTTAGAGGGCTTAAGGTACTACTTTTAAAGAGAAGACTATTAAAAAGTTTTTCTATATAACTAAAGTCTACCTACTTAATTCTAAAGTTATTCTTTAAAAATTCTGCAAAGAGGCCTTTAGTTTAAATAAATTTTTAGCTTCTGTACTTAGTAGAGATAATTAGCTTAAAATAGAGACTTTTATACGCTGTTTAGTGTAAGATTAGAGCAGTAAAGAGGTATAAAAGCTTTATTAAAGTCTTTACATCTTAGCTTAAAATAGTATTTTCTATAGAGAGATACAAGACTTAAAAGAGGCATTTTTAGTTAAAAAGAGACACTAAAAGAAGAGCTATACTTTTTAACTTAATAATTCTTAGAAGTACTATAGTAGTGCTGTTTTCTAGTTGCCTAGAAAGGTTTGTCAGGCTTAGGATAATAAGGTAGCTTAATAATATAAATAATAATAACTACAACTCTAAAGAGCTAAAAGGTCTTACTTAAAAGAGTAAGCTTAATTATATAAGACTTAACACGCTAAGAAAAGACGTGTTAAGAGAGAGAGGCTTAAAAAGGTAAGGCAGAAAGAGAAAGCTAAAAAGGTAGCTAAAAAGAAGTGTTAGAAATTAGCTCGCGACGCTTAAAAAGCTATACAACTGTCCTAATTAGGTAAGCGCAAGGCTGTATAAGCTTCTACTTAAGAGTAAAAGCATTAAAAACGTATTATTATTAATTTATCTTATGTTAAAACTGAGGTAGCTGTACCAGCTGCCCTAGCGCGCACTACCTGCCGCGGGCGTAGCGTCAACTTACTAAGTAAATATAAGTAGCACAAATTGATTGCAATGATATATATACTACAACTCTACAAAGTGGGGTGCGCAAAACTCGACCATGCGCAAAACGCGCACAGACACGGTAGATCTTGTATTCCTTCCACAACCAGCTGAGTCAAGGCTTGACATTCTTTTCGTATATAGAGATATCGCGGATTCTGGAGTTGTTTATAAGGGATATAATTGTAAAGTCCTAGAGAGGCTAAGTTTATAAATACTTAATAAACTTAGGTGTCTGCATAATTAGCTTAAGCTAGACTAGTTTAAGGGCTAGGCGTACAACAGGAAAGCTTCCTGTCTTTAGATAAGAGTTAAAGTTAAGGAGATACTTATTATAGAAGTTGTACGCTATAATATAGTACAGTGTATTGTATACAAATTATTTATATACAGTGCTGTTTAAAAAGTAAAAAGCAGTAAGTAAAAAGTAGCAGCTTTAGCTCTATAAAGTATTACAGGCTCCTGCTGCAGTACGTATGTATTCTTTCTTTTTTTAAGTAAATTATGTTGCAATTCTATTGCAATTCTACTGTAATTTTATTGTTAGCTATAGGCTGGCAATCGCCGTTAGATACGTTTTAACTAATGTTGTTTTTTAGTACTTTAGCAAATTTTTTAACCTTAATTATTGCTTAGTAGTCTAAGCCTTCTTTCTAGAACTTATCTACTTACTATTTAAATCTTATTAACTACATACAATCTTTTTTTCTACTTTTGCGATTGATTAGTAGAGGGTAGCTGCTTTTTACTTTTTTGGAACCCCATTTTGACTATGTCACGGATGGTTGCGTGCTGGCTAGATCCGCTAAACTCGCTTATCGTTAGCTTGCCCACCTGCAATTGTGCTTATAAGGGGCTCCTCACCTGCGAGGATACCTGCAGGTATTATTACTTAGAATATACACACGTTATTATTTAGAGCTATCTCTTACTATCTTCTGTAGTGTAAAGTAAGTACTATTGCCTAAAGCTACCCCTTACAGAATAATACCTTCTTCTACAGGCTAATAGTCTAGAGATAGCTCCCTTAACGCGATCTAACACTTAAGGCAATTAGGGAAGCTAGAGCCCTACTACATTTAAACTCTCTAATCCCCCTTAAACCTTATTAAGGCCCGCAACGCCTAAGGAGCTTAGAAAGCGTACTTAGAACGTACTTATAATACTTAAGAAGCGCATTAACGCTGCAGAGAAGCAACGCAATAAACTTTAATTCTTACAATAATTATAAGAGTTAGAAGAAGAAGTAGCACAACTAGAAGAGGTTAAACAAAAAGAAATCCTAAATATACTAACACTACTAACTACATTATCCCGCGCGTAAAACGCACCTAAAGCAACACCTACTACGTATGCGCAACGCGCGTTAAAACTTAAAAACCTAGCTAGATACTAAAGCAAAACTCTTAAAGAACATTGTAAGTTTACTTATTTTTATAAAGTAGCGTTTTAGCTACTGCTATAAGCATTTAAAAGAAATAACAATAAAGTAATTTAAGTAATATAGTATTTTAGAGCAGACTCTTAAGAACTTTAGTATACTTACTATAAGCGTTTTTTTAAAGCAAAGAGAGAAGTGCTAACTTAAGACTACTTTAAGTAATATATACTTAACTTGCTTTTAAACTTTATTAACTACAGCCTTAAAGCAGTAACTACGCATGCGCACGCTATGCAGTAAAAAAACTAGACTATCTAGTTATTTACAACTTATCTTAATATTCTTAAAAATTCACTCTTAATATATACTAAAGCATAAAGAGTCTAGCACCTATTTGCAAAACTAAGGCCTAAACTACAGCACGTAATTACTAACTACTATTAAATTTCTATAACTAGAGAGAACTTTATTATGCTTAGATCTACACTTAAACAGAATTTACGCAAAGCATTTATTACATATAATCTGCCCTACTAAAGTACTTTTACAAAGAAAAAAAAAATACTTTTTTTTAGCTACTATACTAGACGCACTTAAGAAGCGTAAGAATAGCAGCAATGTTACATGCTTTAAGTGCTAGAAGAAAAAATACTACGCTAATAAGTGCTAAAGCAGCAACCCTAACAAGGTCTTAGTTAATATAAACTAAATAAGAAAAAGTTAAGCCTTACTATAAACCTAAAGTTAGTAAGGCGCGTGCTAATAGATATTTTACTAGAGATGCAGCGCGTGTGTTACGCACGTTTAGTAACTAAAGTAAAAAAAAAACTCTAGGTTATTTTAAACTTATAAGCAGATGTTAGCCTTATTAGTTAAAAAATAGCTGTAGAGATAGATCTAAAACTTATTTAGAATACAGAACTTCTTTACCTAAGTTAGATTAGACCTTAAAGGCAGAATATATACGTAGTATATAAGCTCTAGCTACGCTTAACAGACAATAATAGCGTAGAGCGCATTATAAAGGTTACTGCGTATAGAGTAGACAAAGAGGGCGTACTACTACTACTTAGCAATCCTTTCTTAAGTTAGGAGGGTATTTATATTAACTGTAGAAAGTAGATGTAGCGTTAGGGATATACAAGGGCAAACATTAACTTAGTAGCTACTAAGGTATTTTTAAAGAACGCAAGACTTATAGATTTAAAAGCTTACTTCTTAGAAGTACTTTAAAGTAATAGCGCATGTATTAAGCTTAAAGCATACGTGCTAAACGTATCTGCAGCGCAAGTGCAGCGTATACCTAATATATTGTAAAATTATGTTAATATCTTTAATATTAAAGCTGCTAAAACTTTCTTACAACTAAAAAGCTTAGATTACGCAATTTTTATTTAATAAAAAAAGAACTCTCTTATAGGCCTCTTTATATTTTCTTTTCTTATAAGCTTTAAGTGCTCTACAAATATATTAAAAAAGCACTAAAGAAGAGATAGATTTACTACAGCACTAGCCTTGCAGGCGCTTTAATATTATTTATACTTAAAAAAGACAAGACTCTTCGCCTTTGCGTAGATTATTAGGGTCTTAACGCTATTATAATAAAAGATTATTACCTACTCTTTTTAATTAAAGAGACACTAGACTGCTTATTAGGCGTACGCTACTACACAACACTAGATCTTAAAGACGCCTACTATTGTCTAAGAATTAAGGTAGAAGATAAGTAGAAAACTGCTTTTAGGACATAATATAGATATTTTAAATATCTTATTATACTTCTTAGGCTCACAAACGCTCTAGCAAGTTTTTAAGCCTATATTAATAAAGCTTTAAGAGAGTACTTAGATTACGTCTATGTGGTTTATCTAGATAATATCCTTATCTACACCTATAATAATAACATTGCGCTACACTAGCGTGCTATACGCGCTGTACTTAACTTTTTACAAAGAGCAAAGTTATATATAAATTTTAAAAAGGACATATTTGCTTTAAACAAAGTTTATTTCCTAAAATTTATTATTACAAAAAGCAGCATTCGCGCAGATCTAGCGCGCGTTACTATTATAAAGCAATAGCCTACACCTACTAGTATTAAGAAGCTGTAGTCTTTTCTAGAATTTATAAACTTTTATTAGCGTTTTATTAAGAACTATGCTGTAGAAACAGCACCTTTTATAGATATCTTAAAAGGGAAACAAGCGTTCTACTAGAACAAGGATATATATGCTGCCTTTATAAGGCTAAAGCAACGCTTTATATATGCGCCTATTTTGCGCTACTTTAAAGATACACGTATAATTTGTATTAAGATAAATACTTTAACTTTTACTATTTTAGGCATATTATCTTAACTCTTTAAAGATAAAAAGTAGCATCTTATTGCGTTTTACTTACAAAAACTACAAAACGCTAAGCTAAACTATATAGTACATAACTTTAAACTTTTAGCTATTATATAGAGTTTTAAGAAATGGCGATACTACTTAGAAGGCGCTTAACACACTATTTAGGTATTAATAAATTATAATAACCTGCGTTCTTTACGCGCTATATAGAAGCTAAACTAGTGTTAAGCATGCTAGGCTCTATATTTAGGGGCTTTTAATTTTAAAGTTAAATACCGCCTAAGGCGTATAAACCCTATAGACAGACTATTAAGAAGAGCAGATTACGAATAGGAGAACCTGTTGTTAACTTAACTGTTGCCTACACTATAGAACAAACTTCTAGCAAGGGTAAAGTATAGTAGAATAGAAGGTTTTACAACTTAGCATAACTAGGAAAGTGTATATAAGACGCATGTAGCTAATATTTGTAAAACAGAGGGTATCTAAACTGCTAGTGCTATAAAGTGCACACTATGCGTACTACGCTCTCTAGCTAGAGTATTAGTTAGTAGCAAACCTGTAATAGTAGAGTTAGAAGCTCTAATAAATAAACTACGCTAGTTGTAATAAAGAGACGCTTTTGCTCTATAGCAGGTTGCAGACTCTATGCAAGCTCTACACACTTAAAATAGCAGTAGCGCGCAAGTATAGCGCGTTAATAATAAAAAAGTCTTAAAATATAAAAGTAGAGTTTATGTTCTACTAGAACAAGCTATTAGGCAGGAGATTCTATTACAGAATTATAACATACGTATAGCGGGTTATTTTAGCGCACGTAGGACTTATAAGCTTATTAGCAAGCTATATTACTAGCTAGAGCTAAGCTATAATGTTAAGGATTACATAAAAACCTATATAGTATGCTAAAAGAGCAAGGCTTTAAAACACAGCAAATACAGTTAGTTATTATTATTACTAGTTCCTAATAAAATATTTAAAAAAGTAAGCCTTAATTTTGTTACAGAGCTGCTACTAGCAAAGAACAACAGTTTAGGTTACGTGTTTAATATAATTCTTGTAATTGTTAACTGCTTTTTAAAGATAGTAATCTATATACCTGTATTAAAAACGTAAAATGCAAAATAGTTTACAGAATCTTACTTTAAACACATTATGTTAAAATACAGAATTTAGAAAAGTATTGTATTTAATTGCGGTTTAATCTTTACCTCTGTATTTTAGACAGAAATATGCTACTAATTATAGGTAAAGCGTAGGCTAAGTACAGCCTTCTACCTACAAATAAACAGGCAAACTAAACACTAAAACTAGATAATAGAGTAATACCTAAGAACGTTTGCCTTAGAGAAATAGAATAATTAGGTGTTACTTCTACTAATTGCATAATTCGCATACAACAACTCTATCTACAAATTAACAAAGACAACACCTTTTTACTTAGTATATAGTAAGCATTTATTGCTTACGTTGCCTTCTAAGGACAGTAGGCTAGAAGAGGAAGTACTAGACGCTATAAACAGAGTGCAGCGCATGTATAGCGCACGTGTAATAGCAAAAGAACACCTCTTAGCAGCACAAAAATACTAACGCTAATACTATAATAAAAAATTTAAACTAAAGATCTTCTACTAAAAAGACTTAGTTCGCCTTAGCATAAAGAACATTAGCTTAACCTACTAACTTAGTAAAAAGCTTTCTAGCAAGTTTATAGAACTATTCTAAGTGCAAGGAGTAGTTAGAACGTAGGCTTACTAACTATAACTACTACTTTACTATTACATTTATAATGTTTTCTACGTTTCTCTACTAAAGTAATAGGAATTGCGCAGTAGTTAAGAAGATAATACTTAGGCACTAGAAATTAGCCCTAAAGGTAATAAGATCTAGGAAGTTAAAAGAATATTAAGAAAATAAATTAAGAATAGCTAGCTAGAGTATTAGTTGCGATAGAAAGTTTACAATAAATTATAGAATACCTAGACTCTAGCATTGTAGTTTAAGAATATAAAAGAACTAATAAAAGAATATAAGCACAAATAAAGATTATTACGTCCTAAGCGCGCTAAAAAAGTACTTTAAACATTATTGCTGCGCCCCTAGAGCGCAAAATTAGGTATTTAAAAAGAATAAAACTATATGTATAAAAGTTATCTACCTTTACTTATTATTATAAATCTCTTTACTACTACTACCTATCTTATTATTACTACTACTTCTAACACCACTATTATAAGCGCTACCTACGCCTAGACTGCGCCTAAGTAGTAGCACATTGTTGTTACTTAAGCTCTCATTATTGTTATTATTATTACTAGCGGGACTAGTAATTCTAGCCGCATAACTAGTAATTAACTTAAGAGTAGCTACTATGCAGCGCTGCTCTACTAAGATTAAGCTTAGAAAATAAAGCAAGAACGTTAGCACCTAAGTAAGCACTTCTAAAGAAGTACTAGTATGCGCAGTAACACAGCAGTAGTTAGAGAGCTTAAAGTTAAATTAGCGCTAGTAGCGCGTAAGCTTAACGCCTGTAGTAATAACAGCAAGGTTAATTTTTAGGGTATTAGCATTAGTAACTACAGTATTAAAATAGAAGCAAAGTTAATATAAATAATTTAAACGCTTATTAAGCGCCTTAAGAACTTATTTAGATTAGCTAAAGCGCAGTTAATAAAATAAAAAACTTACCTTAGTATAACTACTATAGTTGCCTTTAGCATAATAGTTGTAATAATAATACTTAGTCTTTTTATAAATTTTTTTTGCTTAGCAATATTCTATGCGTAGCGCAGGCACGTCGCATGTAAGGCGATAAGATTAATAGCTTTTTTAAGTACACTAAACTTATATAGCTAAGTATTTTATAGGTAGAACTTTTTAATATACTTAGAATTTAGATAGTAAACTAAAATAAAAATTAGAGCTTAGTATTAAGGTGCGTAATAAGTATACTAATATTGCGTATTAAGTGTGTTAAGCAAGACAAGGACTACAAAAAATATACTAAAAAATTTCTTTATTACTATAGCAAACATTACCTTGCATAGACTACCTACAATAATTACATACTTTTACCTTTACTTTTAAAAATTTTTAAGAAACAAACAACAGAATCTAAAAGTTACTATAATAACGCTATAGAACTTAAACTGTAGAGCTTACTATGTATCTAACCTACAAGTAACACGCGTCTTAAGTGTATATAACTTACGCGTAGAATATGCTTTTTGCTAAGCTATCTTTATATATAATTTTAGAAGTTTTAAGTTAAAGCTGTTAGAACGCTAGACTAGAGAGAGAGGCTCTGTTACAGATAGTTACGTGCTAGCTAAATCCGCTAAACTTGCTTATTGTTAGCTTGCCTACCTACAATTGTGCTTATAAGAGGCTCTTTACCTGCGAGGATACTTGTAGGTATTATTGCTTAGAATATACACATGTTATTATTTAGAGCTATCTCTTACTATCTTCTATAGTGTAAAGCAAGTACTATTGCCTAAAGCCACCCCTTACAGACTATAACAACAACCACCACCTTTAACACCTTAAAGAAATAAATAAGGCGGCATCCTACAAGTGTTTATAGTAAAGTGTAGATAGAAGCGAATTAACTAAACGATTAGCGGTAATAGGAGGTAGAGAGATAAAGATGCGGCTTGATGTCTAAGCTGTCTTAGTGTGCTTGGCATTGTAGCACGGGTGCGGGTCGAACTTGTCGTCCCTACGGACTAGACAAACCATCTTCGACTTCTATTCCTTACTTATTTGGCTTACGGTAGCTATATTGAGTCTAATCATCATGTCTAAGCCAATTTTTCTATTTTAATTGTCTTGCACTCCAATTGCGATGATGCAGATGGCCTTATCTGCGGAACTTGCAAGGCGCAGCAAACCACAAATAACATGGTTGGCAAGCGAGCGGCGCTGCCTACTAACTTTGATCTTCTCTCCTATCATAACGTACAATGGCTTAACGCAGCGCTACTCTATTAGCTTTAAATAGAGTAAATATTTAACTTGCTATCTTATTTATTAATGTTAAATAACTTAATTTATTTTTAAGGTATTAAAGATTGGAGTTAATGTTTGTAAGAGGTGGCTTTAGGCAATAGTACTTGCTTTACACTACAGAAGATAGTAAGAGATAGCTCTAAATAATAACGTATATATATTTTAAGCAATCTTGTAGGTAAAGAGCTCCTTATAAGCATAATTGCAGGTAGACAAGCTAACAATAAGCGAGTTTAGCAAATCTAGCTAGCACGCAACTATCTATAACAGAGCCTCCCCCTCTAGTCTAGCGTCCTAATAGCCTTAACTTAAAACTTCTAAAATTGTATATAAAGATAGCTTAGCAAGGAGCGTGTTCTACGCGTAAGTTATATATGCTTAAAATGTATGTTACTTATAAGTTAAATATATAGCAAGCTCTACAGTTTAAGTTCTATAGTACTATTATAGTAACTCTTGAATTTTATTATTTGTTTTTTAAAAATTTTTTAAAGTAAAAGTAAAAGTATATAATTATTATAAGTAGTTTATGTAAAGTAATATTTACTGCAGTAAAAAAAAATTCTAGTATATTTTTTTATAGTCTTTGTCTTGCTTAATATACTTAATACGTAATATTAGCGCACTTATTACACACTTTAATACTAAGCTTTAATTTTTATTATAGTCTACTATTTAAATCTTAAGTACATTAAAAAGTCTTACTTATAAGATACTTAGCTATACAAGTTTAGCGTATTTAAAAAAACTGTTAATTTTATTACTTTACATGCAACCTGCCTACGCTACGCGCAAAATATTACTAAGTAAAAAAAATTTATAAAAAGACTAAGTATTATTATTATAACTATTATACTAAAGGCAACTATAGTAGTTATACTAAGGTAAGTTTTTATAGTTACTAATGCTAACACCTTAAAAACTAACTTTACTATTATTATTACTAGCATTAAGCTTGCGCACTGCTAGCGCTAATTTAACTTTAAGCTTTTTAACTACTACTATATTACTATACACACTAGTACTCTTCTAGAAGTACTTACTTAGGTGCTAATATTCTTGCTTTATTTTCTAAGCTTAATCTTAGTAGAGCAGCGCTATATAGCAGCTGCTCTTAAATTAATTGCTAGTTATGTAGCTAGGATTGCTAGTCCTGCTAGTAATAATATTAATAATAATAAAAGCTTAAGTAATAATAATATGCTGCTACTTAGGCGTAGTTTAAGCGCAGGTAGCGCTTATAACAGTAGTGTTAGAAGTAGTAGTAATAATAATAAAATAAGTAGTAGTAGTAAAAAGATTTGTAATAATAAGTAAAAGTAAATAACTTTTATACTTATAGTTTTATTTTTTTAAATACCTAATTTTGTGCCCTAAGAGCGTAGCAATAATGTTTAGAGTACTCTTTTAGCGGGCTTAAAATGTAATAATCTTTATTTATACTTATATTCCTTAATTAGTTCTTTTATATTCTTAAACTGCAATGCTACAGTCTAAGTATCTTATAATTTATCATAACCTTTCTATTACAAACAATACTTTAGCTAGTTATTCTTAATTTATTTTTCTAATATTTTTTAAACTTTCTAAATCTTATTACCCTTAAGGCTAATTTCTAGTGCCTAAGTATTATCTTCTTAACTACTGCGCAATTCCTATTACTCTAGTAGAGAAATATAAAAGACATCATAAATGCAATAGTACAGTAGTAGTTATAGTTAGTAAGCTTATATTCTAACTGCTTTTTATACTTAAAATAGTCTTATAAACTTACTAGAAAGCTTTTTGCTAAGTTAGTAGGCTAAGCTAATGTTCTTTATACTAAGGCAAACTAAGTTTTTTTAGTAAAAGATCTTTAGTTTGTGTTTTTTATTATAGTATTAGCGTTAGTATTTTTATACTACTAAAAAGTTTTCTTTTGCTATTACACGTGTGCTATGCATGCGCTACACTCTATTTATAGCATTTAGTACTTCCTCTTTTAGCCTGCTTTTTTTAAAAGGCAACGTAAGCAATAAATACTTGCTGTATACTAAGTAAAAAAGTATTATTTTTATTAATTTATAAATAAAGTTGTTGTATGTAAATTATATAGTAAGTAGAAGTAACACTTAATTATTCTATTTCTCTAAAGCAAATGTTCTTAAGTATTACTTTATTATTTAGTTTCTAGCGTTTAGTTTGCCTGTTTATCTATAAGTAGAAGGCTGTGCTTAGCCTACGCTTTACTTGTAATTAGTAGCATATTTTTGTTTAAAATATAAAAGTAAAAATTAAACCGCAATTAGATATAATGCCTTTCTAGATTTTGTATATTAATATAATATGTTTAAAGTAGGATTCTGCAACTTATTTTACATTTTATGTTTTTAATGCAGGTATATAGATTGCTATCTTTAAAAAGCAGTTAATATTTATAACAATTGCATTAAACACGCAACTTAAACTATTATTCTTTGCTAGTAGTAGCTTTATAATAAAATTAAAGCTTACTTTCTTAAATATTTTATTAAGAACTAGTAATAGTAATAACTAACTATATTTGCTGTGTCTTAGAGCCTTGCTTCTTTAGCATACTATATAGGTTTTTACGTAATCTTAAATATTATAGCTTAGCTCTAGCTAGTAATATAGCCTACTAATAAGCTTATAAGTCTTATATGCGCTAAAATAACCTGCTATATGCGTGTTATAATTCTATAATAAAATCTCCTACTTAATAGCTTGTTTTAGTAGAATATAAGTTTTACTTTTATATTTTAGAACTTCTTTATTATTAACGCGCTACACTTACACGCTACTACTATTTTAAGTGCGTACTGCTTATATAAAGTCTACAACCTGCTGTAAAGTAAAAGCGTTTCTTTATTATAACTAGCATAGTTTATTTATTAAAGCTTCTAACTCTACTATTGCAAGTTTGCTACTAACTAATACTTAAGCTAAAGAGCGTAGTACGCATAGTGTACACCTTATAGCACTAGTAGTTTAGATACTTTTTATCTTATAAATGTTAGCTATATGCGTCTTACATGCGCCTTTCTAGCTGTGCTAGGTTATAGAACTTTCTATTTTACTATACTCTACTTTTACTAGAAGTTAGTTCTGCAGTATAAGCAATAGTTAAGTTAATAATAGGTTTTTTTATTTATAATCTACTCTTCTTAATAGTCTGTCTGCAGGGTTTATACGCCCTAGGCAGTATTTAATTTTAAAATTAAAAGCCTTTAAATACAAAGCCTAGCATACTTAATATAAGTTTAGCTTTTTTATAGCGCGTAAAGAATATAAGTTATTATAATTTATTAACACCTAAATAGTGTGTTAAGCGCTTTTTAAGTAGTATTACTATTTCTTAAAACTCTATATAATAGCTAAAAGTTTAAAGTTGTACACTTTATAGTTTAGCTTAGCGTTTTATAGTTTTTGTAAGTAAAATATAATAAAATACTACTTTTTGTCCTTAAAGAGTTAGAATAATAAACTTAAAATAGTAAAAGGTAAGGCATCTATCTTAACATAAATTATACGTGTATTTTTATAGTAGTGTAAAATAAGCGTATATATAAAGTGTTGCTTTAGCTTTTTAAAAGTAGCATGTATATTCTTGTTTTAGTAGAATACTTATTTTCTTTTTAAGATATTTGTAAGAAGTGCTATTTCTATAGCATAGTTTTTAATAAAATACTAATAAAAGTTTATAAATTTTAGAAAAGACTACAGCTCCTTAATACTAGTAGGTGTAGGCTATTACTTAATAGTAGTAACACGCGCTAGATCTGCGTAAATACCGCTTTTTATAATAATAAGTTCTAAGAAATAAACTTTGTTTAAAGCAAATATGCACTTTTTAAAATATATATATGACTTTACTTTTTATTAAAAGTTAAGTATAGCGCGTACAGCACGCTAGTGTAGCGTAATGTTATTATTATAGGTGTAGATAAAAATATTATTTAAATAAACTACGTAAATATAATCTAAGTGCCCTTTTAAAGCTTTATTAATGTAGGCTTAAAAACTTGCTTAGGCGTTTGTAAGCCTAAAAAGCATAATAAAATATTTAAAATGTCTATATTATATTCTAAAAGCAGTTTTCTACTTATCTTCTACCTTAATTCTTAAATAATAGTAAGCGTCTTTAAGATCTAGTGTTGTATAGTAGTATACGCTTAACAAGTAGTCTAGTATTTCTCTAATTAAAAAGAGTAGGCAATAATTTTTTATTATAATAGTGTTAAGACCTAAGTAATCTACGCAAAAGTAAAAAGTTCTATTTTTCTTAAGTATAAATAATATTAGAGCGCCTATAGGGCTAGTGCTATAGCGAATCTATCTCTTCTTTAGTACTTTTTTAATATGTTTGTAGAGTACTTAAAGCTTATAAGAAGAAAGAGTATAAAAAGGCCTATAAAAGAGTTCTTTTTTTTATTAAATAAAAATTGCGTAATCTAAGCTTTTTAGTTATAAAAAAGTTTTAGCAGCTTTATTATCAAAGATATTAGTATAATTTTATAATATATTAAGTATGTGCTGTACTTACGCTATAAATATATTTAGCATGTGTGCTTTAGGCTTAATATATACGCTATTACTTTAAAGTACTTTTAAAAGGTAAGCTTTTAAATTTATAAGTCTTGCGTCTTTTAGGAATGCTTTAGTAGCTACTAAGTTAATATTTGCCTTTATATATTGCTAACGTTATATCTACCTTTTATAGTTAATACAAATACTTTTTTAACTTAAAAAGAAATTACTAAGTAGTAGTAGTGCGCTCTCTTTGTCTACTTTATACGCAGTAACTTTTATAATACGCTTTACGCTATTATTATTTATTAAGCGCAGCTAGAGCTTATATACTATATATATATTCTACTTTTAAAGTCTAAATTAACTTAGGCAAGGAAATTCTATATTCTAAATAAGTTTTAGATCTATTTCTATAGCTGTTTTTTAACTAATAAGGCTAATATCTACTTGTAAGTCTAAAATAACTTAAAGTTCTTTTTTTACTTTAGTTACTAAACGTGCGTAACACACGCGCTGTATTTTTAGTAAAATGTTTATTAGCACGCGCCTTACTAACTTTAAGTTTATAGCAAGGCTTAACCTTTTTTTATTTAGTTTATATTAACTAAGACTTTATTAGAGTTAATACTTTAGCACTTATTAGCGTAGTATCCTTTTTTTTAGTACTTAAAGTATGTAATATTATTGCTATTCTTACGCTTTTTAAGTGCATCTAGTGTAGTAGCTAAAAAAAAGTATTCTTTTTTTTTCTTTGTAAAAGTGCTCTAGTAGAGCAGATTATACGTAATAGGGACTCTACGCAAATTCTATTTAAGTATAAATCTAATTATAATAAAGTTTTCTCTAGTTATAAAAATTTAATAGTAGTTAGTAAGTACGCGCTATAGTTTAAGCTTTAGTTTTATAAATAAGTGCTAAATTTTTTGTGCCTTAGTATATGTTAAAAGTTAATCTTTAAGAACATTAAAATAAGTTGTAAATAATTAGATAGTTTAGTTTTTCTACTATATAGCGTGCGTATATGTAGTTACTACTTTAAAGCTGCAGTTAATAAAGTCTAAAAGTAAGTTAAGCACATATTACTTAAAGTAGTTTTAAGTTAGCACTTCTTTTTTTGCTTTAAAAAAATACTTATAGTAAGTATACTAAAGCTTTAAAAAGTCTACTTTAAAATACTATATTACCTAAATTACTTTATTATTATTTTATTTTTTTTATAGTAGTAGCTAAAATGCTACTTTATAAGAACAAGTAAACTTATAATATTTCTTAAAAGTTTTACTTTTGTATTAAGCTAAGTTTTTAAGTTTTAACACGCGTTGCGTATACGTAGTAGGTGTTGCTTTAAGTATATTCTACGCATAAGATAATATAGTTAGTAGTGTTAGTATATTTAGAATTTCTTCTTATTTAACCCCTTATAGTTGTACTACTTCTTCTTCTAACTTTTATAATTATTACAAAAATTAAAGTTTATTGCGTTGCTTTTTTATAGCGTTAATGCGCTCTTTAAGCGTTGTAGGTACGTTCTAAGTGTACTCTTTAAGCTTCTTAGGCGTTGCAGGCCTTAATAGAGTTTAAGAAAGATTAAAGAGTTTAAATATAGTAGGGCTTTAGCTTCTTTAATTACCTTAAGTGTTAGATCGCGTTAAGGGAGCTATCTCTAGACTATTAGCCTATAGGAGGAGGTATTATTCTGTAAAGGGTGGCTTTAGGCAATAGTACTTGCTTTACACTACAGAAGATAGTAAGAGATAGCTCTAAATAATAACTTGTGTATATTTTAAGCAATAATACCTGCAAGTATTCTTGCGGGTAAGGAGCCCCTTATAAGCACAATTGCAGGTGGACAAGCTAACGATAAGCGAGTTTGGCGGATCTAGCCAGCACGCAACTATCCGTGACAATGTTGTAGTTAAAATAGGGTTTCTAAATGTAAGGACATAGCCTCTATCTACTTACTACTACATACCTTATAGTAGTTCTATACACTTTGAAGTATGTAGCTAGAGATAGAGGCCTGCTTTACTATTTAGCAAGCACTAGTACTAGCTAGGCGTAGTACTAGGCTTGGCGCCTACTACGCTAGCACTAGCTCCTCTTCTCTACTATATAGCTACTCGCACACTTAGCCTCTTCTAGGTCTGTGTCTGCTATTCTCTACTCTAAATATAAGCTATCTTTCAACTAGCCTTCCTTCTGTGCGTAAAGTCTGCCTTACACTAAAAAAGTAAAACGTAGCTACCCTGTACTAATTAGTTGCAAAAGTTAAAAAAAAAGATTATGTATAGTTAAAAAGATTCCGACACTAAGTAGATAAGTTTTAAGAGGAAAGCTTAGGCTACTAAGCAATAATTAAGGTTAAAAAATTTGCTAAGGTACTAAAAAACAACACTAGTTAAAACGTGTCTAACAGCAATTGCTAGCCTATAGCTAGCAATAAGATTACAGTAGGATTGCAATAGAATTGCAACATAATGTAATAGAAGAGGGAAAGGACACGTATGTACTGCAGCAGAAGCTTACAATACTTTATAAAACTACTATTTGCTAGCTATAGGCTGGCAATCGCCGTTGAACACGTTTTAATTGGTGTCGTTTTTTAGTACCTTAAGCAAATTTTTTCAACCCTAATTTTCGCTTAG
Source organism: Alternaria gansuensis (assembly GCA_009289805.1). Classification (NCBI taxonomy): domain Eukaryota; kingdom Fungi; phylum Ascomycota; class Dothideomycetes; order Pleosporales; family Pleosporaceae; genus Alternaria; species Alternaria gansuensis. The sequence continues at coordinate 20,961 of WBOK01000619.1, forward strand.
TAGTCTAAGCTCTTCTGCTCTAAGCGCTTAGCGCGTGGACCTTATCCACCGTTTAAATTTTGTTAACAATAACGTGGTTCACAAGCGAGCGAGCGCACTAAGCGAGCGAGCGTATCCTTACTAACGCGTTAACGTTAACACGATATCACGCACTTTTATCACAGTTAATAAACTATTACAATATACTAAATTAATTATTAGAAGCGCTATTATTACTTGCACTATCTATCTTAACTGCGCAGGTACAAGCGTTGTGTCTAGTCTGCTTGCAACGCCTGCACCGCCTCTCTCCTCGCACCCTCTTAGACGCACTCTTACTATTACTACAACTACTACCTGCCTGTTTAGCTAATACTTCTTGTACCTCGCTAACAGTAAGAGTCTCCTCTGTCTATATATATTGCTGCTTACAGCTCTTTTGCTTATTTGCTTTATCTAGAGCCTCTTAAAAAGTATTTATTTTTTTTATTATAAGCATTATTTTATGTGCTATTTGCTAAGCCCCTTTACTTAGCTACACAACTTGCTTGTTAAGTAAATTTATAAAAGACTTACTGCAGTTTTTTACTTTCTATTAAATAAGAGTACTTTAAGCCTTAACTTTGCGCGCGTTGCGCGGTGTCTGCGCCTCCTAAGCAGCTACCTGTAGCAGTAATTGTTTTAGTATCTGCACTACTACATTAAGCTTTAATAGCACTGCCTATAGGTTATATAGGACTAGACTAGCGCCTTTAAAGCTAGCTTAAATATTCTCTTTTATAATAGACTGCTTAAAAGCAGCCTTAAAGGCTAGCAGAAAAGTCTTTTTGCTAATATAGTTAGTGCGGTTACGTGCTAAGCTTAAAACAGCGTTGCTATACTTGCGCTTTAACAGCAAGAAGCAGGCAATATTAAGAGGCTGTAATAAGTAAGACAAGTGCGCAGGTATATAAAAAAGAATAATATTCTTCTTCTTGCAAAGATCTTAAAAATTAATAAAGTAGTAGCTTTTATAGCTATTAATAATAAGTAGTTAATACCTACTTATAGTACAGCTCTTTGTATGTGTATTAAAGTGCTCTAACTAGGTAAGAGCAAGCTAATTATTTGTCTAGCTATTAGGACTAACTTAAAGAACCTAGTTAGCAGGTAGATTTTTAAACTAGACGTTAATAAGCACCTTGCCTGCAAAGACAATAAAGGGTAGTATCTAGTAACTTAACGCGCCTACGCCTTAGATTATAGTAACTTACTTACAGTTGCCTAGCTATATTTACTTTTTTTTGCTATATTCTTCTAAGCTTGTAATAACTAACTGTAATAAAATCTTGCTTATTATAAAGCTAGTTTTATTAAAGTTGTAAATATTATTGTTTATAATACCCTACTTCTGCTTTGTTGCCTAGACTAAGTCGAACTAGCGCTAGATAGCTACTAGGTCCTTGCAGGCAGCTCGCTAGTAATTATAAGAACGGCTCTAGCGCGTACGGAGCTTAGGAGTCTACTTAACAAAGTTGTTAACCTAGTTCTTGCTAATAGAGTTGCTAGCGCGCTTATTTAACAGTTTATTAGCTATTACTTAAACGTTAAGCTTTGTAGGCGCAAATCCTTACGTAGACTTTTTAAGAATACGCTTAACTATAGCCTCCTCTTCTAACTTGTGTAGGCGCTTTAAGTTTAGTTCACAGTCGCGTTAAAGGCATCTCCTAGCGCGTTAATGCTTAAGAGTAGATTTAGGAAGATTGTAGATTTAGGCAGCGTGATAGCTACTTTAAACGCGTTAAAAATTAATATTAAAAAGAGCAAGCTGTAGATCTGCTTAAGTATAAGTAAATTGGGCGTTGTGTTGTTAAGGCATCTCGCGTTTTTGTGTCGACGTTAACGCGTTGGTGAGGATACGCTCGCTCGCTTGGTGCGCTCGCTCGCTTGTGAACCACGTTACATAATCTTTTTTTAACTTTTGCGACTAATTAGTAGAGGGCAGCTGCTTTTCACTTTTTTGAAAAACCTATTTTAACTACAACAACAACCACCACCTTTAATACCTTAAAGATAAATAGTAGAGACTGTAGAAGGCCTGTTACAATCTCTAACAGGCAGTACGCTAACAGCACGTAAGGAGCGTTAGGCTAACGCTTCTCAGGGAATTTGTGCAGGGCAGAAAGGTCCTTTAGGACAGTTACTAGCGCCTAAGGCAACGCCAGCGCCTCCCTCACCAGGAGCGCAAATGATAGGGCACGCCACGATGCGCACCAGGAGCACCCCGGCGACCGGGGGTTGCTGCTGGGGTTTTGACCTTGCCTACACCCCCTCTAGAGGTGCGGGCTAGTGCTGCACCTGAAGCAGCACTGGTTAACTGCGCACGTTTTGCTAGGGGCGGCCGCGCTACTAGCGAAGGCGGCGACAGCGGCGGCGGCGCGCGCGGAGGCGCGGGTAGTGGCGCAGGCAGCAGCAGCCTTATGTATTTTTAACTTTTGTATAGTTAGTAACTAAATAGAAGAAGTGCTAAAAACAGAGCTAAAAGCTGCGTAGAAGTATAAAGTAGCGCGCAATAGCCTAAAAAGCTATAAAAAAGTATAGTAGAACCTATATAAGTAACTAGTACCGTGTCCGTGCGCGTTTTGAGCCAGTTCATGTTTTGAGCCACCCCACCAAACTGAGATTTTAGAAAAATGAGGCTGTAG
>WBOK01000062.1:0-253854 GCA_009289805.1 Alternaria gansuensis
TTAATCGTAGGTTGATTGTAGATTCTAGGTGTGATTTTGAGCACCTGGATTCTGTGGAGAAACAGCTAAGTAGCTTAATCTCCAACAAAGGCAAGATAGCCTCTCTAAAGAAAAACGCTAAAAGCGTTATAATAACAAAGTATATCTTTAATATAGCAAAGACAAACACTTTGCTTAAAACTATATAAAAAAAACTAGTTAAATAAGCAGCTGTTAAGATTAGGATAATTAAATAAAAAATGCTATACCTAGTTTAGATAAAACTAAATAACAACTTAAGTAACTTAGACCTTTATAAGAAAGCACGCTTAGTAGACAGCTAAAAGATTATACTATAATAAAAACTAAATAATAAAGTTTTTACTTTAAGCAAACTTAACCTAATAAATTAAAAGGTAAAAAATAAAGTTATACTAAAATAATTAGCTAACAACTAATATTAGGTATACAGAATAATAACATACTACGCTAACAAATATATAATTTAAGATAAAATTATAATTACTAGCAAAGTTGCTAAGAAAGTTAAGTATTAAGTAATACACTAACAACTTTACTTTAATAATTTAGTAGCTAAAGTTAAGGACTAAGAAGTTAAAAAAGTAAAAAGTACTAAAAAATATAAAAAGTTATATTAGTACAACTGTAAGCTTAATTGCAAGTTTTATAAAAAAAACAAAAAAGAGTATAAAACTAACTAAGACTAGTACTACTACTTAAACTTATAAGCAAATAAATGCTTAGTAAACAAGTGTTACTTTTATAAACCTAAAAAAGTAGAAATTTATTATTAACTTCTATAGATGTAATGCAGAGATAGATGTAACTTCTATTAATAGTAACTTAAAAAAGTATAATAAGTAGATAACTACTACTATTGTACGGGTGTTGGAGTGTATGAAGACATACTGCTACGAGGGCAAGAGATCACTAGTAGCTAGATTATACAAGAACAAGGTTGGCAAGATAATAATCTTATTATAGGTTAGGTGTAAAGACTATTAGTAGAAGAAGAAGCCCCTTCTATAGTACATTGCAGGAGCTAAGCTGTAGAGTGCATAAATAATAAATCGTGCCCCCTTTTGTGGGATACTAAATAAGTTATATACCTTAGGATCAGGTAGTTAAGTACTAACCTAGTGTGTAGTTAGGTATTACCTTGTGTACTAGCACAAACCTCCTCTTTCTGCAAGCTTAGCTCTATTAAGCTCTAAACTCTGCAGAAAGAATAGACTATAATATAGTAAAAACAAAAAAAATAAACAAAAGAAATATAATTTAATTACTTAAGACGCTGCCTAGTATTAACAGATTATATATCTATGTAGTGGCTATAGAATCTAGGTGTCTAGAGAGTACCTAGATTCTGTAGGTTTGGCGGTTTTCTCTCTACACACTTAATAGGGGCATATTTTTACTATTTTCTTATTTCTTACTTTTTTAAGCGTTTACTTTAACAAGGTTCTTAAGCAGCAGTTAAAGTACTTAGTTTAGGCATAAGTGTAGTAGTAGTAGTAGTAGTAGAGGCTTAAGTCTTAAATATTAATTAAAGGCGACTATAGCAGGGCTGCCTAGTTAAAGTAGAGGGTACTAAGATATTATTTAAAATTACTGTTCCTAATTAAGAATAAGTACGTAGAAGACGCTGTATAAAAAAAAGTATAATAAGTTTTTTACTTTTTTAGAAGACTTAATGCTTATTTACTTTTAAGCTAAGTTCTTTTTAAAGGCGCTAGAGAGAATTAGCTTAAAAAAAATTAGTATTTTATTTATTTTAGTTCTTTGTTGTGTATAGAAAGTTCTTTTTATTATTAGAGAAGTATAATTAGTTAGAGAAACTTTAAACAGGATTAGTATAAAAAGTGCTCTTTTTTAACTTTTGTACTATAAGCTATAAGTTAAAAATTTATTATATAATATAGTTATAATGTTCTTTAATATGTTTATTAATCTCTTTTTTAGTAGAGTTTTATAGCATGTTGTTTAGCTCTTTGTAGACAAGAGAATTATCTTATTTAGCTTACTTTATAAAGGCCTTCTAGATCTAAAATTTATACTTAATATACATATTTATAGAAAACAGCTAGTTAATTTCTCTAAACTTGTTAAGGTAACTAGAAAAAGTGTAAAGAGTAGTAGTAAAGTTATAGTATACTTTGCAAATTTTTTTATAAGTTTTTATAGCAAGCACTTTTATTATACTATTTTAGACTATAATAAACTAAAGAATCACAGTACAGCAGTTGCAAGTTGTTAGCTTAGTAAATTTATAAAGTAAAAAAAGTAATAAAATTTAAGCTTATTTTTTCTTGTAGATTTGCTTTGTCTATTTAGCGTTAAGAACTACTTTCTACGCGTTTTCTAGCTAGTTAGTCTTATCTTTCTACTCTTTAATAAGACTATTTAATAATTTAATACCTATATTCTTACGCTACTACAGGTATGCCAGCATATACTTATAGAACTTTAGTAGCATTTCTATGCAGTTGTTTATATCTTTATTATTAAATAAGACACTACCTTAAATTATCTTTGCACTAAAGCCTTTTATTATTACACGCTTAAGGTTAAAGTTAATATACTTAAAGTATATCTAATTGCCTTTTTTAGCAAACTTAGCGTAGTAAGAGTAAGAAATTAGAGTATGTTTTTTACAAAGTATTACATATTACAACTAGTGTTCTAAGTCTATGCGTATAGCCTATTAAATAAGCAAGTAGTATATATTACGTAACTACTTAAGATTTAGCTTTCTATCTATGCGTTATAAATAGAACTTATACATCTTAAAGGTTTTTATAATAATATTTTCTAGATTGCTACACTATTGCAGCTACGTATAGGCGTTAGTAACAATACTTTTTATGTATTAGAATTCCTCTACCTGTAGTTAAAACTCTATAGTGTTAATAATCTTATCTTAAGTAGGGATAGACTAGAGGTTAAGTTAAGTTAATTAATATTAGTAGCTTAGCAGATTCTTGTCTTGCTTAGTTAAGTAATATTTGCTAGTAAAGAGCTTAAAGATAATAAAATTAAATTAAAACTCCTACTAACAGCTTTGTCCTATATATAGTAAGAGCAGACACTTATTAAGTATATTAAAAAGTATAGCCCTCTTAAATAGACCTATAACACTTGCAGCAGTACGCTTATAAATAAAGTATACTTAATTATATAACAAGTTATTAGAATTATATAGTTGTTTATTATTAACTTCTTAATACTATTCTTGAATAACTTTAATATAATTAGGATTTGTAATTAGCTTCTTTGCGTAGGCACGCTTAAGTAGCTTAAAAAACACTAAAGTAGGATTTATATAGTAGCATTCTGCCCTAAAAATCTTAGTCTCTTAGTTTATTATATTAGGCTCTTTATCTACGTAGGTAGTATTATTAAGCTTAGTGTCTAGTTATGTAGCTGCTTATTAGTATGCTAGTGTTGCCTTTAGAGCACAAGAGCTTAGTAAAGAAGGTAGAGCAAGAACTAGTTAGTTACTAGTTCTAGCTCTTACACGCTCTACCTAGATATTAGCAGTATTACGCCTTTATTATATAATAGTCTTTTTACTTACAAGTTTAAATGCTTTAATTATTACATAATTATTAGCTCTGCTTTCTGCTAATATTTCTAAGAATTGCCTTAGTTACTTAGTTATAATTAATAGACTACAACTCCCTAGAGTGCAGGTCTTAGATGCTATAAGGTTACTATAGTAATTAATAAATTAAGCTTTAAACAGAGTTCTTTTAAGTTCTACAGCTATTAAAATAAGTACGCTATATATTAAATATACTTATACTTTTATTGCTTTGTAGTAATTTATGTCTTTAAAAAATTATATTAAGTAGAGTTAATTAGTTTTTAGGTCATTAGATATAGCTATGTACTTAAAAATCTTTTGCTAGAAAGTATAGTAAAAGTTGCTGTTCTCTCTATTATTTTTAACTCTAGCGTTAAGGCGTAGTTTCTGCGTACTATAAGTTATATTATTTTTTTAACCTTTATAGCTGTATGTAACGGAGGCGGAATGCTCTTACTTGCCTATATATATTGTACTACGCAACAATATTCTGTTCAGATTGTTGTCGTGCTTATCTTTTGATAAGTTGGCCACGTGGCCTAGTCGTTTGTCACGTAGTACTGACTTAGTGGGCATTGGTGCCCACCTCCTGTAGTAATCTTACGCAAGTTCTTTTTTTGCTATTTACTAATATTTAGAAGTAGCTATTTGCTGTAAGAGCTATTTTGTACTACAAAAGCACAAATTTCTTTATATAGTAGCTTAATAGTTACCTAGTCTACTAGTAATATATAGCGTTCTTTTTTTTAGTTTTTTATGTTAAGACAGTATAGTGCTACTATGTTAAGGAAGTAAGTAGCATTCTTAAGATCTATGTGTTGTAGTATAAAAGCTATATCTATAAATTCTTAGTAGTTAAGTAATGTGCAGAGTATGTAGATACTAACATATTTTTTAATAAATCTTGTTGCTAGCTTCTTTACTGTTAAAACTATATTGCTTAGTTTCTTAGCTCTTCTATTTTGTGACGAGGATGCTATACTAATAATTAGATAGTGTTCCTAGAAACCTTTAACACTACTATATTTGTCTATAAGTCCTAGAAGTTAAGTATAGAGATTGCCTATTCTTAGAATAACTTTAAGGATAAGATTAAATTAGTATAAGGCACTATTAAACTATTAATCTATAATAATGCGCTGTTAACGTAGAGTGTTTAAAAAGATCTCGTCTACTAAAGTTTAAATATTAGTAACTTTAATGCTATTACTAAGTTTTGCGAGCTCTAGTACCTTGTCTTAATGCTAGATAACTCTAGAAGTTTAGTCTACAATATAGTTTTTTTTTAAACTTACCTCTAAGTCTTTAAAGACTCTTAATAGACCTAGAGTTTAAAGTAGTTACTGCTATAGCTGCTTGCCTTAAACTTTATCTAATAAAGGCTAAAACATTATTTAAGCAGCTTTGTTAGTAGTGTATATATTGTTTTTAGCCTTTGTTAAACTAAGAGAGGAGATATTGCTGTAATTGTTATCTTTAAAGGATAATACCTAGGCGTAAAGGTAGTAAAGTTAGTGTAGAAAGAAAGTTAGTTAGTTAGCAGAGTTGTAGTTTAACTTTATGTGCGGTAGCGGTATACTGCTAGCAGGTAGGTAAAAGTAAAAGTAAATAGGGTCCATATTACGCTAAAATAAGCAGGTTCTATAATAGAAATAGTTGTTATTATTAGTTATTGCTTTACAAATGTAAGAAATTAGGTGTAGTATTAGTATAGTAGTAGAGTATTATAGGTCTATAGAATCTAGGTGCTCTTTACATACTTAGAATTTGTAAAATAGGTAGCCTATACCTAAATTTTACATAGAAAATTAGTAAATAAGCAGCTAAAGATAAAAGTAAGCATTAATTATATAGCATTCTCTTCTCTTTTTAAGAATTTAGGCTGCTCTATAGCCTAGATATTGCTAGATATAGTATTGTTTAGAAAAAAAAAATGCTTACAATTAGCAAAGGCCTACTCTAGTCTAGCGTTAATCTCTTAATTAATTAGAAAAATACTTATTAGCTAACTAATTAGCAATTTTGTTAGAAAGAAGACGCTAAAGCTTAAGTGTTCTAAAGCAGCATATATAGTTCTTAAACGTAGTAGACTAAAGAACGCCTTAGTTAATTTTGTTTTTTTCTAAATTTCTAATAATAAAGTATCTATAGCCTAGTATAAATTGTTTTTAGTTAAAAACTTTTTTAAGTTTTTTGTGTTAAGATCCTTTTAGTAGATAGTTAGGTTTAGTAAGTATACTAATATTTTAATTAGTAATCTTCTTAATACAAGCAATACTATAAGTGCTAGAATTAGTAATATTTGTTACCTATAAACAAGTATTAATAAGTAGGCTAATAGTAGCTAGCTGCGTATAAGTAATAATTTACTTAAAGTTTTATAAGTTGTCTGTTTTAGCAAAAAAAAAGTAAATAAGTTAAAAAAGTTATACTTATTTTAGAAAGCGTTGTTTACGTTATTTTTATAATAGCGGCTGCTTATATTAAAACTTTTAAAAGCTAAAAGGTTAGCGCTAATACTATTACTGTTTGTAAGGTACTAAAGGTCTAATATTAAAAAATATAAGATAATAGCGGCTTTTAGTATTAAGCTATAAGTAGTATATTCTACCTGCTTTCTATATCCTGCGCTGCTAACTGTAGAAGTTAGAGCTTACAAAGCCCTTTATTTTTAGCAAATTTGCTAGTGCTAAGTTAATATAGCTTTTAGGCTTAGACGCTAATACTATATACTTATAGCAACTTAGCTAAGCTAACTAGCGCTACTCCTCCTAGTAAAAGAACTTATAATAGTAGACTCTTATTTAAGTTTTTGTAGTGCACCTAATAATCTAAGATGACTAAGCTTAGTATATTATAGTACGCCTCTCTCTATGTTGTAGAGAATTACTACGCTAGGTTCTTTGTACTTACAGCCTAGGTGGCGTCTAACAATACGCTAGAAAGGTAGCTTAATATTCTACTAGCAAGAGAGCTAGTAGTTATAAGCTAATTTATAAAAAATAAGTAAAGATTTAATTATAGTAGTGTGCTTTTAGATACGTAATTTTAAGGTAGCTAAAGAAGTTATTAAGCTAATATTATCTTTTAGCTTATTATTATTGCTATTATGCCTGCTAGCTAAGAACGCTTGCATCTTAGTGTTAACTAAATTATATAGCTTTTATAGTGCTGTAGTAGTTGTAGTTTTTATTACTAGTTCTTAGCGTATTAAGCTAGCGCTTACTGCCTTCTATATGTGTTCTATTATTATAGAACTGTAAAAAGTTGTTACTTTAAAAGTTATTAGTTGTAGTTAACTAAGTAAGCTAGCTTACTTAATTACAACATATAAGGCTTAAAATTAGTTAAAGTTAAAAAAAAAAAAGTAATAGTTTACTTTATAGGCAATTTGTTTTTACAGTAACTAGCTTAAAACGCATAAGATAGTTTAGATTATATTTTAATTACTAAAGAAGTTTATAAAAGCTTCTTTGTTATAGCATAAATACTAAGTTATATATTAAGGTATAAAGAATTTACAGAATCTAGGTGCTTACTGCACACCTAGAATTTATAAGCTAGGTAACTAGTCTTTGTATTTAATATAAGAAATTTGTAAATAAGTAGCTAAAAGTAAAAGTAAATACTAATAGTAAAGTATCTCTTCCTCTTTCTAAGAGAATAGGCTGTTTAGTAGCCTATTAGCTACTAGTTATAGTGTTAAAATTAGAGTTTAAGCTTCTAAAGTCTTGCATATATACACAGCGCTTTTTATTTATAAGACGCTTAGTAATAATAACTTATAAATAAAAATTGTCTCTTGTTATAAGAGGTAGAGATAATTATAACTTAGTAGGCAGCTTAGTTAAGTCTAAAAAAACAGAAACATTTACTATTAAACTAGTTTATTTCTAATACTTAGAATTCTATAACTTTATGTTTCTTTAATCTTTTTTTATAATATTTAACACGTGCTATTACTAAAAAGGCTTTAATTGCTAACTAGGTTTTGTGTGTAGAAAACGTGTACTATTAAGGTCTTTAAGGCGGTAAGTCTCTCTATTAAGTTTAGTATTATAAATATAATATAGTTCTAGCTACCTTGTATCGAGCTTATAGTCTTAAAGTATATTAATCTTTTAAACTAAACTCTAAAGAAAAACTAAGTCTCTTAGCTTTATATCCTTATGCTGTATTTTCTTAGTATTATTTTAGTATTCCTTCTTAGTAGTTCTTATACAATTAGTATAAGCAACAGTATCTTTAGTAAACTAATTTCTAAAATCTAGCTATATTGCTTATATAGTAAGTAATTGTGCACAGTCTTATACTTCTCTAAATAGAAGAGTTTACTATGTAAGTAGTATAAGCTTAATAGGTAGCACTAAGTTCTACTTTATAACTAGTTAGTATAGTAAGTAACTTATCTATTTCTATATAAAGATCTTGTCTGCAAAAAGAACTATTAGTAAGTTTTTAATATAAGGTCCTAGCAGCTTTGTAAAGGTATTTATAATTTATTTATATATTTTTTTAATTCTTTTATAGCTTAAGAGTTGTATTTAGATAATTAGATTTAGTTATTTTTATACGTTTTTAATAGATAAAAGACTACTATAGTAAAGTTAAGTTCTTTATTAACTATAAGTTTATGTGTTGTGCTCTATTTATATATAATTTCCTTATATATAAATTCTGCAACTGTTTTAGACTAGATGTTTAATAATGCTTTTGCTTCTAGCTAGCCGCTAAAGTAGTTTCTTATAATTATAAGAAACTTCTTCCTAAAACACTAAAGTATGTATACTATATTAATAGCTATAGTTTTCTAAATAGCAAAACTATAAGTGTTAGTAAGTATATTAACTCTCTTTTTAGAGAATCGCAGTTAATAGTCTAAGTAAGTTACTAGTTTTCTTTGCACTTACTTATATATTTCTTTTTACTAGTATTGCTGCGCGAGTATTAAGTAGACTGTATTAACTTTTTAGTATCAAATCTAGGTGTGCACATTCTATACTACAGCTGTTTTTAAATCTATATTATCTATAACTTATTAGATTATAATATTCTTTAATATTTTCTTAAAGAGTATTTTATCTTACACAAAAAAGTTTAATACTTAATTTTTTTATGCTTATAGCTCTTGTAGTTCTATTCTCTTTAAAGTCTTAAAATTAACTAAAAACTAAGTATATTACTTTAATTCCTTAAAGAACTTCTAGCAAAGTATTTTAGTTTACCTTATTAGCACTAGTGCATTTACATTCCTAATTATATAGTTAATAAACTTCTCTAGGTCTTCTTTAAGTTTAAAAGGTAGCTTCTAATTATTAGCTTTTAGATACCTAGACAATACATTTACAACAATATTCTTCTTTTTTAGTATATACTTAATGTTAAAATCTTACAAAAGAATAGTTAATATCTATTTATTTATAACTAATTTTAGATTATTAGTAAATAAATAATTTAATTAAGTAATAAAAGTTGTAGCGTTAGTTTTTATAGTAAAGTAAATACTATAAAAATAAGTTTAAAACTTTTTAAAAGCTTATAGTACAGCTTTAAATTTTAACTTAGTTAAGTACTATTACTTTTTTTAAGTAGACTATAGTATGCTTTTAAACTGTACTAAGTATTATTTATTATCTTTCTTAAGTTGCTTTATGTAAGCACCTACACTGTCTTAACTAGTATTAGTTATAAAAAATATTTTATAATTCTTAGTATTAGTGTAGTCTAAGTTTACAAGTATAAGTATATTACAAATTACTTATTTTAGCGTGTATATTGCTATGTTTTATACATTTTTTTATTTAAAAAGAGTGTTGTCTTGTAGGAGTGTAAATAGAGGTTTAGCAATCTTAGTAAAGTTTTTTACTTATATATAATAGTAAACGCATATACCTATAAATAACTACACTTCTCTCTTATTCTTACATAGTAGCTAGTTTATAATCTTTTTAACTTTCTTCTAGTTAGAATAACAACTTTAAAGACTAACTTTATAGCTTACTACTTTAAGCTTTTCTATAAGAAAGTAGCACTTCTTTTCTAACATAGTGCTTTTAGCTTATTTAATATTAGCTAGCACTTAATCTAGTTGCATAATATGCTTAAGAATATAATGTTGCACTTTTAGCATTAATTCTGCTTTACTGTAGTTAGTCCTAGGACCTTTATATGTAATGTTATTAATAAAGAGCATTATATTAGGCTAGTAGTCTTATAGAATCTTTATTATAACTTGTTAAAATACTGCTACTAAGTTAGTAGTACTTATAACTATTGTACATAATAATATAAGTTTTATAGGCGTTTAAAATACTATTATATTTCTACTTTCTAAATATAGTATAATCTAGTTGTATTCTAAAAATAAGTTTATAAGTAACATAATCTTACATCTTACAAATTTCTTAAAAAACTTATCTATTATTAGTAGTAAGTTTATATTTTATATTATAACTATATTTATTTTTTGTGCATTGCTAATCTATTAAATACCTTTATTTTTCTTTAGTACTAGGTGCTATAGATTGCAATACTAATTATTACATTGTTCCTACGTTCCTTAGTTTAGGCAGGCATTAACTATATCTACTACCTACAATTCTAATACTTTTAAGACAGTAAAGCCTTACACTTGCTAAGCTTTATATAGTATTGTTTATATCTTGTATAGTAGGCATATATTAAGATAGATTCTTCCTAATTCCTTAAATTGCTATAAGAGAGCATCTTCTTTATTATAGAGTATAAGCAGGAATATCTTCTTCTCTTTAAAGTAGAGATAATCTCCTACGTATAGTTTATTAATTTGTCTTTTAGTAAGTCTTATTTCTTGCAGAAAAGCAGTATATCTTAGTTTAAATAAATAATTATATAGTCTAATATTAGGATTGTAGACGCTTCTTTAAAGGAGCTGTTGTTTTTTAGCTTTTTTTTTCTAGTTTTCTTATCTAATTCCTATTAGTATTTCCTGCTAAAAGATATTAATAGGTTAAACTTTTTTGTTTACAGTTTTGTATATAGTGTGGAAATTATATTATTATTAAAAGTTATTAAGTAGTCTTTCTTGCAATTGTTGTTAGTTAAGCTTATATATAATTAAAAATTTACTAAAACTATAGTTTCTTATAGAGTTTTTTAATTATCTAACTGCGTGTGTAAATACCTAGTTTATTTAGACTATTTAATTATGCTTTTTGTTGTTTGTGTATAGCATATTAAAATTACTAAATCTAAGTTTAGGATTTAACTATACAGCTTTCTATATATACTTTACTATAGCTGCTTATAGCTTGTTGTTTATTATATTAGTAACTGCGTGTATTTATATATTACCTGCTATTTCTTTGTTTAAATTATTGTTAAAGGCTTTATTTCTAATTGTCTGCATAGAGTAACTTAGTAATAGATTAGATATAATAAATACTGCATTCCTAGTACTATTCTTAAAGAAAACTTAGCACGTAATTTGTCTAAACGTGTTGTACTATATTACTATTCTTGTGCACGCACACTAAGGTCCTCCTAGATTTATAGATCTAGTAACATTAGCAATAATTCTAAAGGTAGTTTTAATAGTAACTATTCTTATTTATATAGGTATGTTAAATGCTGTCCTAATAAACAGATTATAAGTTCTATTAGCTAAAGTAACACTAAGGGATAGCTACTTAAGTCTCTACTCTATTATTTTATATAGTCTCTTTAATGCTTATGTAGCACTAAGTTTTAGAATATTTATTTGTACTTTAGTGTTAATTCAGTACTTTAAAGAATTACTGTTAATAATAACCTAGTATTTTAGTAAGTTTATTTAGGCAAAAACTTAGCTATTTCTTTGTTAAACTCTGTATACTTCTTTAGTAAGTACGTTATCTAACTTATTAATTTAAGAATTACTTTTCTTATACATCTTATATTAAGTTTAAGCATTTAATTAATATATATTTATTATATTGTAATGTAGGCTTACAATTATTAGTGTAATTAGTAAAGTTTTATTAGTAGGGTGTTCTTAGCCTGCATGCTAGTTTAGCTAATTAGCAGTTAGAATAAATTTTAAGTGCGCTAAATTATACTTAGATTCTACAATTTTTTTACTAATTATAATATTAAGCGTTCTTAAACTATCTGCAACGCTAATATTATTATTTAAAAAGTTACGTAGTTGTTTCTAAATGTTGTTTTATACTATAAAGTTAGATATAGTAACCTTTTACACTTTCTGCCTAAGCAAAGTAGTTATAATATAATTTAGCTTACTTTGTATTATTTTTCTTAGCTTAGAATTAGAAAACGCGTTTATAAACTTTACAGCCCTTTTCTTGCGTTCTTACTATAAGTGCTTTAGATTAGCTAATATGTTGTCTTCTTGTTAAGACAGCTACGGCAGCTTAATAATTAAAAATAGTATATTATAAAGCTAACTTATAAAAAGTATTTTACTTTATATTTTCTTTTATAGAAACGGCATATCTATAAGCTGTAAGTTAAGGATTAAAGTATTACTTTAAATTATTTAATTACTTCTTTAGGTGCTTATATTCTTTCTTAGCCTTTTTTATTTCTTTATCTCTCTATTTTAAACACAATTATTATTCTAGTAAAAAGAAGGACTTTTTCTCTTTAAGCGCGTAGTAGTATTTATCTTAGAGAGGTTATATAAAGCGTTTTATCTACCTCCTATTATAATATTAGCAGCATTAATATTATTAAGCTTATTAATATATTTGTCTATAGCAGAGTTATATAGCTGTTTCTAGAACTATTAGAACTGCTAGAAAATATTATTATAGTAACTTTAGTTTATTAAACTAGTTGCTATATTTACAGAACTAAAGGCTTTACTTCTATAATTTAATTTTAGTTAAAAGTCTTTACTTATAAACTTCTCTAGTATTATACTAAAAGTAGGTTAATTAAGTACGTTATTAGTAACGTTGTAGAATTCTTAGATCTTTACCTTTAACTATAATAAGACTTAGGTTAATAAAGGCTATTTTAGGATTTTGCCTAGACGTTTATATAGTAGCCTAAAGTAGTAAGTTTCTTATTTAGCTGCAGTATCCTAGTTAAAACTAACTTATTCTATTTATTTTAGGGCGTAGTATAGCTTATAATCCTTAAGCATGTGTCCTACTATATTATATATATAATAGAGAGTGTTTATTTCTACGTTATTTAAGTATATAGTACTTATCTTATTTAATAGCTTTTATTTTGTATTAGTAATAAAAGAACTATTATTTTTTTTATTTAGAAGTTTAGCATTTGTTACTTGTGTAATAAAGTATGCGTAGTTAGTAGATTTCTCTAAAAGTTTCTTAGTTGTAAAGTAAGCTATAAGCATATTAATAGTAGATAATTTAAGCATTAAGTTACTTAAAGACTTAATAAGGTTCTTTACTTTTAGGTTAACCTCTACTAGTATACTTATTCTCTTATATGCTTTGCTAATCTTAACTGCTACTTCTTTTACTTTTTTTAAAGTAAATATTGTATACTAGTTAGATAACATAATCTAGCGCATTTCTACATCTACGCCCCCTTGCTCTAACTAATAAATCTTATCTAGGCTAGTTATCTTCTTGTAGTAGAATTTAAGAAAAGAATAGATTAAATCTAGTTTGTACGTATTCTAATTATTACTATTAAAGGTAGTAGGTATATAATATATAACTACTTTTTTGTCTAATCTTAGTAAACCTTAGAAGAAGAGAATGCCTTCCTCTTCTTAAGGGATTTGCTTGTTCTTAATATATACATCTGCAATAGAAGTAAAATAAGTATAATACTTTACTAGCTCTAGCTAGTTTTGTATATATTTATAGATGTAAGCTTAAAAGTAAAAGCATTTACTTATCTTAATAGTAGTCTCTTTGTCTTTCTACTGCTCCTTTATATTTATTTATAACTTAGACTAATCTCTCTCTACATATTTAAGTAAATGTTTTAAGATATAAGAAAGTAATTAATTTTTGTTAGAAAAATAGTCTAGTAGAATAAAAACTTATATAGCATTATAAATGCCTCTATTATTAGCTTATCTATTAAAGTCTTCTAGGAATTTAGTAACATCTTTCTTAGCAAAGACTAAAGTACTATATTTTAGTTAAACTATAGATAACACTAAGTTGTGTATAGATGTAGCTATAGTATTAATAACTAAGCTTAATAGTGTTAATAGTATCTTAGGACTAGCAGTTGTAGGCCTAGTAAAAAGAAGCGTTTTGCCTTCTTATCTTTAACCTAACTTCTAATTCTTCTTTAACATCTATAGTATTATAGAACTTCTAAAAGTTCTTTGCTTAGATAGTTAATAGTAGTTAGTTGTTAATATAGCAAATAAGGTTTAGTTCTTAAAAGAAATAGGCTATTTATTTTTAAAATTTTAATAGTAAGTACTTAATTAGGAGTAGTTATATAAATCTTTACCTCTTTAGTACCCTAATTTCTGCTAAGTAAGCTTTAATTTATACTTATGCTATCTTTATTGTTAGTAACGTCTTTATTTTGCTAGACAAATACCTTAAATTAGCGTTTTAGACATATTTAGTTGTAAGCTTTTAGTCTTATTCTAATTTTTACTAAATAAAACTTTTGCTCTTTATTATTAACATATATAAGCTTATCTCTATTTTGCTAAATAAGTTGCTACTTTTATTTTACTAAGTAGACTTTGGATTAGCGTTTAAACATATGTAAAACTACTTCTATTTTACTAGATAGTTTGCTACTTTTATTTTGCTAGACAGACTTTAAATTAGTATTTAATAACGCATTTTATAGTTATATTAGTAAAGTTTGTTGCTTTTCTTTGTTGTTAGGGCTAACTTAGGTAACAAAGTCCTTAACATAGTTTATAATAAGGGATAGTGCTAACCCTCTAAAAGTATATCTAGTAGTAATTCTAAGAATTCTAGTTTCTTTAGAGTTTCTTTAAATTTTAGTCTTATGTAAATTGTTATTTTATTCTTGTAATAATTGTGCACTAGTTTCTTTATGCACTAAGTAGTAGAGTATGTCTCTATAGGCTTTGCTATTTATATAGGTGTTAGAGTGTATAAAAACATACTGCTACAAGGGCAAGAGATTACTAGTAGCTAAATTATATAAGAATAAGGTTAGCAAGATAATAATCTTATTATAAGTTAAGTGTAAAGACTATTAGTAGAAGAAGAAGCCCCTTCTATAGTACATTGCAGGAGCTAAGCTGTAGAGTACACGAATGATAAATAGTGCCCCTTTCTGTGGGATACTGAATGAGTTATATACCTTAGGATTAGGTAGTTAAGCACTAACCTAGTGTGCAGTCGGGTATCACCTTGTGCACCGGCACACTATGCTACTTTATTATTAAACATCTATAAAGCAGCAGACTACCTAATTTATAAAGCAAAAAAGCTAAAGCTAAGAAGACAAGCTTTAAGGCAAGAGATACTTTATTAAAACTTTTATTAAAGCTTTTATTATAATAATAGTTACTTAATATACTATAGCACTAAGTACAGTGCAGGCTACTTTTCTAAAAAAAAGAAAAGTAAGTAGGCAAAAAACTAAGATACTGCTAAAGACAAAGTTAAACTAGTAAAAGTATACTTAAAATAACTTCAAGAAAAGTACAAAATACTAATAGTTAAGTAAAGTAGTTGCTTGTAACTATATTTATATATAGTAAGAATATGTAGGCGCTTATAGACAGTAAAGCTATACAAATAATAATTTCTCTATAAGTAGTAAAGAAATATAATATACTATACTAGATTAAGAAAAACTAATTCTAATAGTACTAGCTAACAAGAAACTTATAAAATATAGAGACAGCATAATATATTAAGAAACTAAATTAATAAAGCTATAAATAGCAGACATATAGTACTAGATAAACATTAATATTATAAATTTAGAAAGATTAGATATATTAATTAGTTATAACTAGCTAGATACCTATAACCCCGCTATTAACTAGCAAATAAAGATAATACTTAGAAAAAAACCTATACATAAGGTTGCTAAAGTATATAAAAAAATACACCTAACAAATTAAAGCTTAACTTAGAATAAAAGATTTAGCAAGATCTCACTATATAAAATTAAGAAAATCTATATAAAAAACTTTTAGAAAATAAAAGTTATTTAAATAAAGTAAGTTACAACTATAAAAAAAAGACCTTTACTACTAAGAATACTAAGAGAGTATTATACTAATAAGTTTAGGGAACCCTTAAAAAAAATATAGCTATAAAGCTAGTAGACTATTAGAATTAAGATTGTAAGATTATTTTAAATAATAAAGCTAAGCTAAGCCTAAAACTAATATACTTAATATTACTTAAGCACAACGCTAACCTAAGAGATTATATTTAGAAGAATTTAAAGAAGAAATTTATCTAACTAAAATTAAGCTTAATAGCCTTACTTATCTTATTTATAAAGAAGCTTAATAGAAAGTAGCAACTATGTATTTCTTTAAAAAGTTAAATAGCGTAACATAGAAGAACTAATATCTTTTACTACTCATAGTAAAGCTTATAGATTAACTCTAAAGATCTAAGTAGTTTATAAAATTTAACGTTTAGAAAAGATTTTACTAAATTAAAATTAAAGAAAGTTATAAGTAAATAACAGCGTTTAAAACAAAGTATAAACTATTTAAATACATAGTTATACTTTTTAAATCAATAAACGCACTAGCAACTTTTTAACTAGTTATTAACAACGCACTTTATAAGTACTTTAGAATTTTTATTACAGCCTACTTAAATAATATACTAGTATACTCTAAGGCAACGCTTAAAGAATATATTAAGCATGTTAAGAAAGTGCTAAAAAAGCTTAAGAATTACAAGCTATACTTATAGCTAAAGAAGTATAAATTTTATATTAAAGAAATAAAATTCCTAGGCTTTATCATATCTATAAAAGGAGTAAAGATAAATCTAAAAGAAATTACAGCTATACAGAAATAGCTAATACTTAAAATAGTTAAAAACATGCAATTCTTTTTAAAATTTGCTAACTACTATTAAAAGTTTATTAAAGATTACTTAAAAATTACTACACCCCTTTTAAAAATTACAAAGAAAAAAATAAAATTTATTTAAAATAGAAAATAAAAAAAAGTATTTAATAGAATTAAATAAATATTTCTTAAGGCACTTATACTAGAAATATATAACTTAAAATAAGAGACGTAAGTTAAAACTAACAGGTTAAATTATATACTTAGAGCTGTATTATTACAGCAGTGCCTAGATAAAAAATAAAAACTAGTATTCTACTATTTAAAAAAGTTCTTTAAAGCAGAACTTAATTATAATATTTATAATAAAAAGCTCCTAAAAGTAGCTAATTCTTTTAAAAAGTAAGAAGTCTATTTGTTAGGACTACTACACTAGATTAAAGTTTTTACTAATTACTAGAACTTAGCAGAGTTTATAACAACAAAGAAACTTAATTAATAATAAGTTTAATAAGCTAAGTTACTAGCTAAGTTTAACTTTAAAATAACACACTACGCTAGAATACTTAACAAAGCAGTAAATGCTCTAAGTAGAAAATTTAACTTACGCAAGAAAAGTTATAAAGAACTACATAACGCTATATTTAGAAAGATACTAAATAGTAGTCTATGTTATAACTAGCTAGAACTAGCTAAGGTAGCTAAGGTAGCAGGCGTAAGTAAAAATACTACAATAGCAGTAGCAGCAAAAAGTAGCTAACTAGTAGTTTAAGCCTAAGAAAAACAGCTCTAATAAACTACTATAAAACAAATAAGAGTACTAAAATATAGTTTAAAAAAATTAAATATATATACTTTTATATATAAGATTAAGTTTTATTAAGAAACTATACAAGTTCTTAAAATATAGACATACAGCAATTAAAGAAATAGTTAAGCAACTAGCTAAAGTATTGGCAATACTACGCTTATAAGTAAAAGTATAAAATATTTTAAGTAACTATTTAGCTTATTACTAAAATAAGCCTAAGAGATATAAGCTTTATAGCTTATTATAACCTTTTTAGCTACTAACAAAACTATAAAGTAGTATAATAATAAACTGTATAGTAAAGCTTTTAAAATTATTAGAACTAGAATTAGCTTAACTTTGCAACACTATTCTAGTAATTATAAATTAATTAACTAAGGCAGCAAAGTTTATACTTATAAAAAAGGCTATTACAGTAGAAAGCTGCGTATACAAAGTTATAAAAGTACTAGTATTAAAGTATAAAATACTTAAAGAGTTTATTACTAATTATAATAAACTATTTATGTTTAAGTATTAAAACAAATTTTTAGTAAAATTAAGTGTAAAGAAGAAGCTATTAACTAGCTTTTACTCTAAAATAGATAGCTAGACAAAATAGACAAACTAGACACTAAAATAGTATCTAAGAATATATGCTAATAAGCTATAAAACAACTAGGCTAAACTTTTATTAACAGCACAATTAGCTTATAATAGCATAAAGTTAGTAACTATAAAGTACTTACTATACTACGCAAATTATAAATATAAGCTAGCTACTTATTAGAATCTAAAGAATATTAAGAGTGTTGTAGTAGGCGCAGATAATAAAGCCTACTTAATGCAAGAGCTACATAAAGAACTAAGTAGAAATATAGCTTATAAAAACTTTATAATAGCTAAGGCAGCTAATAAGCAAAAAATTAAAAAACTAACTTTTAAAAAAAAGATAAAGTTTTCCTGTTATGACAGAACTTTAAAACTAAGCAACTAAGTAGAAAACTAGATAACCTCTAAGTAAGACTATTTAAAATTCTAGAAGAAATAGGTAATATAAACTACAAACTCTAATTACTACTAAGTATATATATTTACTTTGTCTTTTATAAAAGACTCCTAAAAAGAGCATCTCTAAATACTAAGCTAGCTACTAATATAGAGCTTAAAGACAATAAGTATAAAGTTAAAGAAATTAAGGACTAATAAAAAATTAGTTATTAGTAAAAGTACTTAGTTAAGTAGCACAGATAGCTAAAAAGCTAAAATACTTAGAAACTAAAAAAAAATTTAATAAACTACAAGTTATAAGTACTTAAATACTGTTAAAAATATTTAAAGAAAAAAAGACTAAGTTCTTAAGAAAAAAAAAGTAATTAAAAAAAGAATTAAAGAAAGTATTAGCCTATAACTAGCCTAAGTTAAGTAAGAATTTAGGTAGTAATAGTTTAGTTGTTAGAAAGTTTATACTAAAAGTAAAGTTCCTTTCAGCTTGCTCCTTTATATAATTCTAAAAATTTAAAATTATAAGATCTTAATTAGTATATAAATGCTCTTGCGCCTTAACTTTTAAGAGCTTATAGTAAAAACAAGTAGTCTATATAATTATAAGAGCTTAACGCTTTTTTACGCGCGTAATTTCTAACTTTATTTTATACTTATTAGCTTAAACCTTCTTCTACTCTTCTTTAGAAATAAACAAACTACACTCTGCTTTTACAAAAATATAACTAGCGTAACAGCTAGTTGTAGTATTTATAAAATAATAAAGGTTTTTTTTTATAACGCTTACAGCAAAATATTATTTTAAGACCTTATTTTTTTACTTAATTAGTGTAAGTATAGCACTTAGTAGTTAAGTTCTACAGACAGTTATAATAAGATAATTAGACTTTAGGCATAGTTAGAAAGGCGTAGAGAGAAATAAGCGTATAATATAATAGGCATACTAAAACTTTATATATAGCTAGCAATTTAACACGCGGCACAGGAAAACAATATTCTAGAGTATTAGAATAATATGCTTAAGAGGGGGGATAATGTTATAAGTAATAGAAAAGATTCTCTTCTTAACGTACAAGTAAAAGTTAAAAGTTAACTAGCTATAATATTAAAAGGTAATAATCTACGCAGGGCGCTAGTTACGTAATAACTATCCTGCTAAGAAAAACTATCCTGCTAAGGGAGGAATTTTATAAGAACAAGGGATAGCCGCTATTACAACTATCCTACAAAGGGCAGTACTTAAGAGATAGCAGTAATAGCATAGGACAAAGGCAATAGGTATAAGAATGTAATAGATTTTATTCTTACACTTATTATAGTTAACTTAAATAGTTTATCTCTTATACAGATTGTTAACTAGTTATTTTATCTTTTATAGAATTAGTATTGCTTACTTTTAGTTAACATTAATAAGTCTTTTCTACCTCAATTATTCCTACAATACCTCACGGACTACCTCATACATTAACCTCGCCTTAACCTAGACTAAGTCTAGAGAAGTGTAGACTAACCCTGTGTAACACTCGATTACAATTTTCTAGGAATTAGATATCGCTTTTTAAGCATCCTGCCTATAGTTCTAATCTAAATCCTATTGAAAACGTGTAGGCTTTGCTAAAAAACACTTTAGCTAAAAGGCCTATTACTTCTTTAGGTATAGAAAAGAGTAAAAAAAGTATAGCAGCCTTTAAGACTACTATAAGGGAGGAATAAGATTAATTACCTTAAAAGGCAGTTAATAATTGTATTCTATCTTTACTAAGACGTTATTTGAACGTTTAGGAAGCTAAAGGCTAGTACACTAAGTATTAATAAGCTTTTTTTGTTATTTGTTCTAAAAAAACCCTAAAAGCAAGCTCTTTAATACTACCTAATAGATTTTTTTACAATTACCTTCAAATCTATATATAAAAAAAGTTCAACTAGTATCATTTAGCATATATAATTTACAGCAATTTTTTCACTTTTAAAAAAAAGTTATTTTGTTATTAATATATAAGTTTTTTATCTTCATTTTTACTGAAAGGGTTAAGCGCAAAGGTGCTTACTAAGCAGCTTACTAAGTAGCCTAATCTAAAGAATAAGATCTTAGCTTTTAAAATTACTTACTACTTTAGGTATAGTCCTTCTAGATGTAGAAACATAAAGCTTTAAAAAATATAATGTTGTTAATATCTATTTTCCTGTCACCTTTCTTTAGCAAATACTTGAGAAACTGTATATTTTTCATATAACTAGCTAAATTAAGGCTTAACAATTCTTTTATGTATAATAAAATAGAATTAAAGAACTTGTTCAGAAGCTTTTTAAACTTAAAAGTCTAGCTAAGTAGTTAAGTTTTTAAATACCTAAAAGATTTAGGTGTTAGTATAAGTAGTTTAAGTTAGACTGAATTCAATGCTAAGGAATTAGTAGCAAAGAATAATCTTCTTTAAAAAAAAGCATAAAATAAAGAGATGCTTACTGTAGATGTTATACGCTATATTGTAGTATAGTATATTATATACTAGTTATTTATATATAGTGCTATTTAAAAAGTAAAAAGTAGTAGCTTTATAAGTTATTATAGTGGATTCGGCCTTTTGAGACAACCTTTTGATGTGACCACACATTTTGTAGACACCTTTTTGGTAAAAAAAGATTTATTGCTAACAATAGGTCGCCCCCTTGTTCGGCATTGCCGGCACGCAATTGGCAATTGGTGTGTCGCATGTTCGGACAGAAACAAAGAAAAGTAATCCTATTGCCAGCCATAGGCTGGCAATCGCCGTTGGACACGTTTTAACTAGTGTTGTTTTTTAGTACCTTAGCAAATTTTTTCGACCCTAATTATCGCTTAGTAGTCTAAGCTTTCCTCCTAGAACTTATCCACTAACCATTCAAATCTTGTTGACTACACACAATCTTTTTTTTTTCGACTTTTGCAATTAATTAGTAGAGGGTAGCTGCTTTTCACTTTTTTAGAACTCTATTTTGACTACAACAACAACTACCGCCTTTAACACCTTAAAAAATAAATAAATTATTATAGACTCTTGCTGTAGTATGTAACGGCGCAGGCAAGACTTACGGATTAGTATCGGCAGAAGAGATTACTGCAAGGCATATAGGAGTGCGTTGTAATCCACAAATAAGCCTTAATGTAAATAAAACACCTATTAGCCTTGTATAAAAAGATATTAAAAATCTCTAGAGCAACTATAGGTCCTAAGCTGTCTTTATACCTGCAATCTAGGCTAGGACTAGAGTAGGTCTAATACAGATAAGATCCTAACATAACAGTAAAAATAATAGAGTTGCAACGTGTTTGTTACACTACCTTTCCTTCTAGTAGTTAGCTAGTCCTGTAGCTATATATATTCTTTAATATATTTATTATTTGTTTGTTATTAACTTTATAACGTTTTTTGTTAATGTTGTAGACTTCTAATAGGCAGTTACTGCGACCTTAACCTAGAGCAGTGTTAGACTAGCTGTTACACGGGGTTAGTCTACACTTATCTAGACTTAGTCCGTGTTAAGGCGAGGCTGATGTATGCGGTAGTCTGTAATGTATTGTAGGAGTAATTTTAAGTAAAAAAGAGTTATTAATGTTAACTAAAGGTAAGTTGTAACAAACACGTTACAACTCTATTATCCTCACCGTTATCTTAGGATCTTATCTATGTCGGACCTACTCCGGTCCTAGCCTAGATCGCAGGTATAAAGACAGCTTAGAATCTATAGTTGCTCTGTAGATTTTTAATATCTTTTTGTACAAGGCCTATAAGTATCTTATTTAAATTAAGGCTTATTTGTAGATTACAACGCACTCCTATATGCCTTGCCGTAATCTCTTCTGCTAATACTAATCTATAAGTCTTACCTACGCTGTTACATTATATTTAAAATCTTGTCTTAGCTAGTAACAGCATTTAAAACAATATTGTAGCTATTTGTTTAAACTATACCTAAGCCTAAGCTTCTCTAGAAACAAACTAAAAGCTTTACACTATTAAGTCTAACAACACCTTAGGTAGAATCTTCTAGATCTTCTACTAACTAAAGCTTTTAGGTTTAGAACTTTTAACTTTAATAATAAGGTAAATTGCTTTAGAAAAGTTGCGTAGAGTGCGCTAAGGTAGAAATATAAAGACTACTAACAACTTATTAGCATTAGAATTAAATGCTAATAGCTAACTAAAACTACTCTAGACCTTTTTTAGAGCCTGTCTAAAATTTAACCTGCTGCTAAGATTAACAACAATCTCTGTAGAATAAAGCAACTAGCAAGCAACTAGTTATTAAAGAGGAAGAAGAAGAAGAAGAAGTAGATTTAGAAAAAGATTCTGTTACACCTTATAAAAATAAGATTAACTGTTTAAATACGCAAGTCGCGCAATTAACACAAGAAGTTACGCTCTCTAAAAATATAGCTATACTATCTACTAAAACACTGCCAACAAAAACAGATATACTAACAAGCTAACCTACACAGTACATTTCTATTACTTCTAAAATTCTATATATTAAGCTTATAAAGTGCACGCTTACTATTAAAAATCTTAATAATAAAACTAACCTCACGTTCTGTTAATAGCAGGCTTTAATAGAAGACTAATTAGAGATTAACTTAAATTACTACTAAATAGAACGCGCTTGCATAGCGCTTATGTAAAAACACACTACTAGTATTATAAAAGAATACCTTAAACTGTAGTACCTAGCTAATTTAGTTTTAAAATTGTTTAAAAATGTAGAAAAAATAATTATACTACTTAAATTATATTTTATATTTATTAATAAACAGGCGGAAAGCTGTGCAGCTTTCTACTGCCTAGTTATAAATAAAAAAAACGTTTTTAGCTTTTAAAGTAAAGTTTATTAACACTGCTATTAAAAAGTCTATTTCTAAGTTAAATTAGTCTTTCTACTTATAGAAGAAAATCACCTCTACTTTGTACGCCTTAAATTTAGGTTTTAAATACCTATAGAACAACTTATTTAACAAGATAGTGCAACACCTTACTATATTTAATATAAAAGAACGTAATTCTCTTATTAGATTAAATATAAATAACAAACTAGTGTTTACCTTAGCACTTTTATAAAAGCTCTATTTCTAATAATATTAAAGTCTATAGCTCTATTACACTAGTCTCCTGTTTAATTTGCCTTTAATACCTGCTTACGCTACTTTAAGCACTCTTAGATTCCTGTTTAAAACTCTAGCCCTTAATAATAAACTTTTACTAGATACTTATTTTAAGTATAGAAAGCCTAGTTAATTTGCAAGTAATTATACTACTTTTTAAAAAAAAAATATTAAGATTAAATAAGAAGAATACTTAAAAGCTGTAGAACATTATTTAGACTAAGAACAGGAGGAAAACAAAGACGCTTAAGACAATACTTTAGCCTAGGCCTAGATAAGTATAATCTTGCTAATATTAATCTATTAAACTTATTTAAAAAAAAGTATTTCTAAGTTCCTACTATTTTTTGTTGAAAAGGGTACAATGCCTAGTTATAATTATTAATTAATACTAAAGCTTAAAGTTTTATATTCTTAAATTTGCTTATGACTTACACTCTTTTTTAATTACTTTAAGTTTTTATTTAAAGACTCTCTTTTAAGGTCTTTATAAAAGAATTCTAGGACTAGATCTAGACTAAAGTAGATAAATATATCTGTCTTTACATTTAAATTAATAGTAGAAAGATTCTTAACTATTCTTTTGTTATTATAGACTTAGGTACGCAAGATTATATTATTAGAATTAAATAGCTTTAGTAATTTAACTTATTGCTAGACACAGTTTAGAACTAAATGATGTAGCTTATAAGATATCCTGCTATGTATAACCTTGCCCCCCCCTATCTTTATGTAGTTAAAAGAACCTTCTAATAATAAAGTTGTAGAGGAAGATATCTAGTAGGGAAACGCGCTCTAGAAAAAGAATAAATACTAGAGAAGGCAAAGCCTTATAATAGTTTTAATATAAAAAATTTACAGCCTTCTTTAGCTTTTAAAGGCTTATTTTACTCTTAAAGCTACTAATCTTAAACTAGATTTTGTCTAGTTAGACTCTACCCTACGCATAGCTATTATTTTTGTAAATGCCTTTTATTATTTAATAAAACAAAAAGAAAATAAGTTTTTCATAATAAGTATTTATAAAATTAATTGTTTATTAAAAGACTATATAGAACCTAATGATCCTAACAATATTGAATTAATTTAGAACTAACTTTTTTTTATTTACTACTTGTATTAAGACGTGTTTAGCAAAACTATAGTAAACTAACTATTTAAGTACTGCTTATACAACTATAAGATTGTTCTTACTAAACTACTTTTAAATTAGTTTAGCTTTTTATATAAGTAAAGCACTAAAGAACTTAAAGCTACTTAGACGTTTGTAATAAATAACTTTAAGAAAAAACATATTAATTCTAGTAATTACTTTTTTGCTTTCTTTATTTTTTATATTTAGAAGCTTAACAGAGATATTTAAATTTGTATTAATTATTATAAACTTAACATAATTACTTAAAAAGACTTATATCTAATTCTATGTATTAATAAGCTATTAGCTTACACGCATAGAGCCTAGTTTTTTACTAAGTTAAATATACGCGCGGCTTTTAACAAGATTAAGATAGACTTAAATTCTAAAGAATACACTACTTTTTAAACTTAATACAAAATGTATAAGTCTAAAGTGTTGCTATTTAAATTATATAATAGCCCTACTACCTATTAATGTTATATAAATAATGTGCTAATTAAGTATCTTAATAACTTTTATATAGTCTACTTAGACATTCTCCTTATCTACTCTAAATTAGAGGCAGAACATGTTTTTTACGTATAGAAGGTACTAGAAAGACTATAGCAAGCAGGCCTCTAAGTTAATATTAAGAAAAGTAAGTTTTATATTACAAGAACAAAGTACTTAAGCTATATCTTAACAAACTAAGAGCTAAAAATAGATCCTAATAAAGTAGAATCTCTTAATAACTAGGTATAACTTACTACTATTATAGGTATAAAATTGTTTCTTAAGTTTATAGAGTTCTACTAGTAATTTGTGCTAAAATACATATAAATTACTAAATTACTTCTTATACTCTAAAGCTTTTTAAAGCTATTTATATAAGATTTAAATTATAAAGAGGCCTTTAGAAAGTTAAAAGCTATATTACTAGAAATTCCTACTTTACACTATTATTACCTTAAATATAATACTAAGGTAGAAACTAATGCATTAGATAGTGTTATTATAGGTGTACTTTTGTAAAAATAACTATATAAAAAATAGAGTTTAGTAGCGTTTTTTAGTAAAGTCCTATTTAGTTCTAAACTAAATTAGGAGATTTATAACAAAGAACTTTTTACTATTATTATAGTGTTTAGCAAGTAGTAAGCTAAATTAGCATTAGCTTATTTTAGAATTAATATATATTTAGATTATTATTTACTTAAGTACTTTATAACTACAAAAGTCTTAAACGCTAAGTAAGTATATTAGGCTAAGAAATATACCTTATTTTTCTTCTACATCTAATACACCTCTAGAAAAAATAATGCTTATGCAGATATTTTTTTGCGGCGTAAGTAGAATATAAAAAACTTAAAGTTTGCTAAAACTAATAATTATTTGCAGGTTCTACTTAAACTACACTAACTAAATAACTAAATTAACTTTAACTTTACTTTTACTTATATTAATTAACTTTATACTTAGATTTTGTCTCTACGTGTAGTTAAAGCTACCTTAGAGCCTATAACTCTAAATTTACTAAAATTAATTAAATTTATTTTGTAAATAAATCGCACTGCACTTAAAAAAAAGCATAACTTATTACTAAATAAGTACTAAATTAAAAATAAATTACTTTTATACTTAAACTGCCTTTAAATACTGCCTAACTTTATACTCTATACTTAGATAATCTAAGAGGCACATAACTAGGTTTCTTCTACTTACTCTAGCGCTATTAAAACTTATTAGTTAATTGCTTTAAAATATTACTAGAAAAGTATAAAAGCTACTTGTAAAAAGTATATATAGAACTGTATAGCTTGTTATAAGGTACATCTAAAATAGACTTAAATTTCTAGAATAATATACTTTCTACTAATTTCTAATTGTCTAATACAATACTTGTGTATTAACTTTAAGAAATTTCTACTAAATAAAGCTATTTATAATTAGATTATAGTTGTAATTAATTATTTATCTAAATAGGCTATCTTTATTCCTTATTACAAGACAATTAACGTAAAAAGTATAGCTAAATTATTTATTTAATAGGTGTACTAATTTAGCTACACACCTAATACTATAGTTTCTAACTAAGAACTTTAGTTTATATTTAGTTTCTAGTCTAAGTTTTATTAGATCTTAGGCGTTAAGGTTAAACTATTAATAGCTTACTACAAAGAGACTAATAGTTAGACAAAGATTATAAATAAATATATTAACTAGAGGCTTTAGCTGTTTATATTTCACTACTAAAACAACTAGAGTAGACTACTACCTCTAATTAATAGAGTACAAATTTTTTTACTTTATTCTACCTTAAGCATGTCTTTATATTAGATTTTTTACAGATTTAATTCTAGATAAAGCTAGAACTAAAACCAGCTAGCTAGCACCTTTACTTTAACCAATAAAATAAACTACAAAGACGCATTAGCCTTAGCTATTTAAATATATAATACCTAGAAAATAGCATAAACTTTTTTAAAAAAGTTTAAGATTAGATGTAAACTATAGTAAACTATTACTATTACCTAATTAATTTAAATATAAGAAATAAAGTTTTTTTAAATATAAAAAACTTTGCAACTAATTGCCTAAGCTAAAAACTATTAGCTAAATAAAAAAGACTTTTTAAAATTCTTAAAAAAGTTAGTTATTAATACTATCTTAAGTTACTAAACAAGTTTTTAATTTATAATGTTTTTACACTAGAACTATTATATACAAATTCTTAAAACTTACTTTTTAGATAAGAAGCTTTAAGGCTAGCTCCTACTCTAATTTAAAGCGTAAAAGAATAAAAAGTTAATAGAATTTTTACTAGTAAAGTATATTGCTTAAAGTTAAAATACTGTATTAGCTAAGTTAGTTATAATTTACACTTAACCTAGTACTTAGCTTTAAATTTTATAAGGGCTTTTTATGAACTTAAAGCCTTTTATAAAAAAAACTTTATATATTTAAGTCTTCTAAAGTCTTTAGCAAAGTAAATTATAGCCTAAAAGTAAAAAAAAGAAAATATAACTTTACTGTAAAACAACAATATATAAGAAATAAATTTTTTTTAATAAGTATCTAGTAAAACAACTAGGCTACCCCTAAACTACTACTAACTTCTCTCCCTTCCTTCTTACCCTTACTTAAAGATCTAAGGAGGATTGCTCTTTTTCCCTATAAAAAGAGGAGGAGCTAGAGGAAAGCTTACTGCTCTCCTCCTCCTCTCTTGCCTCTCTCTAGAGGCGCTGCTTATTGTCCTCCTCCTCTAGCAGAGCAACTAGACTACTACTGCTAGTTCTGCTCTAGCGAGCAAAGGTCTTTAAAAAAGCAACCTAGCTGTCTAGTAAATAAATAGTATTTTAAATTTCTAAAAGGACTTAGTAAGTTAAAACTAGAATTAAAGCTATAAACAGCTTCTTTTCTTAGCTTTTTATTACTTAGACTTTTCTAGCTAAAATAAAGGCTGCTGCCTATACTTGCTCTTTAGTAAAGAGGTAGTCCTCTACTAAATTCTTCTTATGCTTTATAGTAGTAAGAAATTTTATAGTAGTAAAAAGTTTAAAAAACTCTTTTTTAATGTACTCTAGTACCTATTTAAGTTAACTTTAAGTTTAAAGAGGTAAGACATATTAAACTTATAAAAAATTTCTTTTTTTCTACTATGCGTAGTAAGTGTATTTCTTAAACGTTTTAAAGTTAAACTAATATTTAACTTTAAAAATGCTCTACACAAAGGCGCGTACTAACTATAAGCAAATAAAGCAATACGCTTTTAGTAAAGCTTTTAGAGGGCAACGCAGTAGTATAGTATATATATATATATATATACGTATTATTATAATATTAAAATAGCAAACGCTTAAGGCTAGTCTAATACTACTTTAGGTTAAAGTTACGGTAACTGCCTATTAGAAGTCTACAACAACAACAAAAGACGTTATAAAGTTAATAATAAATAAATAATAAAAATATTAAAGAATATATATAGCTACAGGACTAGCTAACTACTAAGAAGAAAGGTAGTGTAACAAACACGTTACAACTTTATTATTTTTACTGTTATTTTAGGATCTTATCTGTGTTAGACCTACTCTAGTCCTAGCCTAGATTGCAGGTATAAAGACAGCTTAGAATCTATAGTTGCTTTATAGATTTTTAATATCCTTTCGTATAAGGCTTATAAGTGTCTTATTTAAATTAAGGCTTATTTGTAGATCACAACGCACTCCCATATGCCTTGCCGTAATCCCTTCTGCCGATACTGATCCGTAAGTCTTGCCTGCGCCGTTACATAAGTAATACAAATTTTATAAATAATAGAATAACTAGTTAACAATCTGTGTAAGAGATAAACTATTTAAGTTAACTACAATTAGTATAATAATAAGATCTAACACATTCTTATACTTATTACCTTTATCTTAACATTTATGTCCTCTCTCTCTAATTCCCGGCATCTGGAGATTCCTTAGATGTCCTAGCATTCTCTAATGTCCTAGCATCTGCCCTCTTAGTAAAATGTCTAATCTTAGCAGGATGCTAATTACGTAATCCTTGCGCCCTACGTAAATTATTACCTTCTAGCGTGTATACAGGCAACTCTTAACCTACCTTCTATGTTAAAGAGAGAATTCTTCTTGTTACTTATAACATTATCCCCCCTCTTAAGTGTATTATTTTAATACCCTAAATTTTTTTTTATACTGCGTGTTAAATTGCTAGCTGTATATAGAGTCCTAGTACGCCTATTATCTTATATGCTCTTTTCTCTTTACGTCTTCCTAACTAAGCCTAAGGTTTAGAAATTCTATAGTCCACGTTTTTATTTCTTAACTAACTAGAAATAAGCTTATGCTGCTTATATTGCGTAAGAAGGCCTAGAGATAGATTTCTAGTATAAGTAGTATAAAAAAAAAGCTTTATTACTTTATAGAGACAACTTTTAGTTGTTGTGCTAAGTGTATTTTTATTAGTGCTAATTGCAGCTTGTTTATTTTTAAGAAAAAGTAAGAAGAAGTTTAGTTAAAGCGTAAGTATAAGGAGCTAAAAGTAACGTAAGCTAAAAAGCGTTAAGCTCTAGCTACTACTAAAGCTTTTTATTTGCGTTGTAAGTTTTTTAAAGTAAAAAATTAAAAGTATTTTTTACTTATTATGATTTTGCGATTTTTGTTGTCTAGAATTATGTAAAAGAGCAAGCTAAGGGGAATTCTGCTTTTTGTATAGACTTTTTAACAACTAAACTATTACTACCTAAATTATTCACTAACTTAGGCTAATTACAGGCTAATGCTTCTTTTAATTCTTTTTTTAATTACTTTTTTTTAGAGAACCTAGTTCTTTCTTCTCTAAGTGTTTTTAATAGTACTTAAGTACCTATAACTTGTAGTTTGTTAAATTTTTTTTAGTTCTTAATGTTGAAGATTAAGCTACTTGGCTGTTTCTCCACAGGATCCAGGTGCTCAAAATCACACCTGGAATCTACAATCAACCTACGATCAATTGATTATTAGAAGCTATTACGCTATTAGTACGACTTATTATTGTTATTAGTTGATCTACAGCAACTACGCAATCTATTACGTGAGATTACATAAGATTATAAGATATTGCATTATCTACTACGCAAGCTATTGCGTAAGTACAGATCTTTCTAGAATGCAAGTAATAGGTATATATAGACTGTAGTTAAATTGCAATAAGTAACTGCATAATATAAGTTAGTTTAGCACTCTCTTCCCCTAGTCTCTATTTATTCTCGTATTCTTATCGTTCTACTTCCGCCTCCTCCTTAATCTCTAGGTTATAAGCCTAAATTAGGCTGCCTCTGAGTCTACTACAAACAAGTCGAAGGCAGAGACCTCTACCTCTAAGTTGATAGTAGAACAAGCAACTATACCTAGAGATTGAATCCGCAACAAATTCTACTTAAGGTGTTATTAGACTTAATAGTGTAAAGCTTCTAGTTTATATTTAGAAAGGCTTAAGCTTAGGCGTAGTCTAAAGAAATAGCTACAATATTGTTTTAAATACTATTACTAGCTAAGACAAGATTTTTAATATAATATAACAGCGCAGGCAAGACTTACAGATTAGTATTAGCAGAAAAGATTATAGTAAGGTATGTAGGAGCACGTTGTGTTCTACAAATACGCCTTAATTTAAATAAGACACTTATAGACCTTGTACAAAAAGATACTAAAAATCTCTAGAGTAAGTATAGGTCCTAAGCTGTCTTTATACCTGCGATCTAGGCCAGGACTAGAGTAGGTCCGACATAGATAAGATCCTAAGATAACGGTGAGGATAATAAAGTTGTAACGTATTCGTTACATGGTAAGTACGTATTATTTCTCTTCTCTATTATATTATGTTGTAATTTTATTGCATTTGTACTATAATCTCATTATTAGCTATAGGCTAGCAATTACTATTAGACATGTTTTAATCAATTTTTTTTTAAGTACTATAGTAAATTGTTCTAAATTTAATTATTATTTAGCTATTAGGATCTAGCAACCTTTTAGGCTAAGTTAAATTATTTTAAAATGGCTAAGGTTAGATGTAATTATATTAGGTCTACATAGATTATACTACTCTAGATTACTTGAGTATAAATAGAAGTATAATATTATAGTTAAGACAGTATCAATTCGTGTCCTTTTTATAGGTAATATACTATTATTTTTTTAGTTTAGCATTTTGTATCTATACTAAGTATTAAGCTTGATGTGAAGATTGTCTGTAGATAATCTGTGTTGGTTCTCTTAGAATGAGTGAGTGCGATGGACGGGGGTTGTACTAGCACGATTAGTAGATTAATATAATAGTACAGGGTTGTGTTAGCACATTTAGTAGAATAATGTAATAACATAGAAGAGTTAAAAATTAGGTAATTCTTAAATTGCACTTAAAGTTAAACACACTAAGCTATAAGAGCTTAATACTTACAACTATATACTAAGAGAGTATTTTACTGTTCTATAGAATTCTATGCTATCCTACAGAATCCTATGCTGTTCTATGCGTAGGACGTGTAGGATTTTATAGTATATTATAGAACGCATGTAACTTGTCTTATAAAGAATTTCTGCTAAAGCCTATAGAATTACGTGCTTAGTGCAGGGTAGCATTATCTACTAGCATATAAAGGCTTATCCTTTATTCAAGTAGTTTAAAATCTTTTTCTGCCTTTATTCTTTATACATAGTCTGTAATTTTTCTCTTCTTAAGTTTGTAATACTATTCTCCCTTTCTACATTTTTGTCTTTATAAACTAGCCTAATAGTTTTTTACAGTACTACTTATTATTACGTACTTAGTAATTGCATAAATAGTATTAGTTAACTTGCTATAGTTACTTATTAATATTATATTAAGAAGAGTCTACTATATTAGATGTTTCTATTAGAAAAGGCGTGTAGGATTTATAATAAAAATAAAGTTAAAAAGAATATTTTAGTAGAAGTGCTATTGCTAGATTATTTGCAGCTAAACTAAAAGTTAGCCTAATTAAAGTAGCAAAAGTTTAAAGCTAATATAGTAGAGTTAGTTGCGCTTAAGGCGTTGTTAGTAGTGCGTGTAAGAAAAGATTATCTTTAGAAATAGCATAAGATGCTAGTATATTATAAGTAGTAGTTAATAAATAAGTTAAAAAAATTTGTTATAGAGATTAAAGCTTTAAAAGCTGCAGAGGATATTGACTGTAAAGTTAGTATTCTAGAAAGTAGCTTAATACCTAGCACACTATTGTTAAATTAGAGCGTGTTCTTTCTTACTTATTTAGAAAGTAATCTTACTTTTAATAACTTTTTAGGTAAGTTATATAGTACTATATAAGTAGTTAGTAATAAATTGTAAAGTTTATATTTAGTTCTTATATATTCTTACTATTTAAGTATTTTAATTATTTAACTAGGTATTTTTTGCTATTATTCTATACTTAGTGTGTAAAGATCTTTTTAACTTTAAAGATATTTTTTTTAAAGTAGAAAGTTGGTTGTAATAGTATTTCTAAGTCTACTAGTTTCAATACATTAATATAGAATCTTAGGTAAATTTTTATGTTAGGTAGAAAGTTAAGTGTATATATAACTAGTCTCTTTTAATCTAGAATTTAAAATAGTTTAATTTTAATATTATCAAGTTCTTTATTAAGTTGTTTAGTGCAAAGATTTTTTATAAGCAAATATACTTTATTTTTCTTTTTTAGCTAAAGTGCTATTTTTTGTTTCTAGCTAACATATAAAATGCTTTAGCATTAAGCCTTTTTAATTGTTATTTTAAGTAACTTATATACTATTTTTAGCTTATTAGCTGTTGTAATAGCTACTTTTATTTTCTAGCTTAGAAATATTTATATAAAAAGACTTAGGTATCTCCTGTAGTTTACGTAAAATAGTGTTTATTTTATAATTTTTAAAATTTTGTTGTTATATACTATTTATACTATAAGTAGTAGTAATACTTAATTATTTTGCCATTAATTAATATATGTTTTAAGATAAGCTTTTATTATATAATTTATTTATTCTGTCTGTCTGTTTGTTTGTTTATAAGCAATAGGCTGTTAGTAGCTTTTATTTTATTCTAATTGTAGATAATAGTATTATCTAAAAGTTAAAAGTAAAGAGCTTATTTTTGTTACTAACAATTAACTTTAGTAGGTTATAGTATTTAATAATTTAATTATTAATAGTGTGTGCTAGCTGTACTGCTATAAGTTTCTTTTAAAGATAATGTACTTTACTTATTTTATAAATTAATTAACTACTACAAGAATTATATTGTATAATACTCTAGTAATAAGGTCTTTTAAGCCTAGTAGGCCTGTAACAAAGTTTATAGAGATGTCTAACTATAGTGCTTTAAGTAGTTCTATTGCTTGCATTTATTTATAAAGTGTATAAGTACTATACTTGTGCTTTTAATAGTCTACACATTTAGCAATAAATAAAGTAACTTTGTTTTTTATTTTTAGAAACTAATAATCTTTTTGATAAGTTCTATAGTTTAGGTAATGCTAAAGTGACTTTATATAAAGTTATTGTAGTATTGTTTAATAATTACTTTTTGTAATTCTTTTAGTATATTAAGTGTAATTTGTAAAACTACGTTTAGTATTTTTACTAGTCCTAATAATCTATTTTTATTGATCTTAAGTATTGTAGTATTAATAATTTTGCGACTGATTAGTAGAGGGTAGCTGCTTTTCACTTTTTTTGGAAACCCCATTTTGACTACAACAACAACCACCACCTTTGACAGTATTAATAATTTTTTTATTCTTATAATATTATGTTGTTAGCTAAAAGCGTTTACTTTACTGTTATTTTTTCTAGGTGTGTATATAATCTTAAACTTATACTATTTAAGTGATTTTAACTATTTTACCTATTATTAGTTAAGTACTTAAGTAGTTGTAAAGCTAACTAAGTTCTTGTAATTTGTAAATATTATAAGGTTTAAGCAGCTTTTTGCGTATACTCTTTAATACTATAAGTATATAACAATAGCTAATAGCTTTTTGTTATAGACGTTATATTATTCTTCTAGTCTAGAGAATTTCTATAAATAGTACGTAATAGGGTGCTATTTGCTTTTATACAGTTAACTAGCACAGTCTCTTAGCGCAAGGTCTAATACATTAGTTTTAAAGTGTAATAGTTGTTCTGCTTAAAATATGTAGAAGTATAGTAGTTCTATACTTATTTTTTTAAGCGTCTAAAAAGCGTTTTTTACTTTTTTACTTTACTTAAAAGGTATTTTCATTCTCATAAGTCTTGTTAACAATATAGTAATCTTAAAGTAGTTTTTAATAAACTATTAATTAAAGTTTAGAAATTCTAAGAATAATTATATTTTTTTTACTGTTGTTAGTTGCAGCTAGTTCTTAACTACTTATATTTTTTCTTTACTTATTTATACTTCTTGTGCTCCTACTATGTATCTAAGAAAAGCATTTTTATTTTTATAAAACTTGTATTTCTTTAGTTTAAGTTAGAAGTTAAACTAGTTTAGGCGCCTTAGTACTATGCAAACGTGTTCTATATAATTCTTTAAGTTTTTAAAGTAAATAAGAATGTTATCTAGGTATACTATAATAACGATATCTAAGTATACTCTTAATATATTATTAATAAGTTTCTAAAATATTACTAGGGCGTTTATAAGCCTAAATAGTATAATAGTGTATTTGTAGTATTTATATTATGTTTAGAATGCGATGTTTTTTTTTACTATTTTTAATCTTAATAGAGTAGTATTTATCTTAAAAGTTTAGTTCTGTAAAAACTTTAGCGCAAGATAAATAATTTTAAAGCTTTATAATATTTAGTAATAAGTATTAATTCTTCACTATAATCTTGTTAAGTTTCGAGTAGTTAACGCATATTTTTAGTAGCCTATTCATCTTTAGTATAAAGAGTACAGAAAATTTTGCTAGCAATATTAAAAGTCTAATGTATTTTTTTTTAAATCCTTATTTAGCTTAGTTCTCAGTTCTTTTAGTTCTATCTTTAATAATTAATAAATTAGCTTAAAGAGTAAAGTCTTCTCTTTTTCTAGGATAATCTTATAGTCCTAGAGTTAGTGTCTTAGTAAGGCTTTGCTATCTACTACTTTTATAAAGAGGTACTAAAATTCTTTATACTCTTTTAAAACATTTAAAGGTACATGTTACTTTAAAACTTTAACTTTATAACTTAAAAGTGCCTTACTAGTATTTGTTAAGTTAAACCTTTATGTTATAAAGCTGTTTTTAGTTAAAGTTTACTATCCTTTAGTAATATTATAAATTTTTTATTTATTTACTATTATAGCTATTAAATATATAGGCTAGCTTATAGTTGCGTCTAATCTACAGCACTTAAATAAGAACTTTTTTAACTTTTAGTTAATTTATAAGTTGTGTTCTTGTAATTAAGAAAT
Source organism: Alternaria gansuensis (assembly GCA_009289805.1). Classification (NCBI taxonomy): domain Eukaryota; kingdom Fungi; phylum Ascomycota; class Dothideomycetes; order Pleosporales; family Pleosporaceae; genus Alternaria; species Alternaria gansuensis. The sequence goes on from WBOK01000062.1 coordinate 35,514, forward strand.
TTTTAATATAATATTATAAGTAGCTAATTTAAAAACATTTAAGTTTAATTTTTTTTTCTATTTTTAAATACTAAGCGTTACTTTATTAACCTTATGCGTAACAGTTGTCTTGCCTAGTATAAGCTAACTATTTACTATATATAATAAGTAAAGTTTTTATTTTTTTTTATGTTTATAGGCCTGCTACTTGCACTGCTTAAGAAGAAACAAAGTTAGCTTAGAAGCTAAAATCTACTAATACTATTATTTAATATTTGTTAAGCTTTACTAGTAGCTTAAGAAGGCTTAGGAGGTTAATTGCGTTTATTGCTTTAGCAGTTCTAAGTATTTAGAGCGTTTATTTAAAAGAAACTATATACTAAATTTATAAAACTTCTTAGCAAGTATATATAGTTTGTATTTAATATTAAAGTATATATGCTATAAAAGCTAGTTATACTTTTATGTATAGGTTTTATCTTTATAATTTCTCTACTACGTTATATACATTTACAGGGTCTTTTTTAATTTGTTGTATTTATAAAAGTATAAGCTATATTGTTTATTTTATATATATACTACGTATTTATTATTTAGGTAGTTATACTATAAGTAGTTATATTAAGGCATTTCTTTTAGTTTCTTTAGAAACTATCCTAATCTATACTTATTTAAGTAGTGTATAGTACAGCTGTTGTATATATATATAGTTTATAAGTACTTTACGTGTTCTAGGTTACATAAATCTATTTAATAGTATAAGCTATTATAGCTAACTTCTTATATTTTTTACCTTTAGCGTGTTGCCTAAAGTCTTTTATAAATTTTCTTCTTTTTTTAGTCTAAAAGCTAAGGCGTTAGTTTATATTAAAATGCTTTAGTATTTTAAGTTTATTTTTATATGAAATTGTTATATAAATCTTTATTATTAGTTACTACTAGAATAATTTTTTTTTTATAGTTTTCTTAGTAAGTTAGTATACTATTAGTATTTTATTATTATTTCTTTATAGAGTCTTATAAAGATGTTTTTAGTTTATCTAAGCTACTTTAGTAGAATATTAATTTTCTTAGCTAAGTTATTTAAGTATTATATTTTTAAGAGTAGAAAAACCTATATATTAATATCTTGCTTATTTAGTGTAGTGTAGTACTTTTATATAGCTAGTAGTAAATTCTTTTAGTTTATTAGCTTTTTCTATATAACTAGTATAAAGAGCTAGTAAGTTTCTCAAAACTTAGCTATCTTTCTATACTTAGTTTAGTTAGCTAAAGTTACTTTATTTCTTTATTAAGCATTATTTTAGAGATGTTGTTATTTAAGGCTTCCTCTAAAGTAATTATAAAGAAGTTATTTAAACTATTAATATTTGTCTAGTTTTATCCTTAGACTATAATAGTAAGTTAAGTAATAACATTCTATTCTTCTTCTAGATTGTTGCTAGGTACTACACAGTAAAAGACATTTAACTATTATATTACTTTACTTTAGCTTTAGCAGTTCTGCTTTATATAACTTTCTTTACTATATATATAGTAAGTAATCTTTTTCTAGCTACTTTTATTATCTTAAAACTTATTTTTTTTAAATTCTTTGTTAAGGTTCTCAAAGTGTATAAGCTTGTAGCTATTAGTTACATAATATTTTAAGATTTTAGAGGTGTTATTTTATTATTAATCTTAGTTAAAGTATAAACATTAGAATATTTAATAAAGTTAAGTATTTATATTTTCAAGTGTACAATTTTCTTATATAAATAGTTATTCTTCCAACTTTAGCTTATAGAAATTATTATTTACTTCAATAGTTTCAGCTATAAGTTTATTAAGCGTGTTAAAAGTAGCTCTACTTTATATAAGTTCTACTTATATAGCTAGTCTAAGACTTTATTAGTATATTTATATTAAAGCATTGTAATTTTATTTGTTAACTATTTAGTACTATTCAAACTCTATTATATAGTTAGCTGTAGAGCGCGTTTGTTATAACTTTTAAATCTTTTGTTCTACTACTATAAATTTTTTAAAGAATAAAAATACTTTTTTTATTTTTATTTTAAAGTTATCTTAGTTTTTAATAAGTACTTTATTAATACTATTGTTAACAGTAATATCTATATATTAACAAAAAATAAAGTTAGCTTATTTTTTAGCAGCTTCTTATAAGAACGTAGAAGCTTATATAACTATATTATTATTGTTAGTTTTAGTCTTTTTAATATAGAAGTATCTATTAACTTAAAGTAGCTATTTTTTAAGCTTATTATAATTACTATAGTAGGTATTAGGCTTATTAGCTTGCGTAGTTGTTCTTGTAGTTAGAATATTAGTTAAGGTGTTTATAGTAGTGTTACTTATTTTAAAGATGTTTAAAGTATAAAAATTATTTATAAATAATTTATGTTAGTTCTCTTAAAATAAGTAAGTGTAATAGATAGGAGTTGTACTACTATAATTAGTAAATTAATGTAATAGTACAAAGTTGTGTTAGCACATTTAGTAAAACAATATAATAATATAAAAGAGTTAAAAATTAAGTAATTCTTAGATTACACTTAAAGTTAAATATACTAAGCTACAAGAGCTTAATGCTTACAACTATATACTAAGAAAGTGTTTAACTGTCTTATAAAATCCTATACTATTCTATAGAATCTTATGCTGTCCTATGCGTAAGATATGTAGAATTTCGTAGTATATTGTAGGACGCATGTAACTTGTTTTATAAAGGATTTCCGCCAAGGCCTGTAGGATCACGTGCCTAGTGCGGGGTGGCGTTATCTATTAGCACACAAAGGCTTGTCCTTTGTTTAGGTAGTCTAGGATCTCTTCCTGCCTCTATCCTTTATACATAGTCTGTACCTTCTCTCTTCTTAGGTAACACTTGATATTTAAATTAATCTTTTTTAGATACGCTTATACTATATAATAAGAGCTTAATCTACTTATCTAAATAGCCGCGCTTATACACTTGCTAATAATAGAGAAAAATTACCTAACTTAAGAACTTAAGAAATAAAATTATTAAAACTAGCACTTATTCTTAAAAAGAAACAAGAACAGGCATCTCTTAACTAGAAAATAAACATAGAAAGAAAGAAACGTAATTTCATTATAAATTACGCTATAATGCTTATATACTTTTACGAGACACTAGAATAGCCTAAAAAAAGCTACTTTATACTAAGAGCTAGCATGGCTACGCGTATTAAAAAGAAAAATTAGCTAAGCTTTCAGAAAATATATAATAGAGTAACTTTCAGAGTCTTAAGCATATTTAGTAAAGATTTAAAAACTATAGCCTTAAGTAGATTAACCACTTTAACTTCATTATTTAATTTTTAATAAAGTAAGCAAATATATGTATGCATAAACACTAACTATACGAAATATTACTAATAATAAAAAACTATAAGTTATATATTGTCTATGTACAATATTAAAAATATTAAAAACTTATAAAATTAACGTAAAGCATCAGCGAGCTGCCCACCCCAGCGAACCGCCTAAAACATGCCAAGACTCTACCTAACTCTCTTCGCTCAATATGTCTAATTAACACAACGCGCAATTACTTAAACATAAAAGTAGACTTTAGCTTACCCTTTAAGCCTATTAATTAAACTAATTTTAAAGCTACTAAGCTGCTGCTGCTGCCTTTAACGTTAAACGCTAGATTCTTAACTAACTGCTTGTAGAGTTTTTTTCGCCTAGATACACGCTTAAACTTTTATAAGCTTACTGCTACTAAAGAGTAGACAATTGTCTAATACATTCTTAACTTTAATTTATAAAAATTTACGTTTTAGCTATGTAAAGTAGTAGATATAGCTAATAAACTGCTAAGTGTTTATAGTAGCAAGCTTGTTAGTAAGAACTAAGCTAAGCGCTTTATAACACGCTTAGATAAGCTTAAAATAGCTTTTAATTAAACTAAAGATAAGTAGAAGATACTATAAAAAGATCCTGCAATTATTAACGCGTAGTTTAAGCTAGTTGTAGATACTAAACTAAGTATAGCATATACAATAATAACGTGCACAACTTTGACAAGACTAGCTTTTAAATAAGCGTAATTAAGTTAATAAAGGTTTTTATAAGTTTAGAAAGATGTACTTAACCTACGCTTATTGAGCTAAGTAATTATAAGTAAGTAATAGTTATTTAAAGCATCTACGCTGCTAAGTCTTTTACTTTACCTTTTATTATTTATAAAAGACGCGTCTACCTTTTTATATAGTACAAAAAGGTAAATATACTATGTAATTAGAAGCTTTTAGTCTCTAAAAACAGCTAAATAAACAATACACTTAGTCTAAAGTAGTTAAGGCACTTTAACGCGCATATAAAAGCGCGTTAAGTAAGTAAGTATAGACTACTTATTTTAAACAGCTATAAGAGCTATTTTAACTAAAATTTTAAGAACTACTACTTTAAAAACAAAATTTTAACTTTTTATATACTACTCTATTTATTATATATTTTCTAGCTACTTAACGTTATATACTTCTTGCTACTAAAGCGCAAGTACTTTTAACGTATTATAGACTTAGCACGTAAATACATCTTTTATATTAATAAGAAAGGCTTTCTCCCTGCCTTTAAAAACGCGCTTTTTAACATATTAATAAAAGATAACTGCTAAAAGGCTTTTAAAGCAGTAAGGCTAGTCCCTTTAAACATATAAGTAGTATTAAATTATCTTGAAGTGCAGCTATGTACTTTACTAGAACTTCTTCTTCTAGAGACGCTGTAGTAGTTAAAAACTCTAAGTAATAATTATAAGTTTAAGTTTTAGTTAAAGCTTGTATATAAGTCATTTACTTAATTACTTATTATAGCGTAGTTAGGCTTCTTACAGCTTGTAAAAAGAGCTAAACTTATACTATACTAGAACAAGCTGCTTGTTGCCCGCATTTACAAAGTTAAAAAGCAATTAGTAGTTATAACTAAATAGAAATCGCGTAAGAGAAAGTGAATTTAGCAGGGTAGAACTATAGAGTACAAGACTATAGCAGCATAAGTAGCTGCTAAGGCGTTTGCAGCGCCTTAGCAATTAAAGAGGGCTTATAGTAGTAGTAATTAAGAACTAGTATAACTAGCTGTACGGCGCTGTAGGAACTATAGCAAGACTAGGCACAACGCGCGTACGTGCAAAAAAGATACAAAAGCCTCTTTTAAATTAGATACAAGCACTACATACGCTAGCTCTTTATTTAATAGTAATAGAATTAAAGATTTATAACCTATGTTGCTTGTGCTAAGCTTTTCTGGGCGGTTCGCTAGGGTAGGCAGCTCGCTGAAGCTTTACGTTAACTCTAGAATAATATATTTTTTATAGCTATTAAACATACTATAGTATGCGTATTAAATTGCAAAATGTACCAAAGTTAGTCTATTAAATACTAAACTTAGTAGACTTAAAAAATAATATTAAACTCTGTAAGATTACTTTACAAACGCATGTAATAGGCTTATAACTACTTAAAATAAGCTTATTAATCTTTATATCAAAATTCTATAAGCTTATAAGACTATATAAAGGTATTTAAGAAGTAATTAAGCTTTAATTACTCAACTAATACTCAAGTCTTAAAATATACTATAGCGTTGCGTAAAAATATTAAAAAAAGTCTTCTTTTACTTTTAGAAGACTACAAAGTAATACTGCTAAAAGTAAGAGAATACGTAAACTTTCTTTACTACTAACAGACTTAAAAAGTAACTTTTAAACTACAACACTTTTAAAAGAGATAGAGGAAAAGTATTATAAAATGAAGAAAGTTGAAAGAATATTAAAAAGACTTTAAAATATACTAAGCGTGGATAAACAAGCTAAAATAGCTTAAAGTAATATAAACTAGACAAGAAAAGCGCTAAAAAAGTACTTAATAGTATTATAAATGTAGAAATTTTGGTACCTCAAGCAAATTTTTTCGACTCTGATTTTCGCTCGGTGGTCTGAGCTTTTCTGCTCCGAGCGCTTAGCGCGTGGACCTCATCTACTCACCGTTCGACTCTCGTTGACTACACACAATCTTTTTTTTTTTGACTTTTGCGTCTAATTAGTAGAGGGTAGCTGCTTTTCACTTTTTTGGAAATCCCATTTTACAACCACCACCACCTTTGACACCTTAAAAATAAATAAGTGTAGAAAACTTAGATATTATAAGTCTAACTACTATAAGCTAAATAACTTAAGTAAAATAGTAATTAGCGCTACTGCACCTAAGTTAGAAAAGACTAAAAGTAAAAAAACCTATGTTTTACTTTCCTGCCTATATTGCTTTTTATTAAAAGACCAAAAACTTAGGAATGCTACTCAAGGTATTTCTACTTAAGCTAGTATGCTTTTTAACTATAAAATATATAGTTAAAGTATTAAAGCTTATAAAAGCTATTGTAGATAGAGGCTTATAACTAGTCTTTATATCTACTTTATATCTACTTTATTAGTAAAAAAGTAAAACTTCCTTGATAGTTTTTTACTTAGCTTATAAGTAGAAGAGGCAAATAAAGATAAACATACCAATTATAGCATAATCAAGGTAAATAAAACTATTATAAATATCTTAGAACGCGTAAAGTTATAGTATGTTTTATTTTTATTAACGAACTTATAAAAAGGACTTAATTTAATTTATATTATTACAAATTAACCTTTGTAACCTAAAAATGAGCTATATGATGAAATATATGCTTTTATGAAGAAAATATTCCTAAAATGCAAGCAGCTTTCAAAAAGTAAGTATAAAAGACACCATATTAAAAACAGTATATGTAACTTAATAATAGACATGTATAATAATATTATAAGTTCTATGAGCTAAAATAGCTAAGAATTAGCTAAAATATGCTAAAATAGCTAAAAATTTGCTAAAATAAGCTAATTTTTCTAAACATACTAATTCTTAGACATATGTTTGGAAAATAACTTTATAGTTTTAGTAGTAAATAAACTATAGAGTGTAGTAACTTACTTACTACCTAATACACACTTAATATATATGCTATTATACAACTTATTAAACACAAAGTAACAGCTATTAAGAAAGTACTTTATAAAGTATATAGCAAGAGAATAAATAAAAAAATCTAAGTCTGTTAGTAAGTGCACTAATAATTCTTATAAAGAAGAGAAACAGTAGAATAAAGCTATACATAAGTTGTTATAGTCTAAATAAGATTATAGTAGAGATTAGGCACTTTTTTACTTATTATAGAGTTGTTGCATAGACTAGCTAGAGCTAGGTACTATACTAAGCTTGATATAAAAAAAGCGTACTATATAGTGCGTGTTTAGAAAGAAAATAAATGAAAAACAGCTTTCGATATAAAATATGACTACTTTAAGTATACAATTATATTTTGAGCTTAATAAACGCTTTTGCGCAGTTTCAAGCCTATATGAACAAAATACTGGTTAGCTTAGTTGATATATTCTATGTTGTCTATCTACATAATATCTTAATATTCTCTAAGATAAGAGAAAAATACAAGACTTATATTAAGAAAGTAGTTTAAAAATTGTATAAAGCTAAGCTACACATAAAGCTAACTAAGTATAAGTAATACAATCAGTGTATAGAAGACTCTTAATATATAGTTACACTAAAAGGTATTATAGTTAATAAGAATAAACATAACAAATTTGATTATAGATTTTCTAAGTTAGCCTTACCCTTAACTATATTAACCTAGAAAAGCCTAGGTTTAGCTAAAAAAGGCTACACTATAAGAAGAGAAGGAAATTAAACTTTGAATCTAACAAAGAGCTAAAAAGAGCATTTTAATAACCTAAAGACTTTTTTCTAAATATATTTATACTAGCGCATTTTAAGAAAGATAGAAAGATGAAAATAAAAGTAGACACCTTTAGTGGTGCGATATTAAGTATCCTAAGCTAATACATCCTAGAATCGCCTATTTTTAGATAATAAAAGCTAGTTAACTTTTATTTACATAAGCTAATTGTAGTCAAGTACAACTATAATATTAATAACTAAAAACTCTTTATAATAGTAAAGAGTTTAAAACACTAGCACTATTACTGTAAAGGTATGATCTTTAAGATTTTATTAGACTATTAAAACTTTGAATACAAAGGGGTAACAAAAAAAAAGTTTAAAAAAGTTATGGTTCTTAAATCTTTGTGTTTCTACAGCTAGAAAGACTATACTGAAGAGAAGTAGTAATTTAGAAAGCTAAAATCTTTCTTTCTAAGTTAGGCAACTAAGTAAGCTGCTTAGTTAGCATAATTACGCCTGTAATCTCACTTGAAATAAAATAAAATAAAAGTAAAAATAGATTTTAGCATAGCTTTTTTGTAAACATATAGAAATTGCTAAGAAAAAACTAGGTTTTATAAGATTACGTAAGTACAACGTGAGCAAATCTTAGAGGCTTATATCTTATTTACTTAGAGTTTAATTAAAGAGTAAATAAATAGTGTACGGGTGTTGGAGTGTATAAAGACATACTGCTACAAGGGCAGGAGATTACTAGTAGTTAGATTATGCAAGAACGAGGTTGGTAAGATAATAATCTTATTATAGGTAGGTATAGAAACTATTAGTAGAAGGAGACGCCTATTTAACAATACAGTGTATAAGTCAAGTTGTAGAGTAAGTAGATAATGAATAGTGACCCCTTTCCGCGATATGTAGAAGAGGTTATATAGCTTAAGATTAGGTAGTTAAGCACTAACCTAGCGTGTAGTAAGGTATCACCCTATGCACTAGCACAAACCTCCCTTTCCTGTAAGCTTAGCTCTATTAAGCTCTTCGTCCTGCAGGAAAAAAAGAAAAGAAAAATAGCAAAACAAAAAAACAAAAATAAAAGAAATATAACTTAATTACTTAGGTTACTGCCTAGTATTAACAGAACGCATTTCTATGTCGTAGCTACAGAATCTAGGTATCTAGAGAGCACCTAGATTCTATAGATATAGCAACTTTTTTTCTATATACTTATTCTAGGCACATCTTTGCTATAAGCTGATTTTTTTTACTTCTTTAAACTCTTACTTTAACAAGGTTCTAGAGAACTAGTAGCTATTATACTTAGTTTAGGCGCAGGTACTGTATTAGTAAAAGCAGTAAAAGCTTAAGTTTTTAAAATCAATTTAAGGCAACTATAATAAAGTTGCTTAGTTAGAGTTGTAAGTACTAAAATGTTGTCTAAAATAACTATACTAGATTAAGAGCGTATGTAAGGGAGGCGCTATGTAAAAAAAAGCATAATAAGATCCTTGCTCTTCTAGAAAACTTAGCACTTGTCTAACTTTAGTCTAAGCTCTTCTTAAAGGCGCTAGAGAGAATTAGCATAAGAAAAATTAGCATTTTACTTATTTTAGTCCTTTAATATGTATAGAAAGTTCATTTTATTAGTAGAGAAGAATAATTAGTTAAAAACAGCTTAGACGAAATTAGCATAAAAAGCGTTCTTTTCTAACTCTTAAGCTACTAGCTATAGGTTAATAATCTGTTGTAGGACGTAATTGCAATATTTTTCAATATAATTATTGATTTATTGTTTATTAGCGTTTTATAGTATATTGTGCAGCTCCTTGCAAGCAAGAGGTGTGTCTTATTTAGCCTATTTAATAAGGGCCTTCTAGATCTAGAACTTGTACTTAATATAAACATTAGTAGAGAATCGCTAGTTATTTCCTCTAAACTTATTAGAATAACTAAAAAATGTATAAAAAGTAATAGTAAGATTATAGTGCGCCTTGCAAATCTCCTTATAAGTTTTTATAGTAGACACTTCTATTATACTGTCTTAAACTATAACAAACTAGAAGAGAAGAGTTTAGTAATTATAAATAGTTAGACTAGTCGATCTATAAGGTAGAAGAGGCAATAAACTTTAAACTTGTCTTTCCTTGTAGATTTACTTTATCTATTAAGAGTTAGGAACCACTTTATACACATTTTCTGTCTAGTTAGTCTTGTCTTCTTGTCTTTTCATAAGACTATTTAACAATTTAATACCTACGTCCTTACGCTAGCGTAGATACTTTAGCACATACTTATAGAATCCTAATACAGAGGGGTGACAAAAAAAAAGAAATCAAAAAAGTTATTACTTTTAGAGCTTTATAATTCTATAAGTAGAAGGGCTACACTAAGAAGAATTAGTGATTGGAAAAGCCAAGACTTCTTCTTTAAGATACGCTGCTTAGTAAGCTGCTTAATCAGCACGGGTGCCCCTGCAATATCGCTCAAGTTAAGATGGAAAAAAAAGTTAAAATAAATTTTAGCATAACTTTTTTTTAAAGTGTATAATTCGCTAATAAAGAAAACTATGTTTTACAAGGTTATGAAAGCATTTTGTAAGCAGGTTAAAGAGGGTAGTATCTTTATTACTTCAAGTGTAATTAAAGGGTGTTAAAAATAGAGGTTGCTTATATAAGCGCTAATTATATAAGAAATTAGTAAGCTCATAGTATATTAAGTCTATTTACTTTTTTCAACTTACTTTTTCTATTACATGTTCTTTATAGCTTATATTTTATCTTAATTTAGATAGTAAGTTAGTTGTATATATATATTATATAAGCTAATTACCTTAAATAGTAACTTACTCGTAAACCTTTCTAAAAGTATTGGTAAATATTTTAAATTAAATTACATAAAAAATTAGCTTTCTTACTAACTTTTACGCTGAAACTAGGCTATTGTACTAAGATCTTTAACAATGCTTAACAATTACTTAAAATGAACCTTATTAAGATATATAGAAAATTACACTAAAAAGTAAAAAAGTAAAAATGATATTGGTTCGTTATAAAAAGCTTATAGAACTTGCTAAAACAAGATATCTATATTATAAAGAATTCCAAGAAAAAGCTATCTTTAAACCTAAAAGAGAACTTGTAATTATTATATTTATACTAAGTCATAACTTTAAAAACTTCAAAAAATAGACTTAGATCCAGTTTTATATTAATATAAGTTTATTATTAAGTACTGTTGGAGTGCACAATACTACGCTATTTAACATAAAAGAATAACAATACTATAAGAGAGTTAGTTTCTAGTAAAAGTATTTAATAGTTATACTTTACAATAGCTATAGTAATACTAAGCTACTAGGGAAGCCATAGGCTAGCTTACTAAGTATTAGTAAGCTATTTTATCTTATTATCTAAACAATCTCGAAAATAAGCCTTTTAATATAACTAGGTAGTTTAATATAGCATTACTTTTTTACTCTTACACGAAAGAGACTTACTGGTTTTATTTAATAATTCATTTTTTCTAGCGATATTTATACGTTCAAAAAAAATTATACGAAAATTCATTTTAATCTTTTTCTCTCTCTTAATTTGGGCAGAGTTGCAGGAGCAACCGTGCTGACTAAGCAGCTTACTAAGCAGCGTATCTTAAAGAAGAAGTTTTTGGCTTTTTAAATCACTTACTTTTTTTGGTATAGTCCTTCTACTTATAGAATTATAACGCTTTAAAAATAATAACCTTTTTGATTCCTTTTTTTTGTCACCTCTCTGTAGTATCTTTCTACAATTTTTCTTATTCTTATTATTAAATAAGTTGCTGGCTTAAATTATCTTAGCACTAAGGTCTTTCTCTATTACACGATTGATATTAAAGTTAATATACTTAAAGTAAGTTTAGTTGCCTTTCTTAGCATACTTAGCATAGTAAGGGTAAGAAATTAGAGTATACTCCTTGTAGAGCATCGCGTATTATAACTAGTATTTTAAGTTAGTGCGTACAGCCTATTAAATAAGTAAGTAGTACATGTTGCGCAACTACTTAAAGTTTAGCTTTCTATCTATGCGTTGCAAATAGAAACGATATATCATAAAAGTGTCTATAATAATATCTTCTATCTAGCTGTCTCTAAATAGCTATATATAGACGTTAGAAACAATGCTTCCTTTATATTTGAATTCCTCTGCCTAAGGTTAAAACTCTATAGTGTTAATAATCTTACTCTAAGTAGGGATAGAGTAGAGATTAAGTTTAGAGGATTTATATTAGTAGCTTAGCAGATCTTTATTCTACTTTATTAAGCAGTATTTGCTAGTAAAGAGCTTAGAAATAACTAAATTACATTTAAATTCGTGCTAGCGGCTCTGTTCTATATACAGTAAGAGCAGATACTTATTAAGTATATTAGAAAGTTTAGCTCTCTTTAACAAACTTATAACGATTGCAGCAGTACAGTTATAAATAAAATATACTTACTTATATAATAAGTTATAAGGACTAGGTAGTAATCTAATATTAACCTTATAATACTATTTTTTAATAACCTTAACGCAATAAGAATGAGTAATTAGCTTTATTGCGTAGGCCTACTAAAGTAGCTTAAGGAATATAGAAGTAAAATTTATATAATAACACCCTATCTAGAGAATTTCCTATTCCTAATTGTAGGTATCTAGCTCCTTATCTATATAAAAGTATTATTAAGCTTAGTATCTAGTTGTGTAGCTACTTGCTAGTAGGCTAGTATTACCTTTAGAGCACAAGAGCTTAGTAAAGGCAGTAGAGTAAAGGCTTATTAGTTACTAGCCTTAGCCTTAACTTGTCCTGCCTAGACGTTAGCAGCATTACGTCTTTATTATACTATAGTTATTCTATTTATAAGCTTAAACTCCTTAACTATTACGTATTTATCTTGTCTTTAACTAGTAGACATTCCTGTTAATTACCTTGAGTTCTTAGTTATAACTAATAGGCTGCGACTCCTTAGAGTACAAGTCTGAGATGCTATTTAATTTTTAAGGTGTTAAAGGTGATAGTTGTTGTTGTAGTTAAAATAGGGTTCTAAAAAAGTGAAAAGCAGCTACCCTCTACTAATTAATTGCAAAAGTTGAAAAAAAAGATTGTGTGTAGTTAACGAGATTCAAACGGTTAGTCGATAAGTTCTAGAAGGAAAGCTTAGACCACTAAGCGATAATTAGGGTTGAAAAAATTTGCTAAGGTACTAAAAAACGATACTAGTTGAAACGTATCTAATAGCGATTGCCAGCCTATAGCTAGCAATAGAATTATAGTAGGATTGCAATAGGATTGCAACATGATGCAATGAAAGAGAGAAAGAACACGCAGCAGGAGCCTGCAATACTTTATAAAGCTAAAGCTGCTATATCTTACCTACTACTTTTTACCTTTTAAACAGCACCGCATACAAATAATTTGCATATAATACACTATAATAGCGTGTAACTTCTACAGCAAGCGTCTCCTTATTTTAGGCTTTCTTTTAAAAAAAGCATCCTTTACTACTATTTACCTAGCACCTAATCTAGTCTAACATATACTGCTTATGCGGACACCTAAATTTATTAAGTATTTTAAAACTTTACTACTTAGCTAGACTCTTAAGTTTATAAAAATCTTAAAAATAAGTCTTTTATCTATAATATTCTTATATACAAAAAGATAATTAAGCTCTAATTTTGCTAGTTGTAAAAAGAATACACAATCTTTAAGGTATTTGCTAATACTAGCACGGTACTTATAATCTATTACATTAGTATCTTCCTCCTTATATTTGTTGTGTAAGAGCTAAGTATAGAGACTAGAACATAGCTTAAATAGCTATTGCAAGATGTTAAATTAGTGATAAAAAAGAAAGAGGTAGAAAAAGAGGAGTAGGCTTTCTATCGTCGCGTTTATAGGTTAGTAGGGCAATAATAGTGTTGCTGCTTTACTTTATTCAGGAGCGCCTAGCAGTAAAGCAACAAGAATAGGCAGGATAGGGCGTGTTAAGTTAAAAGGCAATTTGCGTCTTTGTCTTGCTTTTTTTTATTTCTGTCTAAACATACGACACACTAATTGCGTGCCAGCAATGCTAAACAAGGGGGCGTAAGCCTAGATACCTGTTGTTAACAATAAATCTTTTTTTACTAAAAAGGTGTCTACAAAATGTGTGGTCACATTAAAAGGTTGTCTCAAAAGGCCGAAGCCATTAGATACTATAAAGTTACTATAGCAATTAATAAACTAAGCTTTATATAAAGTCTTCCCTAGTTTAGTAGTAATTAAAATAAGTACACTATATATTAAATACGTTTTTACACTAAAAAGCTTAAACTTATTACTTTAGGTGTTTTATATAAAATAGTGCTAGCTAGTTTTAAGGTCCTTAAACTAAGCTATATACTTAAAAATCTTTTGTCAAAAGCATAGAGCAAGTTGATTTTTCTTTTATTATCTTTAGCTTTAGCGTTAGGGTGTAGCTTCTATGCGCTATATATTATATTGTCTTTTTAGACCTTTACTTTAGTAGTAATGTTGAGTAGTTCCCTTACTTGCTGCGTATTAATATTTAAGGGCAGTTCCTTGTTATAAGAGCTACTTTGTGCTATAATCTTATAAATATCTTTACATAGTGTGCCGGTGCACAAGGTAATACCCAACTGCACACTAGGTTAGTGCTTAACTACCTGATCCTAAGGTATATAACTTATTCAGTATCCCACGGAAAGGGGTACTATTTATTATTTGTGCACTCCACAGCTTAGCTCCTGCAATGTACTATAGAAGGGGCTTCTTCTTTTACTAATAGTCTTTACACCTAACCTATAATAAGATTATTATCTTACTAACCTTGTTCTTGTATAATTTAGCTACTAGTAATCTCTTGCCCTTGTAGCAGTATGTCTTTATACACTCTAACACCCGTACAAATAGCGAAGCCTATAGAGACATACTCTACTACTTAGTGTATAAAGGAACTAGTGCACAATTATTACAAGAACAAAATAACAATCTTATATAAGACTAAAATTTAGAGAAACTTTAAGAAAACTAGAATCTTTAGAATTACTACTAAATATACTTTTAGGGGGTTAGTACTATTCTTTATTATAAACTATGTTAAGGACTTTGTTACTTAAGTTAGCTTTAACAACAGAGAATAGCAATAAACTCTACTAATATAACTATAAAATACGTTATTAAATGCTAATTTAAAGTCTATCTAGCGAAATAAAGGCAGCAAACTGTCTAGTAAAATAAAAGCAGTCTTATATATGTTTAAATGCTAATCTAAAGTTTACTTAGCAAAATAGAAATAGCAACCTATTTAGTAAAATAGAGACAGGCTTACATATATTAATAATAAAAAGTAAAAGTTTTATTTAGTAAAAATTAAAATAAAACTCGAAGCTTACAACTAAATATGTTTAAAACACTAATTTAAAGTATCTGTCTAGCAAAATAGAGATGTTACTAATAATAGAGATAGCACGGGTATAAATTAGAGCCTACTTAGCAAAAATTAGAGTACTAAAGAGGCAAGGATTTATATAACTACTTTTAATTAAGCACTTACTAAAAAAAATTTAAAAACAAATAGCTTATTTTTTTTAAAAACTAAACCTTGTTGCTATATTAATAACTAACTACTATTAACTATTTAAATAAAAAACTCCTAAAAGTCCTATAATACTATAGATGTTAAAAAAGAATTAGAATTTAGGTTAAGAACAGAAAAGTAAAAAGCTTCCTTTTACTAGGCCTACAACTGCTAGTCCTAAGTTACTATTAACACTATTAAGCTTAGTTATTAATACTATAGCTACATCTACATATAACTTAGTATTGTCTATAGTTTAACTAAGATATAGTACCTTAGTCTTTACTAAGAAAGATGTTACTAAATTCCTAGAAGTCTTTAATAAATAAGCTAATAATAGAGGCATCTGTGATGCTATGCAAGTCTCTATTCTACTAGACTATTTTTCTAGCAAAGATTAGTTACTCTCTTATATCTTAAAATATTTACCTAGATATACAAAGAGAGATTAGTCTAAGTTATAAATAAATATTAAAGAGTAGTAGAAAGACAAAAATACTACTATTAAAATAGGCAAACGCTTTTACTTTTAAGCTTATATTTATAAATATGTACAAAACTAGCTAAGGCTAGTAAAGTACTATACTTATTTTACTTCTGTTGCAGATGCATATATTAAGAACAAGCAAATCCCTTAAGAAAAGAAAAGTATTCTTTTCTTCTAAGGTTTACTAAAAATAAATAAAAAAGCAGTTATGTATTACATGCCTGCTGCCTCTAATAGTAATAATTAGAATATATATAAACTAGATTTAATTTATTCTTTTCTTAAATCTTACTACAAGAAGATAACTAGCCTAAATAAAATTTATTAGTTAGAGCAAAGGGGCGTAGATGTAGAAATGCACTAGATTATATTGTCTAACTAGTGTGCAATATTTACTCTAGAAAAAGTAAAGAAGGCAGCAGTTAAAATTAGCAAAGCACATAAAAAAATAAGCACGCTAGTAAAAGTTAACCTAAAAGTAGAGAACCTTATTAAGTCTTTAGGTAACCTAAAGCTTAAATTATCTACTATTAATATACTTATAGTTTACTTTACAACTAAAAAACTCTTAGAGAAACCTACTAACTACGCGTACTTTATTACATAAGCAATAAATGCTAAACTTCTAAGTAAAAAAAATAATAGTTCTTTTATTACTAATATAAAATAAGGGCTATTAAATAAGATAAGTACTGTATACTTAAACAACATAAAAATAAATACTTTTTATTATATATGTAATATAGTAGAACACATGCTTAAGGATTATAAGCTATACTACGCTCTAAAATAAATAAGATAGGTTAGTTTTAACTAAAATACTACAGCTAAAAAAAGAACTTACTACTTTAGGCTACTATATAAACGTCTAGGCAAAATCCTAAAATAGCTTTTATTAACCTAAGTCTTATTATAGTTAAAAGCAAAGATCTAAGAATTCTACAATATTACTAATAATATACTTAATTAACCTGCCTTTAGTGTAATACTAAAGAAGTTTATAAGTACAGACTTTTAACTAGATTTAAAGTATAGAGGTAAAGCTTTTAGTTTTACAAACATAGCAACTAGTTTAATAAACTAAAGTTACTACAATAATGTTCTCTAGTAGTTCTAATAGTTCTAGAAACAGCTATATAACTCTGCTATAGACAAATATATTAATAAGCTTAATAATATTAATGCTGCTAATATTATAATAGGAGGTAGATAAAACGCTTTATATAACTTTTCTAAGACAAATACTACTACGCGCTTAAAGAAAAAAAGTTCTTTCTTTTACTAGAATATTAATTATGTTTAGGATAGAGGAATAAAGAAATAAAAAAGGCTAAGCAAGAATACAAGCACCTAAAAAAGTAATTAAATAATTTAAAGTAATGCTTTAACTCCTAACTTACAGCTTATAAATATGTAGTTTTTACAAAAAAAAATATAGAGTAAAATACTTTTTGTAAGTTAGCTTTATAATATACTATTTTTAATTATTAGGCCGCCGCAGCTGTTTTAATAAAAAAACAATATATTAGCTAATTTAAAGTACTTATAGCAAGGACGTAAGAAAAAGGCTATAAAGTTTACAAACGCGCTTTTTAATTCTAAGCTAAAAAAAAATATAAAGTTAACTAAACTATATTATAACTGCCTTACTTAGGCAGGAGGTGTAAGGGGTTACTGTATTTAACTTTATAGTATAAAATAACATTTAAAAATAACTACGCAACTTTTTAAACAATAATATTAATATTATAAATTGTTTAAGAACGCTTAATATTATAATTAGTAGAGAAATTGCAGAATCTAAGTATAATTTAGCGTACTTAGAATTTGTTTTTACTGCTAATTAGCTAAACTAGCATACAGGCTAAAAACACTCTACTAATAAAACTCTACTAATTGTACTAATAATTACAAGCCTATATTATAATATAATAAATATATATTAGTTAAATGCTTAAACTTAATATAAGGTGTATAAGAAAGGTAATTCTTAGATTAATAAGTTAGACAACGTACTTACTAAGGAAGTACACAGAGTTTAATAAAAAAATAGCTAAATTTTTGCTTAAATAAACTTGCTAGAATACTAGGTTATTATTAATAGCAATTTCTTAAAGTGCTTAATTAACACTAAAGTATAAATAAATATTCTAAGACTTAGTACTACACGAGTATTAAAGATACTATATAAAATAATAGAGTAGAAACTTAGGCAGCTATCCTCTAGTATTACTTTAGCTAATAAAACTTATAATCTATTTGTTAGGACAGCATTTAACATACCTATATAAATAAAAATAGTTCCTATTAAAACTACCTTTAGAATTGTTACTAATATTACTAAGTTTATAATTTTAGGAGGACCTTAGTGTGCGTGCGCAAGAATAGCAATATAGTACAACGCGTTTAGACAAATTACGTGCTAAGTTCTCTTTAAGAATAGTACTAGGAACGCAGTATTTGTTGCATTTAATTTATTACTAAGTTACTCTACGCAAATAATTAGGAATAAAGCCTCTAACAACAATTTAAATAGAGAAATAGCAAGTAATGTATAAATATACGTAGTTACTAATACAATAAATAATAAGCTATAAGCAGCTGCAGTAAAGTATATACAGAAAGCTGCATAGTAAGATTTTATAGTTAGATTTAGCAATTTTAACATACTATACACAAACAATAAAAAGCATAATTAGATAGTCTAGATAAACTAGGAATTTACACACGTAGTTAGATAATTAAAAAACTTTCTAAAAAACTATAGTATTAGCAAATTTTTAATTATGTGTAAGCTTAACTAATAATAATTGTAAAAAAGACTGCTAAATAACTTCTAATAATAATATAATCTCTACACTATGTATAAAACTGTAGATAAGAAAGTTTAACTTATTAATATCTCTTAGCAGGAAATACTAATAGAATTTAGATAAAAAAACTAGAAGAAAAAAGCTAAGAAATAACAGCTTCTTTAAAGAAGCATTCGCAATCTTAATATTAGACTATATAATTATTTGTTTAAACTAAAATATGCTGCTTTTCTTTAAAAGATAAGACTTACTAAAAAAACAAATTAATAAACTATATGTAGGAGATTATCTCTACCTTAAAGAAAACAAGATATTCCTGCATATACTCTATAATAGAGAAGGAGCTCTCTTATAGCAATTTAAGAAATTAGGAAGAATCTATCTTAATATATGCCTACTATACAAAATATAAATAATACTATATAAAGCTTAGCAAGTGCAAAGCTTTGCTATCCTAAAAGTATTAGAATTGTAGGTAGTAGATATAGTTAATGCCTGCCTAAATTAAGGAATGTAGGAATAATGTAATAGTTAGTATTACAATCTATAGCACCTAGTACTAAAGAAAAATAAAGGCATTTAATAGATTAGCAATGCACAAAAAATAAATATAGTTATAATATAAAATATAAACTTACTACTAATAGTAGATAAGTTTTTTAAGAAATTTGTAAGATGTAAGATTATTTTACTTATAAACTTATTTTTAGAATACAACTAGATTATACTATATTTAGAAAGCAGAAGTATAACAGCATTCTAAACGCCTATAAGACTTATATAATTATGCACAATAGTTATAGGTGCTACTAACTTAGTAGCAGTATTTTAATAAGTTATAATAAAAATCTTAAAAAACTACTAGCTTAATACAATGCTCTTTATTAATAACATTATATGTAGAGGTCTTAGGACTAACTATAGTAGAGAAGAATTAATACTAGAAGTATAACATTATGTTCTTAAGCATATTATACAACTAAATTAAGTGCTAGCTAATATTAAATAGGCTAAAAGCACTATATTAAAAAAGAAGTACTACTTTCTTATAAGAAGGCTTAAGGTAGTAAGCTATAAAGTTAGTTTTTAAGGTTGTTATTCTAACTAGAAGAAAGTTAAAAAGATTATAAACTAGCTACTATGCAAAAATAAGAAAGAAGTGCAATTATTTATAAGCATATGCGTTTACTATTATATATAGGTAAAAAACTGTACTAGAATTGCTAAACTTCTATTTATACTTCTACAAAACAACACTTCTTTTAAATAAAAAGATATATAAAATACAGCAATATACATACCAATATAGGTAATTTATAATATACTTATACTTATAAACCTAGACTATACTAATACTAAAGACTATAAAATATTCTTTATAACTAATGCTAGTTAAGACAGTGCAGGCGCTTGCATAGAGCAACTTAAGAAAGATAACAAATAATACCTAGTATAGTTTAAAAGCACACTATAGGCTACTTAAAAAAGGCAATAGCACTTAACTAAGTTAAAATATATAGCTATACTATAGGCTTTTAAAAAGTTTTAGACTTATCTTTATAGTATTTACTTTACTTTAAAGACTAACGCTGCAACTCTTATTACTTAATTAAATTATTTATTAACTAATAATTTAAGATTAGTTATAAACAAATAAATATTAACTATTTTTTTATCAAATTTTAACATTAAGCATATACTAGGAAAGAAAATATTGTTACCAATACATTGTCTAGGTATTTAAAAGCTAATAATTAGAAGCTACCTTTTAAACTTAAAGAAAACCTAAAGGAGTTTACTAACAATATAATTAAGAATATAAATGTACTAGTGCTAATAAAGTAAACTAAAATAGTTTGCTAAAAGTTTTCTAAAGAATTAGAGCAATATGCTTAGTTTTTAGTTAATTTTAAAACTCTAAAGAGAATAGAACTATAAAAGCTATAAGCATAAAAGAAGTAAGTATTAAACTTTTTTATATAAGATAAGATACTCTTTAAAAAGATATTAAAGAACATTACAATTTAACAAGTTGTAGATAATACAAATTTAAGAATAGCTATAGTATAGAACATGCACACTTAGATTAGATACTAAGAAGTTAATATAGTTTACTTAATACTTACGCAGCAATACTAGTAAAAACAAATATATAAGTAAGTACAAAGAAAACTAGTAACCTACTTAAACTGTTAACTATAATTTTCTAAGAGAAGAGTTAATATGCTTACTAACACCTATAGTTTTGCTATTTAAAAAACTGTAGCTATTAATGTAGTATATATACTTTAGTGTTTTAAGAAGAAGTTTCTTGTAATTGCAAGAAACTACCTTAGCAGCTAGCTAGAAGTAAAAGCACTATTAAATATCTAGTCTAAGATAGTTGCAGAATTTATATATAAGAAAATTATATATAAATAAAGTATAACACGCAAACTTATAGTTAATAAAGAACTTAACTTTACTAATGTAGTCTCTTATCTATTAAAAACGTATAAAATTAACTAAATTTAATTATTTAAACACAACTCTTAAGCTATAAAAATAATAAAAAAAAGATATAAATTAATTATAAATACTTTTACAAAGCTACTAAGACTTTAAATTAAAAACTTACTAATAGTTTTTTTTATAGACAGAATTTTTATATAAAAATAAATAAGTTACTTACTATACTAACTAGCTATAGAGCAAAACTTAATACCACCTATTAAGCTTATACTACTTATATAGCAAACTTTTTTATTTAAAGAAGTATAAGACTGTGCACAATTACTTGCTATATAAGTAATATAGCTAAATCTTAAAAGTTAGTTTACTAAAAATGCTGTTGCTTGTACTAATTGCATAAGAACTACTAAGAAGAAATACTAAAATAATACTAAAGAAATATAGTATAAGGACATAAAGCTAAAAGACTTAGTTCTTTTTTAAAATTTAGTTTAAGAGATTAATATGTCTTAAGACTGTAAGCTAGATATAAAGTAGCTAGAACTATATTATATTTATAACGCTAAACCTAATAGAGAACCTACTGCCTTAAAAACCTTAATAGTACACGTTTTCTACACATAACACCTATTTAGCAATTAAAGCCTTTTTAGTAATAGCGCGTACTAGATATTATGAAGAAGGATTATAAAAATATAAAGTTAAAAAATTCTTAGTATTAGGAATAAACTAGTTTAGCAGTAAATATTTTTGTTTTTTTAGACTTAACTAAGCTGCTTATTAAGTTATAATTATTTTTACTTCTTGCAATAAAAGATAATCTTTATTTATAAGTTATTATTACTAAGTGTTATATAAATAAAGAGCGCTGTACATACATGCAAGACTTTAAAAGCTTAAACTTTAATTTTAACACTATAACTAGTAGCTAATAAGTTACTAAACAGCTTATATTTTTAGGAAGAGAAAGAAATACTTTGCTATTAGTATTTACTTTTACTTTTAGCTACTTACTTACAAATTCCTTATGTTAAATATAAAAACTAGTTACCTAGCCTATAAATTCTAGGTGTATAGTAAGCACCTAGATTCTATAAATTCTTTATACCTTAATACGTAACTTAGCGTTTATACTACAATAAAAAAGCTTTTATAAACTTCTTTAGCAATTAAAACGTAATTTAAACTATCTTATGCGTTTTAAGCTAGTTACTATAAAAATAAATTACTTATAAAGCAAACTGTTGCTTTTTTTTTTAACTTTAGCTAATTTTAAGCCTTACACGTTGTAATTAAGTAAGCTAGCTTACTTAGTTAACTACAACTAATAACTTTTAAAGCAACAACTTTTTATAGTTCTATAATAATAAGATATATATAGAAAGTAGTAAGCGCTAGCTTAATATACTAAAAACTAGTAACAAAAACTACAACTACTATAGTACTATAAAAGCTATATAATTTAGTTAACACTAAGATGTAAGCGTTCTTAGCTAGCAGGCATAATAGTAACAATAACAAGCTAGAAAGCAATATTAGCTTAATAACTTTTTTAGCTACTTTAAGATTACGTATCTAGAAGCATATTACTATAATTAAATTCTTGCCTATTTTTTATAAATTAGCTTATAACTACAAGCTCTCTTGCTAGTAAAATATTAAGCTACCTTTCTAGCGTATTGTTAGACGCTACCTAGGCTGTAAGTACAAAGAACCTAGCGTAGTAATCTTCTACAACATAAAGAGAGGCGTACTATAATATACTAAGCTTAGTAATTTTAGATTATTAGGTGCACTACAAAAACTTAAATAAGGGTTTACTATTATAAGTTCTTTTACTAGGGGGAGTAGCGCTAGTTAGCTTAGCTAAGTTACTATAAGTATACAGTATTAGCGTCTAAGCCTAAAGGCTATATTAACTTAGTGCTAGCAAATTTGCTAAAGATAAAAGGCTTTGTAAGCTCTAACTTCTATAGTTAGTAGCGCGGGATATAGAGAGTAGGCAGAACGTACTACCTATAGCTTAATACTAAAAGCTGCTATTATCTTATATTTTCTAATATTAGACCTTTAGCACCTTGCAAATAGTAATAGTATTAACGCTAACTTTTTAGCTTTTAAAAAGTTTTAATACAAGTAGCTGCTATTATAAAAATAACGTAAATAACGCTTTTTAAAATAAGTACAGCTTCTTTAACTTATTTACTTTTTCTTTATTAAAATAGACAACCTATAAAACCTTAAGCAAATTATTACTTATATATAGCTAGCTACTATTAGCCTGCTTATTAACACCTATTTATAGGCAACAAATGTTACTAATTCTAGCACTTATAGTATTGCTTGTATTAGAAAGATTACTAATTAAGATATTAGTATACTTACTAAACCTAACTATTTACTAGAAGAATCTTAATATAAAAAACTTAAGAAAGTTTTTAACTAAGAACAATTTATACTAAGCTATAGATACTTTATGATTGGAAATCTAGAGAAGAACAAGATTAATTAAGGCGTTCTCTAGTTTACTATGTTTAAGAACTATATACGCTGCTTTGAAACACTTAAGCTTTAGCGTCTTTTTTCTAATAAAATTGCTAATTAGTTAGCTAATAAATATTTTTCTAATTAATTAAGAGATTAACGCTAGACTAGAGCAAGCCTTTACTAATTATAAGTATTTTTTTTTCTAAACAACACTATATCTAGCAACATCTAGGCTATAAAGCGGCCTAAATTCTTAGGAAGAGGAGAGAATGCTATATAATTAATACTTACTTTTATTTTTAGTCGCTTATTTACTAATTTCTTGTATAAAATTTAAGTACAGGCTACTTATCTTATAAAGTCTAGGTATATAAAGAGTACCTAGATTTTGTAGACCTATAATACCTTACTACTACACTAATACTACACCTAATTTCTTACATTTGCAAAGTAATAACTAATAATAATAACTATTTTTATTATAGAACCTGCTTATTTTAGCGTAATATAGACCCTGTTTACCTTTACCTTTACCTACCTGCTAGCAGTATACCGCTACTATATATAAAGTTAAACTACAATCTTGTTAACTAACTAACTCTCTTTCTACACTAACTTTACTACTTTTACGCCTAGGTATTGTTCTTTAAAAATAATAATTACAGTGATATTTTTTTCCTTTGTTTAACAGAAGCTAAAAATAATATATATACTACTAATAAAGCTACTTAAACAATATTTTAGCCTCTGTTAGATAAGGCTTAAGGCAAGCAGCTATAGTAGTAACTACTTTAGACTCTAGGTTTATTAAAAGTCTTTAAAGACTTAGAAGTAAGTTTAAGAAAAAAAACTATATTATAAACTAAACTTTTAAAGTTGTCTAGTATTAAGATAAAGTACTAGAGCTTGCAAAACTTAGTAACAGCATTAAAGTTACTAATATTTAAACTTTAGTAAATAAAATTCTTTTAAACGCTCTGCGTTAACAGCGCATTATTATAGATTAATAGTTTAATAGTGCCTTATACTAATTTAATCTTATTCTTAAAGTTGTTTTAGAAATAGGCGATCTCTATGCTTAACTCCTAGGACTTATAAACAAATATAGTGGTGTTAAAAGTTTTTAGGAACACTATCTAATTATTAGTGTAGTATCCTTATCGCGAGACAGGAGGGCTAAAAAACTAGGCAATGCAGTCTTAATAGTAAAGAAGCTAGTAACAAGATTTATTAAAAAATATATTAGTATCTATATACTCTATATATTACTTAACTACTAAGGATTTATAGACATAGCTTTTGTACTATAATATATAAATTTAAAAATACTACCTACTTTCTTAACGTAGCAGCACTACACTGTTTTAATATAAAAAACTAAAGAAAAGAACGCTATATATTGCTAGTAGACTAAGTAACTATTAAGCTACTATATAAAGAAATTTGTGCTTTTACAGTATAAAATAGCCCTTACAGCAAATAGCTACTCCTAAATATTAGTAAATAGCAAAAAAAAACCTACGCAAGATTACTGCAGCTATAAAAGTTAGGAAAGATAATATAACTTATAGCGCGCAGAAACTACGCCTTAACGCTAAGGTTAAGAACAACAGAGAGAACAGCAACTCCTACTATACTTTCTAGCAAAAAATCTACAAGTACATAGCTATATTTAAAGACCTAGAAACTAATTAACTCTACTTAATATAATTTCTTAAAGACATAGATTACTACAAAGCAATAAAAGTGCAGGTGCATTTAATATATAGCATACTTATTTTAATAGCTATAAAACTTAAAAAAACTCTGTTTAAAGCTTAATCTATTAATTACTATAGTAACTTTATAGCAACTAAGACCCGCACTCTAGAGAGTTGTAGTCTATTAATTATAACTAAGCAACTAAGGTAATCCTTAGAAATATTAGTAAAAAGCAAAGCTAATAATTATATAATAATTAAGGTATTTAAACTTGTAAGCAGAAAAACTATTATATAATAAAGGCGTAATACTGCTAATATTTAAGTAAAGCGTATAAAGGCTAAAACTAGTAACTAACTAGTTTTTACTTTACTTTCTCTACTAAGCTCTCGTGCTCTAAAGGCGACACTAGCATACTAATAAGCAGCTATACAACTAAATACTAAGCTTAATAATACTACTTACGTAGAGAAAGAGCTTAACACAATAAACTAAAAAACTAAAATTTTTAGAGCAGGATGCTACTGTATAAATTCTACTTTAGTATTCTTTAAGCTACTTAAGCGTACTTACGCAAAGAAGCTAATTACAAATTCTAATTATATTAAAGTTATTAAGAAATAGTATTAAGAAGTTAACAATAAACAACTATATAATTCTAATAACTTATTATATAATTAAGTAGACTTTACTTATAAGCGTACTACTGTAAGTGTTATAAGTCTGTTTAAAAGAGCTATACCTTCTAATACACTTAATAAGTATCTACTCTTACTATACATAGGACAAAGCTATTAGTAGGAATTTTAATTTAATCTTGTTATCTCTAAGCTCTTTACTAGCAAATATTACTTAACTAAGCAAAATAAGGATCTACTAAGCTACTAATATTAACTAACTTAACTTAACCTCTACCTTATTCCTACTTAAAATAAGATTATTAACATTATAGAGTTTTAACTATAGGTAGAAGAATTCTAATATATAAGAAGTATTGTTACTAACGCCTATATGTAGCTGCAATAGCGTAGCGATTTAGAGGACATTATTATAAAAACCTTTAAGATATATAAGTTTTATTTATAATGTATAGACAGAAAGCTAAACCTTAAGTAGTTACGTAATATATACTACTTGCTTATTAAACAGGCTGTACGCATAGACTTAAAATACTAGTTATAATATATAATGCTTTGTAAGAAATATATTTTAATTTTCTACTTTTACTACGCTAAGTTTGCTAAACAAGGTAATTAGATATACTTTAAGTACATTAACCTTAACCTTAAGCGTGTAATAATAGAAGGCCTTAGTATAAAGATAATTTAAGGCAGTATCTTATTTAATAATAAAAATATAAATAACTACATAGAAATGCTACTAGAGTTCTATAAGCATATGCTAGCGTACCTATAGTAGCGTAAGCATATAAGTATTAAATTGTTAAATAGTCTTATTAAAGAGTAGGAAGATAAGACTAACTAGCTAGAAAACGCGTAAAAGGTAGTTCTTAATGTTAAATAGACAAAGTAAATTTATAAAGAAGGATAAGCTTAAATTTTATTACTTTTTTTACTTTATAGATTTACTAGGCTAACTACTTACAACTGCTATACTATGCTTCTCTAGTTTGTTATAGTCTAAGATAGTGTAATAAAAGTACTTGTTATAAGAACTTATAAGAAAATTTGCAAAGTATACTATAACTTTACTACTACCTTTTATACTTTTTTTAGTTACTTTAATAAGTTTAGAAGAATTAACTAGCTATTCTTTGCAGATGTGTATATTAAGTATAAATTCTAGATCTAGAAGGCCCTTATAAAGTAAGCTAAATAAAACAATTTTCTTGTTTGCAAAGAGCTAAACATTATACTATAGAACTCTACTAAAAAATAAATTTATAAACATATTAAAGAACATTATAACTATATTACATAACAAATTCTTAACTTATAGCCTATAGTATAAGAGTTAAAAAAGAGCACCTTTTATACTAATCTTGTTTAAGGTTTCTCTAACTAATTATACTTCTTTAATAATAGAAAGAACTCTTTATATACAACAAAAGACTAGAATAAATAAGATACTAATTTCTTTTAAGCTAATTCTCTCTAGCGCCTTTAAGAAGAACTTAGCTTAAAAGTAAATAAGCATTAAGTCTTCTAAAAAAGTAAGAAACTTATTATACTTTTTTTTACACAGCGTCTTCTACGTGCTTGTTCTTAATTAAGAATAGTAATTTTAAATAACGTTTTAGTACCCTCTACTCTAACTAGGCAGCCCCGCTATAGTTGCCTTTAATTAATATCTAAGACCTAAGCCTCTGCTACTACTACTACTACACTTATGCTTAGACTAAGCACTTTAACTACTACTTAAGAACTTTGTTAAAGTAAACGCTTAAAGAAGTAAGAGATAGAAAAATAGTAAAAATATGCCCTTATTAGGTGTGTAAAGAGAAAACTACCAAACCTACAGAATCTAGGTGCTTTCTAGACACCTAGATTCTGTAGCTACTGCATAATTATATAATTTATTAATACTAGGCAGCGTCCTAAGTAATTAAATTATGTTTTTTTATTTATTTGTTTTATTTTTGCTATATTTTCTTTTATTCTCTCTGCAGAGTTTAGAGCTTAATAGGGCTAAGCTTGTAAAAAAGGAAGGTTTGTGCTAGTGCATAAGGTAATACCTAACTGCACACTAGGTTAGTGCTTAACTACCTAATCCTAAGGTATATAACTTATTTAGTATCCTACAGAAAGAGGCACTATTTATTATTTATGCACTCTACAGCTCAGCTCCTGCAATGTACTATAGAAGGGGCTTCTTCTTCTACCAATAGTCTTTACACCTAACCTATAATAAGATTATTGTCTTGCCAACCTTGTTCTTGGATAATCTAGCTACTAGTGATCTCTTGCCCTCGTAGCAGTATGTCTTTATACACTCCAACACCCGTACAATAGCAGCTACACTATTACCTAGTTAGCGAATAATGTATATTATTTCTTACTTTAGTTTTTTAAGTTAATTTAATGCACTGCTGCAATGTTAAAGAAGAGAATAGTATCTTTAAAGTCTATATACCTTAGTACAAAGGTTATATTTAATTATTCTTAGTAGTTAAATAGTGTGTAAAGTATGTAGATACTAACACATTTCTGAACAAATCATAGAGCTAGCTTTATTACTGCTAAAATATCACTACCTAGTTCTTCAGCTTTTCTATCCCGTAACACAAATGCTGCACTAATAATAAGATAGTATTTCTAAAAACCTTTAATACTACTATATCTGTCTATAAGTCCTAGGAGCTAAGCACAAAGATTGCCTACTCCTTAAACAACTTTGAAAATGAAGTTAAATCAGTAGAAGGCGCTATTAAACTAATAGTCTATTATAATGCACTGTTGCCGTAGAGTGTTTAAAAAGATCTTGCCCACTAAAGTCTAGATGCTAGTAACTCTAATGCTGTTGCTAAGTTTTATAAGCTCTAGTACCCTATTTTAATGCTAGATAACTTTAGGAGTGTAGTCTGCAATATAGGTTTTTTTGCTAATACTTTCTTCTAGGTCTCTAAAGACTTTTAATAGTCCTATTGTCTAAGGTAGTTAGTACTATAGCTGCTTGCCTTAAGCCTTGTTTAATAGAGGCTAAAATGTTATTTAAATAAGTTAGTTGGTAATATATGTAATTCTGCAATAGCTAATATAAGTTGTGCATTATTTTTAGCCTTTGTTAAATTAGAAGAAAGAAGATATTGCCTTAATTGTGGTCTTTTAAGGTAAATACCTTGATAAAAAGTAGTAGTGTTAGTGCAAAAAGAAAGTTACATAGTTAGCAGAGTTGTAGTTTAACCTTATATATAGTAGCGGTATCGTACTAGCGGGCAGGTAAAGGTAAAAGTATACAGGGTCTATATTACGCTAAAATAAGTAGGTTTTACAATAGAAACGACTTTTATAATTAGCTATTATATTGCAGATATAAGAAATTAGATATAGTATTAGTATAGTAGTAAGATATTATAGGTCTATAGAATCTAAGTGCTTACTGTACACTTAGAATCTATAGGACAGGCGGCTTATACCTATATTTTACATAGGAAATTAGTAAATAAGCAGCTAAAGGTAAAAGCAAATCCTAATAATATAGCATCTCCTTCTCTTCCTAAGAATATAAGCCGTTCTATAGCCTATTAGTTGCTAGTTGTAGTAGTGTTAGAGTTAGAGTCTAAGCTTCTAAGCTTCTAAAGTCTTGTCTATATATAAGCCGCTCTTCCTCTATAAGACGCTTAGTAATAACAGCTTAAAAATAAAGATTACTACTTATTACAGGAGGTAAGGGTAATTGTAGTTTAGTAGGCAGTTTAGGTAAGTCTAGCAAGATAGGAATGTTAACTCTAGGGCTAGTTTACCCCTAATAATTAAGATTCTATAACTTTATATTTTCTTAATTTTTTCATAATATGCTATACAAGCCTTTACTAAAAAGGCTTTAATTGCTAACTAGGTGTTATGTGTAGAAAGCGCGTGCTATTAAGATATTTAAAGTAGTAAGTCTCTCTATTAGGCTTAGCGTTGTAAACACAATATAGTCTTAGCTACTTTATATTTAGTTTGCAATCTTAAGACATATTAATTTCTTAAAATATGTTCTAAAGGAGAACTAGGTCTCCTAGCTTTATATCCTTATATTGTATTTTCTTAGTATTGTCCTAGTATTCCTTCTTAGCAGCTCTTATGTAATTAGTACAAGCAACAGTATCTTTAGTAAACTAGTCTCTAAAATTTCGCTATATTACCTATATAGCAAGTAACTGTACACAGTTCTTTACCTCTTTAAATAGAAGCCTTTGCTATATAAGTAGTGCAAGCTTAATAAGAAGCATTAGGGTTTATACTATAACTAGTTAGTATAGTAAGTAACCTATTTACTCTTGTATAGAAATCCTGTCTGCAAAAAGAACTATAGATAGGTTTTTAACTTAAGGCTTTAGTAGCTTTGTAAAAGCATTTACAATTAGTTTATACTTTTTTTTAATTTTCTTTATAGCTTAAGAATTATGCCTTAATAGACAGACTTAGTAAATTTTGTATTTATTCAATAGATTTAAGACTACTTTAGTAAAATTAATAAGTTTACGTGCTATGCTTAATTAACATGTAATGTCCTTATATATAGACTTAACAATTGTCTTAGACTAGTTATTTAAAAGTGCTTTAGCTTCTAGCTAATCGCTAAAGTAGTCTCTTACAATTACTAAAAACATCTTCCTAAAACATTAAGGCATGTATACTATATTAATTATAATACTCTCCTAGATAGCAAAACTATAGTTGTTAGTAAGTATATTGACCTTCCTTTAAGAAGCTTAAAGTTAACACTCTAGACAGATTGCTAGTCTTTTCTATACATGCTTGTATATTCTATTCTACTAGTATTACTATACAAGTATAGAGTACACTGCATTAACCTCTCTATATTCAACTTAGATGTGAATGTTCTACACTACAGCTATTCTTAAATTTATATTATTCATAATATGTTAGATTGCAATGTTTCTAAATATCTTTGTAAAGAGTTTACTATTTTATATAAAGAAGTTTATTATTTACTTCTTTTACACTTGTAGTTGTTATAGTTTTATTTCCTTGAAAGTCTTAAACTTAACTAAAAACTAAGGTATATGCCTATAAATAATTATACCTTTCGCTTGTTCTTGTATAGTAGCTAGTTTATAATCTTCTTAACTTTCTTTTAGTTAAGATAGCAACCTTAAGAACTAACTTTATTGCCTATAACCTTAAGTCTTTTAATAAAAAAGTAATACTTCTTTCTTAGAATAGTGCTTGTAGCTCATTTAATATTAGCTAGCACTCTATCTAAATTGCATAATATGCTTAAAGATATAGCGTCGCACTTCTAGCATTAATTCCTTTCTACTATAATTAGTTTTTAGTTCTCTGCATGTAATACTATTAATAAAAAGCATAGTATTAGGCTAGTACATTCTTAGGATTTTCATTATAACTTATTAGAATGCTGCTATAAAGTTAGTAGCGCCTATAACTAATATACACAACTGTATAAGCCCTATACGTATTTAAAATGCTATTATATCTCTACTTTCTAGGTGTAGTGTAATTTAGTTATATTCTAAGAACAAATTTATAAATAAAATTATCTTGCATCCTGCAAATTTCTTAGAAAACTTATCTGCTATTAGTAGTAGTGTAAGGGTGTTGGAGTGAGTGGATGATGAATAGTAACCTCTTTTCGCGATACACGGAAGAGGTTATATACCTCAAGATCAGGTGGTTGAGCACTGGCCTAGCGTGCAGTAGGGTATCACCTTGTGCACCGGCACAGTAGGTTTATATTTTATATAGTAACTACATTTATTCTTTGTGCATTGCTAATCTATTAAACGCCTTTATTCTTCTTTAGTACTAGGTGCTATACATTGCAATGCTAAATATTACATTATTTTTATATTCCTTAATTTAGGCAGACGTTAACTATATCTACTACCTATAATTCTAAAGCTTTTAAGACAATAAAGCCTTATACTTGCTTAGCTTTGTATAGTATTATTTGTATCTTGTATAGTAGGCATATATTAGGATAGATCCTTCCTGATTCTTTAAATTACTATAAAAGTGCTTCTTCTCTGTTAAGGAGTATATATATAAATATCTCCTTTTCTATAGGCTAGAGGTAATCTCTAACATATAGTTTTTTAACTTATTTCTTTAGTAAGCCTTGCCTCTTATAAGAAAGCAGCAGGAGTGTTGTTCTTTTGCTTTTTCTTTCCAGTCTTCTTGTCTAAACTCTATTAGTATCTCCTATTAAGAGATGTTAATAGGCTAAACCTTCTTGTCTACAGTCTTGTACATAGTATAGAGATTATAGTGTTATTAGGTAGAATTAAACAATCTTTCTGAAAATAGTTAATAATTAAGTTTACAAATAATTGAAAGTTTACTAAGTCTATAGTTCTTTGTAGAGTTCTTAGATTGTCTAACCTCGTGCGTAAACACTTAGTTTATCTAGACTATTTAATTATCCTTATTGTTTTTTGTCTACAGTATGTTAAAACTACTAAGTTTAACTATTAAATCTTACTATGCATCTTTCTGTATATATTTTACTACAGCTACTTAGAATTTGCTGTCTGTTATATTAGTAATTGCATACACCTATGTATTACTTACTGTTTCTTTATCCAAGTTATTATTAAAGGCTTTATTCCTAATTGTCTGCGCAAGGTAATTTAGAAAAATAGATTAGACGTAACAAAGACTGCGTTTGTAGTAGTATCCTTAAAGAGGTCTTAGCATGTAATTTATTTAAACATATTATACTGTATTGCTATCCTTGACATGCATACTAAGGCCCCCCTAGAATTGCAAATTGAGTAACATTAGTAATAATCCCAAATATAGTTTTAATTGTAACCAACCTAATTTAAATAGATGTAAAGGGTGGCTTCAGGCAATAGTACTTGCCTTACACCACAGAAGATAGTAAGAGATAGCTCTAGAATAATAACGTGTGTATATTTTAAGCAATAATACCTGCTAGTATCCTCGCAGGTGAGGAGCCAATAAGCACAATTGCAGGTAGGCAAGCTAACAATAAGTAAGTTTAGCGGATCTAGCCAGCACGCAACTATCCGTGACAGAGCCTCCCCCTCTAGTCTAGCGTCCTAACAGCCTTAACTTAGAACTTCTAAAATTATGTATAAAAATAGCTTAGCAAGAAGCGTATTCTACACGCAAGTTATATACGCTTAAAATACGTATTACCTGTAAGTTAAATATATAGCAAGCTCTATAGTTTAAGTTTTATAGCATTATTATAGTAACTCTTAGATTCTATTTGTTCCTTTCTTAAAAGTTTTTAAAAGTAAAAGTAAAAGTATATAATTGTTATAAGTAGTTTATACAAAGTAATATTTACTATAGTAATAAAAAAAAATTCTAGTATATCTTTTGTAGTCTTTGTCTTACTTAATATACTTAACTTATAATATTAGCGTACTTATTATATACTTTGATACTAAGCTCTAATCTTTATTATAGTCTACTATTTAAATTCTAAGTATATTAAAAAATCTTACTTATAAGATACTTAGCTAAATAAGTTAGTGTACTTAAAAAGGCTATTAATTTTATTACTTTATATGCAACCTACCTGCGTTACGTATATAATATTACTAAGCAAAAAAAGATTTATAAAAAAACTAAGTATTATTATTATAACTATTGTGCTAAGGGCAACTATAGTAGTTATACTAAAGTAAGTCTTTTTATTTTATTAACTATGCTTTACTTAATTTAAAAAAGTTTTTAAAGCGCTTAATAAGTATTTAAATTATTTATACTAACTTTAATTTTATATTAATACTGTAGTTACTAATACTAATACTTTAAAGACTAACTTTACTATTATTACTGCTAGCGTTAAGCTTACGCGCTACTAGCGCTAATTTAACTTTAAGCTATTTAACTACTGCTGTATTGCTGCGTATACTAGTACTTTTTAAAAAGTTCTTACTTAGGTGCTAATATTCTTACTTTATTTTTTAAGCTTAATTTTAGTAGAGTAGCGCTACATAGTAGCTGCTTTTAAGTTAATTGCTAATTATATAGCTAGAATTGCTAGTCCCGCTAGTAATAATAATAATAATAATAAAAGCTTAGGTAACAATAATATGCTGCTACTTAGGCGCTGTCTAGGCGCAGGTAGCGCGCATAACAGTAGTGCTAGAAGTAGTAGTAATACTAAAATTAGTAGTAGTAGTAAACAGATTTTTAGTTATAAGTAAACATAGATTATTTTTATATTAATAGTTTTGTTTTTTTAAATACCTATTTTTGCGCCCTAAGGGCGCAGCAATAGTATTTAGTATACTTTTTTAGTGCGCTTAGAACGTAATAATCATTATTTGTACTTATACTTTTTAATTAGTTTTTTTATATCCTTAAACTGTAATGCTAGTGTCTAAGTGTTTTATAATTTATTATAACTTTTTTATTGTAGCTAATACTCTAGCTAGCTATTCTAAATTTGTTTTTTTAATATTTTTTCAACTTTTTAGATCTCTTTATTTCTTAAGCTAATTTTTAGTGTTTAAGTATTGTTTTCTTAACTACTACGTAATTTTTATTATTTTAGTAAAGAAATATAAAAGACATTGTAAATATAATAGTGAAGTAGTAGTTATAGTTAGTATGCTTACATTCTAACTGCTCTTTATACTTAAAATAGTCTTATAAACTTACTAGAAAGCTACTTATTAAGTTAGTAGGTTAGGCTAACGTTTTTTGTGCTAAGGTAAACTAAGTCTCCTTAGTAGAAAATCTTTAGTTTATATTTTTTATTATAGTATTAGCGTTAGTATTCTTATATTATTAAAAAGTGTTCTTTTATTGTTATACGTGTGCTATGCATACGCTGCACTCTATTTACAGCGTTTAGTACCTCCTTTTTTAGCCTACTGTCTTTAGGAGGTAACGTAAGTAATAAATGCTTACTATATACTACGTAAAAAAGCGTTGTCTTTATTAATTTATAAATAAAGTTGTTATATGCAAATTATGCAGTTATTAAAAGTAACACTTAATTATCTTATTTTTTTAAGGCAAACGTTCTTAAGTATTACTTTATTATTTAGTTTTAGCGTTTAGTTTGCTTATTTATCTATAAGTAAAAGGCTATGCTTAGCCTACGCTTTACTTATAATTAGTAGTATATTTCTATTCAAAATGCAAATGTAAAAATTAAATTATAATTAAATATAATCCTTTTTTAAATTTTATATTTTAAAATAATATATTTAAAATAAAATTTTATAAACTGTTTTGCATTTTATGTTTTTTTCTTAAGTATGTAAATTACTGTTTTTAAAAAGTAGTT
This sequence comes from Alternaria gansuensis, assembly GCA_009289805.1. Classification (NCBI taxonomy): domain Eukaryota; kingdom Fungi; phylum Ascomycota; class Dothideomycetes; order Pleosporales; family Pleosporaceae; genus Alternaria; species Alternaria gansuensis. Next base: position 70,701 of record WBOK01000062.1, read on the forward strand.
AACAATTACAGGAATTGTATTAAATTTATAACTTAAACTATTATTCTTTATTAGTAGTAGCTTTATAATAAAATTAAAGCTTACTTTTCTAAACATTTTATTAAGAACTAGTAATAGTAATAACTAACTATATTTGCTGTATCTTAAAGCTTTGCTTCTTTAGTATACTACATAAGTCTTTACGTAATTCTAAATATTAAAGCTTAGCTCTAGCTAGTTATATAGCTTACTAATAAGCTTATAAGTCTTACGTGTACTAAAACAACTTACTATACGCGTGTTATAATTTTGTAATTAAATTTTTTGCTTATTGCTTATTTTAGTAAAATATAAATTCTACTTTTATATTTTAAAACTTCTTTATTGTTAACGCGCTATACTTGCGCGCTACTATTATTTTAAGTATAAGCTACTTACTTAAAGTTTATAACTTACTATAGAGCAAAGGCATTTTTTTATTGCAACTAGCGCAGTTTATTTATTAAAGCTTCTAACTCTACTATTGCAGGTTTGCTACTAACTAATACTTTAGCTAGAGAGCGTAGTATATATAGTATGCACTTTATAGCACTAGTAGTTTAGATACCTTTTGTTCTATAAATTTTAGCTACATGCATCTTATATGCGCCTTTTTAGCTATGCTAAGTTATAGAACTTTTTATTTTACTATACTTTACTTTTGCTAGAAGTTTATTCTATAGTGTAAGTAATAGTTAAGTTAACAATAAGTTCTTTTATTTATAATCTACTCTTCTTAATAGTCTGTCTGTAGAGTTTGTACGCTCTAGGTAGTTTTTAACTTTAAAATTAAAAGCTTTTAAATATAGATCTTAGCGTACTTAACGCTAGTTTAGCTTCTATACAGCGCGTAAAAAACGTAGGTTGTTATAATTTATTTACACTTAAATAGTGTGTTTAGCGCTTTTTAAGTAGTATTGCTATTTCTTAAAACTTTATATAAAAGCTAAAAGTCTAAAGTTGTATACTTTATAGTTCAGCTTAGCGTTTTATAGTTTTTATAAGTAAAATGTAACAAAATACTACTTTTTATCTTTAAAAAGTTAAAATAATATACTTGAAATAGCAAAAGTTAATGTATTTATTTTAATATAAAATATTTTTTTTTTTAAAAAATAGTGTAAGATAGGTGTATATATAAAGCGTTGCTTTAGCTTTATAAAGGCAGTATATGTATTCTTATTTTAGTAGAATATTTATTTTCCTTTTAAGATATCTATAAGAGGTGCTGTTTCTACAGCATAGTTTTTAAAAAAATATTAATAAAAGTTTGTAAATCTTAAAAAGAACTATAGCTTTTTAATACTAGTGGTGTAGGCTATTGCTTAATAGTAGCAATACATGCTAAATCTACGTAAATACTACTTTTTATAATAATAAATTTTAAAAAATAAACTTTGTTTAAAGCAAATATATATTTTTTTAAATTTACGTATAACTTTGCTTTTTATAAAGAGTTAAGTACAGCGCGTACCATACGCTAGTGTAGCGCAATATTATTATTATAAGTATAAATAAAGATATTATTTAGATACACAATGTATATATAATCTAAGTACCTTCTTAAAGCTTTATTAATGTAGGCTTAGAAACTTGCTAAGGCGTTTATAAGCCTAAACAGTATAATAAGATATTTAAAATGTCTATATCATATTCTAAAAGCAGTCTTCTACTTATCTTCTACCTGAATCCTTAAATAATAGTAGGCGTTTTTAAAATTTAATGTTGTGTAGTAGCGTACGCCTAAAAGGCGATCTAGTGTCTCTTTAATTAAAGAAAGCAGCTAACAGTTTTTTATTATAATAGTGTTAAGGCTCTAATAATCTATGCAAAGGCAAAAGGTTTTATTTTTTTTTAAGTATTAATAGTATTAGAGCGCCTGTAGGGCTAGTGCAATAGTAAATTTATCTCTTCTGCAGTGCTTTTTTAATATATTTATAAAGTACTTAAAGCTTACAAAAAGAGAGAGTGTAGAAAGGCTTATAAAGAGGGTTTTTATTATTAAATAAAAATTACGTAATCTAAGCTTTTTAGTTGTAAGAAGGTTTTAGCAGCTTTATTATTAACATACTAGTATAATTTTATAATATATTAAGTAAACGCTGCACTTGCGCTGTGGATATATTTAGCACGTATACTTTAGGCTTAATACTTACGCTATTGCTCTAAAGTACTTCTAAGAGGTAAGCTTTTAAATTTATAAGTTTTACGTTTTTTAAGAATACTTTAGTAGCTACTAAGTTAATATTTGCTTTTATATATTTTTAACGCTACATTTACTTTCTATAGTTAATATAAATGCTTTTCTAGCTTAAAAAAGAGTTGCTAAGTAGTAGTAGTACTCTTTTTTTATTTACTTTATACGCAGTAACTTTTGTAATATGCTTTATGCTATTATTATTTATTAAGTGTAGCTAGAGCTTATATACTATATATATATTCTGCCTTAAAAGTCCAATTAAACTTAGATAGAAAAGTTCTGCATCTTAAATAAGTTTTAGATCTATCTTTATAGCTGTTTTTTAACTAATAAAGCTAATATCTGCTTATAAATCTAAAATAACTTAAAGTTTTTTTTTACTTTAGTTACTTAACGTGCGTAACACATGCGCTGCATTTTTAGTAAAATATTTATTAGTACGTGCCTTACTAACTTTATGTTTATAGAAAAGCTTAACTTATTTTTATTTAGTTTATATTAATTAGGACCTTGTTGAAGTTGCTGCTTTAGTACTTATTAGTGTAGTATTCTTTCTTTTAGCACTTTAAGTATATAATATTACTACTATTTTTACGCTTCTTAAGTGCGTCTAGTATAGCAGCTATAAAGAAGTATATTTTTTTTTATAAAAGTATTTTAGTTAAGCTAATTATATATAATACAGTGGGGTGGCAAAAAAAAAAGAAATCAAAAAGGTTATAGTTTTCAAAGCTTTATATTTTAGTAACTAGAAGGGCTAGGCTAAAAAAAGTTAGTGATTTGGAAAGCCAAGAACCTCCTCTCGAAAAAAAAGCAAAAATAGATTTTAGCATATCTTTTTTATGAACGTATAAAAAGGGCTAGAAAAAATATTAGTTTAATTAGCTTACGTAAGCATAACGTGAGCAAATCTTAGAGTAATATTTCTTATTTCCTTATAGTTTAATAAAAGGATAAAAAAATAAGCGTTGCTTACGTAAGCACTAATTACGTAATAACTTAATAAAAATATTTTATATTTACTCTTCTTGTTTATCCTAACTTTCTATCTTTATATTATCTCCTTTATGGCTCGCAATCTCTCTTAATTTGAACAACAAGTTTATACTTTATTTTTATTTTTTAAGGTATTAAAGGTGGTGGTTGTTGTTGTAGTCAAAATGGGTTTTCTAAAAAAGTGAAAAGTAGCTGCCCTCTAATAATTAGTCGCAAAAGTTAAAAAAAGATTATATGTAGTTAATAAAATTTAAACGGTAAGTAGATAAGGTCTACGCGCTAAGCGCTTAGAGTAGAAAAGCTTAGACTACTAAGCAAAATTAAGGTTAAAAAATTTGCTAAAAGTACTAAAAAACAACACTAATTAAAACGGTAGAGGTAGAGGAGGTAGAGAAGGGTAAGAACACGTACGTTACTGTAGTAGGAGCCTGTAATACTTTATAAAAGCTCTCTACTTGCTACTTCTTACTTTTAGAATTTCCTACACTATATAGTACTATATATAAATAACTTGTATACAAATAATATAATACTTAGACTATTCTTCTCCCTATTTAACACAAAGACTAATAGCTTATATTAAGTAAAGTTAGACTTTACTAAGTTACTATACAAGAAGCTATAGTAGTAGATTACAAAGCTTACGTTTACCTTTATTAAGCGGCCTCCCTAGTTAGTTAAAGAGGAGCTGTTAGTAGTAGCTCCTATAGTAATTAGGTAAACGTAGAGGTTAAATTTTGTTATTTATTAACACCTTATTAATGCGTTTAGTATTATAGATGTTAAAGTTATAATAGAGGTTGTAAAAGGCTTGTTTAGCAGTAAGTTTATTAAATACGTTGCGTATATTAATAGTCTAGGTGTAGTAATAGTGTGTTATCTTACTAATCTCCTTCTGCGCGAATGTAACTTTAGTAAAGAGACCTTATAGTAGCTTTACAAGAAGCAAGAGCGTGTTAAAACAGCTATTAAGTAGCTAGAACAAACTAACAAGCAGGAGGATTTTGTAAGTTGCCTTTAGAGATAGAAGAGCCGTGCTTAGATAGTAACGCTGTTGTTGTATATTTACATCTAAGTATAGGCGCATGCTAGAAACGCCGCAACTGCAACACCGCTAGGATAGCAACAGAGACAATAGAAGTTGCGGTTATTAGTAAATAGTTATTAGTCAAGACGGTTAGTTAGAGGGATATCGCGCATCTTCGTTTCTGTCTAAACATGCTAGAGCGACACACTAATTGCGTGCCGGCAATGCCGAACAAGGGGGCATGAGCCCGGATACCTGTTGTTAGCAATAAATCCTTTTTTACTAAAAAGGTGTCTACAAAATGTGTGGTCACATCAAAAGGTTGTCTAAAAAAAGCCAAAAGACTGCTTAATAGAGACCTTACAAGAAGCCCTAAAAAGACAATTTAACGTCTTTTAAAAGAAAATAGTATAGATCTTTTAATTAAAAGCGTGTAACGCTTTCTAAAAAAGGAGAACTATTTTACTTATACTTCTTAAAAAAAGACGCCTTTAGACACTAAAAAAGCTTATAATTGATATATTTACGCTAAGCAAACACTTAACAATATTAAAAATATAAACTTTTGTAAAGTTGTTTTTTAGACAAGTCTGCTATTAAGCGTAGGCCTAGTGCTAGGACAAAATACTATTAAACAAAGCACAATAATAGAATAAAAAAGAAAATTGTTTCTACAACAAATACAAGTAAGTTCTAAGAAAGTCTAATTATTAAATAATAAACTATATTATATCTATAATATTTTTATTATTTTTATCTATTTTTAAAATACTTACTAATTAAGTTATAGGTCAAAATATTTCTATTTAAGTTTAGGGTGCAATTTAGATAGGTAGAAGATCTAAACTAGTAGTAATTAAAAGCCCTTAAATTACTACTTCTTTTAGGAATTTAGACTATATTAAAAAGATCCTAATTCCTATAGTAAAACCTGCAATAAAAAAAAGTAAGTTATATATACTTTATTTTCCTATTTAGAGGCTTATTACTCTATATTTAAATTATAAAGTTAAAGTCTTTTTCTATATTTTTAAGCATCTTACTAACTTCTATATAGGCTAGAAGTTTTAGCAGGATAACGCCAAAATTCATAAAACTGCAAAAGTTTTATCTTAGTTTTCTAGAAATAAGATATTACTTTTTAAGCATCTTGCTTATAGTCCTAATCTAGATCCTATAGAAAACGTGTAAGCTTTGCTAAAAAACGCTTTAGCTAAAAGGCCTATTGCTTCTTTAGGTATAGGAAACTATAAAAGAAGTATAGCAGCCTTTAAGACTGCTATAAAGAAGGAATAGAATTAATTACTTCAAAAGGCAATTAATAATTGTATTCTATTATTACTAAGGCGTTATTTGCAAGTAATAAAAGCTAAGGGCTAGTACACTAAGTATTAGTATGCTATTGTAGTTATTTATTTAGAAAAAACTTAAAAAACAAGCTCTCTATTATTACTTAATAGTTAATTTTACAATTACCTTTAAACTTATACATAAAGAAGATGAGCTTGTCTTATCTATTATATGTAAATTATAGCCATTTTTACACATTCAAAAAAAAGTTATGTTGTAATATATTCCTAAGTTTTTAAGCCTATATTTTCATTGCGAAGATTGAGAGCTTTCATGCTAACTAAGCAGCTTACTAAGCAGCCTATCCTAAAGAAGAGGTTCTTGGCTTTTCAAATCACTAACTCTTTTTAGTATAGCCCATGGAGATATAAACTTTTGAAAACTATAACTTTTTTGATTTCTTTTTTTTTATGTCACCCCTCTGTAAGTGCTTTACGTAAATTCTATTTAAGTATAAATCTAAGTGTAGAGAACAAGGAGCTGGTAACAGTGGTTTAGGAGAACCGGATAGTTAATTCTATCTTTCTATCTGCGTCTAGGACGTTCTTTATATACAAAGAAAATATTGTAGTCTGTAAAAAGTAGTGTAGAGCTTAGAGAGATTCCTCTAAGCCTAGCAAGTATTCTGTAGAGTTTAGATGCTTTTTTCTAAACTTAGCGTAAAAGCTTTAAAGCTTAGCGCTTAGCGCTACGCGCGCTGTGCAGGCTTTAACGCTTATGCTTAGAGCCTTATAGCTAAAGCTTTATAGCTAAGGCGCGTAGCTTAATATATGCAACATACCTTTTAAGTAACTAAGACTTTAGTTAGCTGTACAAAGCTTTATATAGTTATAGCGCGTTTTATAACGTGCTGCGCATGCGCGGCTTAGCGTAAGGTACTAAAATAATAATAAATTTTTAAGCCTTTTAGGCTTAGTATCTAACACTACCATAGCTGCTATAAGTATTACTTAGCAACTTATCTAAGTCTTTTAAAAGCAATACTAATTGCTTTTGCAAGTACTATTATACTCTTATATAGCTTTCTAGGCTACTATGCGCTACTCTATACTCCTGCGCAGTTTTTAGCTCTATTTTAGCACTTCTTCTATTTAGTTACTAACTCTATATAGAAGTTAAAACTACAAAAAGCTACTACTGCCTACGCTACTGCCTACGCCTCCGCGCGTGCCGCCGCCGCTGTCCTGCCCTTGCTCTTACCTACGCCCTTGCCCTCGCCCGCGCCCTTGCCTTTACTACTGCCGTCGCCGCCCTTGCTAGTAGCGCAGCTGCCCCTAAAACGCGCTTTTTGTGCTAAATTAACTAGTGCTGCTTTAAGTGTAGTACTAGCCCGCACGTCTAGAGAGCGTGTAGGCAAGGTTAAAACCCTAGTTAAGACTGCCTACAGAGGTAAAACCCTAGCAGCAACTCTTAAGCGCTAAGGCAAACCTAGTGCGTATTACAACGTGCTTTATTTTAAGTATATTAAGAGCGCTTTGTCTAGCAGCTCTAATAGAGCTTATTAAGATAGGGCTTTAGGCTCTAAAACGTGCTACTAGTAGTGCTTTAACAAGAAGACCTACAAAGTTCTATATATATTTCTTTTTTAAATTTTAAGCTTAAACTAATAATTAAAGTTTTTAGATTACTATCTTTTTAGCTAAAAAGCTTTTTACTAAGCTCTAAAAGAATACGCTATTATAAGCTCTTTTTTTATTTTTTCTTAAGTTCTTTATACTAATAAATTATAAAGTAAGCAGGCTAAAAAGCTTATAAGCTACTATTTACGTTCTTCTAAAGAAAGCAGCTAAAAAGAAAAAGTTTAGAGAGGGCCTTAAGAGTAAAGTAGAAAAAAAGAAGGAGAGTTAAAATAACTAAAAAAAGCCTACTAGCTCTTTTAATAGTCTCCTTGCGCGTTGTCTGCGCGCTAAAGAGCTATTAAATAAGCTAGTTAACTTTCTAGTTACCTAAAAACTTATTAAGAGGGGGTTATCCTTTTAAAATCTTATAAGTTCTCTAGAGGTAAGAAGCTAATCTACTCTAATAATTAAATATCTATCTTTTTCTTTTTTATGCTTTTTTTCTCTTATAATCCTTTGTAAAACATATATTTTATATTAATAAGCTTTTTAAAGTGCTTAAGTTTTTGTCTTAATAAGTACTTAGTAAGTCTATTAGCTAGCATTTTAGCTGTTAGTAAATATTTAATTTAAAACAAGCCTTTAGCGTGCTCTTAGTAGAGCTACATATTCTATATATTAATATAACAGAGCTTAGTAGTTATCCTTTCTTACTTTTTAATAACTAGGCGTATAGTTTATTAGTTGTTGCAAAGAATTTTCTAAGCTTTTAAAACTATAAGCTTAAGCTTTTAAAATAGTTTTTTAAGCACTATAAATTTTTTTACTACATGCTTTAATATAAGGAGCTTAGCTTTTATAGTTAAAGTTGTTACTATAGCTTAATAAGCTACTTTCTAAACAATTAGACCTTTAAAAAGTATAATAATATAGCCTTAAAAAAATTAATAAGTCTCTAAATTATCTACAAAAAACGCATTTCTATATATAGTAAGCTTCTTATTATTGTTATTACTATATATAATCTCCTTATGCCTTATATAGTAGAGGTATTATATAAAGTAATCTACAGCCTTTATGTAAGCATCTAAAGAGTTAGTTAGAAAGTAAAAAAGCTTAGAAACTGCGTAGGCAGTGTTAGGACGTAGTATAATAGCTATATATAGCACACTACTAACGCGCTTTTAGTCGGCCTTAATTTAAAGCTTTAGAGCCTTTTCTAGATTTTTAACTAGCTTCTTTAGAGGCAAAGAAGTTTAGAGGAATCTACTAAGAGCGTTTAAGTTAAACCTTTTAGCAACTTTGTTAATATAAGTATTATATAATAGCAATATTATGCGCTTTTTATAATTTTTTACAATTTTTATCCTTAAAAACTAGCTTGCTTCTTCTTTATTATCAACTTTGTAGGTGTCTTTAATAGATTTGAGGAGCTTATAAGCTTTAGTTTAGTAATTTTAATAACATATAAGAAGTATATTATCTATATAAAATATTAGAAGAAGCTTGCGGTTTTTAGTAAAGAAAAGGCACAGCTTCTTAGCTAAGGCCTATAAGCTAAGCTTCTTTAGTATGCTTAAAAACTTATTATACTATAATAAAGGCAAGTCTTTTAAGCTGTATAAAGCTCTCTTAAGCTTAATATACTTGCCTAGGCGCTTATAACTATTTAGTAGGTTGTATAGAACTGTTATTTTATTACTAATATTAGCATTAAGGAACGCGCCTACTACATTAAGCTACTATATCTTTATATTAAACTTAGCTATAATTATAATTATAAGCCTAAAGAATTTTGTAGCTAGTATTGCTGCGTGTATTAAATATAGTAAGTCTTTTAATTAAAAAATTTTCTTACTATAAGACGTGCTTTGCATTTAAGAAAGTAGCTTTTCTTATTAAGCTTATAAGTAAATACTTATTTAAGAGGAAGAGGCTTAGAGTTCTTTAAAATTTCTTTTTCTATCTAGGTGCCTTTTAAAAGTAGAGTATTAATTTCCTTTTAGCTAGCCTATCTATATAGAGTCCTATATTAGTAGTTATAGAGGTCCTTTTATTTATTTAGAAGCTTTAGGAAATTGTTAAAGTATATTTAAAATTAATTAACTTTTCTAAAAGCTACTCCTATTACAGCGTAGACTATAATTAGCTCTCTATTATAGTTCTAAAATTAAGAAAGTAGTACTTTAAGCTTAAGAGCTTTTAAGGGGTTATATAATAGGTAGTATATACTTATACTCTCTACGTTAAGACTACGTTAGTTTTTATCTTTTAGCCTTAAGGAACTTCTTGCAGAAAGTTCTTATACTTTTTTTTTATAAAGTCTTTTTACTAAAAATTTTTAAAAGGCTTTAGTAAGTATTATAAAACTCTTAGCACTACGCTAGGCGTTCTTTAAAGTAATTCTTACTTTTTTTTAAAGACTTTAAGAGTTTCTGCGCGTTTATTAAGCTTAATTTACTAGTAGTTTACAATTTCTAAGAGCTAAGTAGCTTATTACTGCTACTTATAGCTTTTTAAGCTAGGGTGCCCTGCCTTAGTATTTACGCTTTTAGTAAAGAAGGCGCTAGCGTTGCCTTAAGCGTTAGTAGCTTTCTTAAAAGACCTTTCTACTCTGCATAAATTCTCTAAGAAGCGTTAGCCTAACGCTTTTTACGTGCTTTTAGCGCACTGCCTATTAGAGACTATAATAAGCTTTCTACAGTCTTTATTACTAGCTAATTACTTATTAGCTATAAGGCCTCCTGTGTTGTTACTTTTGTTTAACTAATACTAGTAAGCTACTTAAGTACTTTTTTAGCCTTACTAATTTTATCTTTACTAAGAGTGTTTACTATAAGTACTGCGTCTTGCCTAGGCAGCTTATAAGCTTATTCTTAGTAGTATAGTATTTTGTTAAATGTAACGTTACGCGTTATAATAACTTAGTTAAGCGCTAAGACTTATATACAGTATATGTTAAAAGCTCTATAGCTTACTAAGTAACTAATATAGCCTTTAGAAAGAGTCTTAAAGCTCTTTTTATATTACTTAGCTACTTTATTTTTGTTTAAGAAATAGGCGCAGCAGCTATAAACATATATACTACTTTAATTTAGTTTTATATTAGCTGTAAGGCTCTTAAGAAGCTTAAGGTTATAGTACTTAAAGTACTCTTTACTTTATTGCTTAAAGAGCTTATTTAGTAAGCGCAAGCTATGTGCGTAAAAGAGACTTATATTATAAAGCTAAGCTACAGCTTTAACAATTTCTAGCTAGAGTTTTTTAGGCAAGTTTATACTTACTTTTCTTTTAATAGATTTTATTATTAGTTCTTGTTTTACTTATTTAGCAGCTTTATTTAGTTTATATATATTTAGTAGAGAAAGCTTAATAGAAATGCCTTGTTCTTTACACTATGTTTAGTACTGTAACGTTTCTTTCTAAGAAAGCGTTAATAAATTATTATTCTATGTAATTTTAACTATCTAAAGCTTATAATAAGCTTTTAGTAAAGCCTTAAAATTGTAAAAAGCTCTTATAATTTTTAAGATAGATTTTACTTACAAAATGTATATATAAAGCTTACTACTAAAGGCGTCTTTAATTACTTATATCTATTATTCTTTTAAACAGCCTTAAGGCATGTTAAATAGGTTTTATAAGATTTTCTAGTATAGTTAAAAAGAGGGCTTTTTTAGTTGTCTTAAGATAACTTATTTTATATAAGTTAAAGTATAGTGCTTGCACTTAACACGTGCTATTTTTTTAATTTTTACGCTCTAAGCTGCGTTTATAAGCGCATTTAATGCCTTAAGGCCTAAGTGCCCTACTTAGGCATGCTAAAGATCTTCTAAGTTGCTCTTTAGATATGTTACTTATAAGCTTCTAACTACATTTATTACGTTTATAACAAGCTTAAGATAAAAAGATAGAGGCTTATATTTAAAAAATAAGAGGTTATAACAGCGTTTAAGCCTTGCAAGTACAACGTTTCTGCCTAGTATGCTTTAGCAAAAAGTATTATTTAGGCTTAAGTACTAGACTTTTTTTTTGTGTAGGCAAGCTTCTAAGACAATATTAAAATAAAAACCTTTAATAACTACTATATTTATAAGCGTAAGGTTCTTAGTTTTCTTACTACATATTTTATTTAAAACTTGTTATAGAATACAAGTTCCTTAGCTGCTAATAAGGAAGGCCTAAGTGCCTGCCTCTACTATCTCTACTTCCCTAGCAGGTATAAAAAAGCTTAGTATAAGTAATTCTCTGCTGTTTACTAAGTGCAACGCAGCCTTGCTATCTAGTATAGTACTTTTTAATAGTACATAAGCATTAAAATTACTAGTGTAGTATATACCTAGGCTGTTATTTTTTTTAAAAAGCGTTAGATTAATTAAAAATACAACTATACTGCCTAAAAAAAGCTTTAATTTACTTTTTTCTTTTTAAGAGAGCTTATACTTAGCTTTAACAAGCTTTTTATAAAGATTTTTGTACTAGTTAGTGTATAAGTAGTTTTAAATTTTCTTAGCCTTCTCTTTACTAATATTATAGTTAACTTTTAAGCTAGCTTTAATTGCTGCTAAGAGTACGTAGCATTCTACTAGCTCCTAAAGATGTAATTCTCTAGTGCTATCTTTATAGGAGTACTTATAGCTTTATTTCTAGCCTACTACTTTAGTGCCTTATTTTTATATATAAGGTTTTAAGCTTCTTAAAGTAGTATAAGCTTCTAAAAATTTAGCTAAGCTTAGTAAGCTAATTAAGTGCTAGTAGTGTATTCTTAAAAATACTTAACATATTTAATCTAGATTAGGATGCTTCTTTTTAAGTATTTATTACTATTAGTAGAGTGTTTTTGTAGTGCTTACCTAGTTAGGAGCGTATTTAGCTTCTACAGCATCTAGAAAGTTAAATATAGCTAGCGCGCTATTTACTTTAAGTATGTTTAGCTTTTTAGCTTTTAATTAGCTTGTCTGCTACTTATTGTACTAAGCTTGTAGTTCTATAGTTTCTAGCTTTACCTTTTTAAGGCTTGCTTAGTACTCTTAGCGTATTACTATTTAGTTAACAGTATTTGTTAGCGCTAGTTTAAGCTTTAATTGCTTAACAAGCTTATTAAGAGTTTAGCTTAGTCTATTAGTAAGTCTTATTATAATTAGAGCTAGTAACTACTTATTAATAGTTACATAGACCTAGTTTTATATATATTATAGAGCGCGCGTGTTTGTAGCCTAGTCTACATACCTTACTTAATATTTATTAAGCTTTTTATTGTAGGCTTTAAGCTTTTCTTTAGCAGAGTTCTTTATAAGCACTAAAGGCCTTAAAGGCAGCTTTATTAATATATTAACAGTTACAATAGCCTCTAGGTTAATATATTTTTAGACTCTTTTAGATTTAGTATTAAACTTTAGCTAAGTATACTAGTAAGTCTAGCTTGTGTAGCCTAAGAGGCGCGCTAAGTTAGTAATTTATAATAAGTTACTTGCTATTGTTATACTGTAATTAGTTAGTAGGTTAAGGAGTATGTTTAAATAAATTAAAAAGTCTAAACTACTACTAGCGTACTATAAGTTGCGCAGAGAGAATCTAAACTATAATTTAAAGTGCTAGGCTTATAACTATAAAGAATAAAGAGCTAGTAACAGTAGTTTAGAAGAACTAAATAGTTAATTCTATCTTTTTATCTGCGTCTAGGACGTTCTTTATATATAAAAGAAATATTATAGTCTATAAAGAGCAGTATAGAGCTTAGAAGGATTCTTCTAAGCCTAGCAAGTATTTTATAGAGTTTAAATGCTTTCTTCTAAACTTAGCGTGAAAGCTCTAAGGCTCGGCGCTTGGCGCTGCGCGCGCCGCGCAGGCCTTAACGCTTGTGCCTAGAGCCTCGTGGCTAGAGCCTCGTGGCTGAGGCGCGTGGCTTGATATATGCGACACTAAGTATAATAAAGTTTTATTTAGTTATAGAAATTTGATAGTATTTAGTAATTACGCGCTATAGTTTAGGCTTTAGTTTTATAAATAAGTGCTAGACTCTTTATGCTTTAGTATGTATTTAGAGTTAATCTTTAAGGATATTAAAACAAGTTATAAATAATTAAATAGTCTAGTCCTTTTACTATATAGTGTACGTATACGTAGTTGCTGCTTTAAGGCTATAGTTAATAAAGTTTAAAAGTAATTTAAGTATGTATTACTTAAAGTAGTTTTAAGTTAGCACTTTTTCTTTTACTTTAAAAGAACAGTTATAGTAAGCATACTAAAGCTTTTAAAAGTCTACTTTAAAATACTATATTACCTAAATTACTTTATTATTATCCTTTTTAAATTCTTATAGTAGTTGCTAAAACTCTACTTTATAAAAATAAGTAAACTTATAATATTTTTTAAGAGTTTTACTCTAGTATTTAGCTAGGTTTTTAAGTTTTAGCGCGCGTTACATATATATAGTAAGTATTGCTTTAAGTGCATTTTACGCGCAAGATAATATAGTTAGTAGTATTAATATATTTAGAATTTCTTCTTGTTTAACTCCTTCTAGTTATACTACGTCTTCTTCTAACTCCTATAATTATTATAAAGATTAAAGTTTATTACATTACTTCTTTATAGTATTAATACGCTCCTTAAGTGTTGCAGGTGCGCCTTAAGTACGCTTCCTAGGCTCCTTAAGTGCAGCAGGCCTTAATAGGGTTTAAGGGGGATTAGAAAGTTTAGATGTAGCAAGGCTCTAGCTTCTTTAATTACTTTAAGTATTAGATTACGTTAAGAGAGCTATCTCTAGACTATTAGCTTGTAGGAGGAGGTATTATTCTGTAAGGGGTAGCTTTAGGCAATAGTACTTGCTTCACACTATAGAAGATAGTAAGAAATAGCTCTAGAATAATAACATGTGTATATTTTAAGCAATAATACCTGCTGGTATCCTCGCAGGTGAGGAGCCCCTTATGAGCACAATTGCAGGTAGGCAAGCTAACGATAAGCGAGTTTGGCGGATCCAGCCAGCACGCAACCATCCGTGACAATAGATATATTAAATGTAGTTCTAACAAACAAATAATATGTGCTATTCGCTAAAGTTACACTAGAAGTTAGCTGTCTTAGTTTGTGCTCTATTATTTTATACAGTATTTTTAATGCTTATACAGCACTAAGTTATACAATATTTATTTATGCTCTAGTGTTAATTAGGCACTTTAAGGAGTTGCTATCAATAATAACTTAGTATTCTAGGAGGTCTATTTAAGCAAAGACTTGCCTATTTCTTTGCTAGGCTCCTTAGACTTCCTTAGTAGGTATATTGTCTAGTTTATTAATCTAGAGATTACTATCTTGTATGCATTTTATAAAAAGTTTATACATTTGATTAATACATATTTATCGCATTGCAATGCGCATTCTTAATAAGTAATATAATTGGTAAGATTTTATTAGTAGTGTATTTAAGGTCCGTGCGTTGTTTTAGCTAATTAGCAGCTAGAAAAGATTCTAGATACGGTAAATTACACCTAGATTCTATAGTTTCTCTACTAATTATTTCCTTAAGCGTACCTAAACTATCTAAAACAGTAATATTATTATTAAGAAGGTTACACAGCTGTTTTTAAATATTATCTTATTCTAGAAAGTTTAATATAGCAACCTTTTATACTTTTTATTTAAGTAAAACATTAACAATGCAGTTTAGCTAACCTTATATTATTTCTTTTAACTTAGGATAAGAAAGCGCATCTATAAACTCTATAGCCTTTTTTTGATTCTTGCTGTAAGTGCTTTAGATTAGCTAACATGCTGTTGTCTTGCTAGGTTAACTATAGCAGCCTAACAATTCAAAAAGTATATCATGAAGTTAAGTTATGAAAAATATATTATTTTATGTTTCTTCTTATTAAAACTTCATATCTATAAGCTATAAGTTAAGGATTAGAGTATTACTTTAAATTATTTAATTGCTTCTTCAAATGCTTATATTGTTACTTAGCTTTCTTTATTCTTTATTTCTCTATCCTAGACACAAATAATATTTTTGTAGAGAGAATAGCTTTTTTTTTAAGCGCGTAGCAGCAGTTAACTTAGAGATGTTACATAAAGCATTTTCTCCGCCTTCTAGTATAATATTAGCAGCATTAACATTATCAAGCTTATTAACGTATTTGTTTGCAGCAGAATTATATAATTATTCTTAGAACTATTAAAACTACTAAAGAACATTATTATAGTAACTTTAGTTTATTAAACTAGTCGCTACGTTTATAGTACTAGAGGCTCTCCCCCTAAACCTTAAGCCTAGTTAAAAGTTTCTAGTAGTAAACTCTTTAGGTATTATACTAGAAGCTAGTTAATTAAATATACTATTAGTAATTTATGTTTTGAGGTTTTAAAGGTGGTAGTTGTTGTTGTAGTTAAAATGTGTTTTTTAAAAAAATAAAAAGCTGCTGCCCTCTACTAATTAGTTACAAAAGTTAAAAAAAGATTGTATGTAGTTAACAAAATTTAAACAGTAAGTAGATAAAGTCTACGCGCTAAGCACTTAAAGCAAGAAAGCTTAGACTACTAAGCAAAATTTGTAACGGCGCAGGCAAGACTTACAGATTAGTATCGGCAGAAGGGATTACAGCAAGGTATATAGGAGTGCGTTGTAATCTACAAAAAAGCCTTAATTTTAATAAGATACTTATAGGCCTTGTGCAAAAAGATATTAAAAATCTACAGAGCAACTATAGGTCTTAAGCTTGTCTCTATACCTGCGATCTAGACTAGGACTAGAGTAGGTCTAATACAGATAAGATCTAGAGACAACAGTAAGAATAAGAAAGTTGTAACGTGTTTATTACACTACCTTTACTTCCAGTTGTTAGCTAGTTCTATAGCTGTGTATATTCTTTAACATGTTTATTGTTTGTTTATTATTAACTTTATAACGTCTTTTTGTTGTTATTATAGACTTTTAATAGGCAGTTACCGCGACTATAACCTAGAGCAGTGTTAGACTAACCTTAAGCGTTTGCTATTTTAATATTATAACAACACGTTACGTCTAGTTTTTCTACCTTTCTAAAACACTACATACACATATATACACATACATATATATACACACATATACAATCTTACTGCGCTGCCCTTTAGAAGCTTTACTAAAGGCGTATTGCCTTATTTACCTGTAGTTAGTACGTGCCTTTGCGCAGAGCGTTCTTAGAGTTAAATATTAGTTTAACTTTAAAACATTTAAGAAATGCGCTTATTACATACAGCAGAAAAGAAAGTGCTTTTTTATAAGTTTAATATATTTTACTTTTTTAAATTTTAAGTTAACTTAAGTAAGTACTAGAGTGTATTAAAAAAAACTTTTTAAAACTTTTTACTACTATAAACCTTCTTACTGCTGTAGATTACCGAGGTGGACGGGCCAACGCGCAGGACGGGCCAACGCTCACCCCACCAAAACAACACCACCACTTCAACACCTGATAACTCCACAGGCGCATCTTTCTCGTATACAAAGTTTGCAGAAAAGTATAGTGTAGTACAATCTACGCTCTCTTAAAGACACTAAGGTGTTTCAACCTTACGCAACCTTAAGTCTTAAAATTAAATAGCTCTCTACCTACAACAGGAGCTAGAGCTCCTACAGTACATTAAACAGCTTACTAGGCGAGGCCTTCTACCTACACAAGCTATAATACAAAATTTCGCCTTATAAATTGCAAGAAGAAAAGTTAAAATACACTAAGTTAATTGCTTTGTCTACTAGTACCCTAATAAGCTTATTTTAAGATAGACAACAGGCATAGATAATAATTGCCACAAAGCTAATTCTAGGAAGAAGTATAGCCTATACTTTAATCTCCTACGCGAGAAAATTGAGCAGTACTATATTAAGCCGCGTTATATATATAATATAAATAAGAAGGGCTTCCTTCTTAGTATCTTAGGAAAATTAAAAAGGATCTTTAGTAAGCCTTTATATAAGCAGGGAAAAAGAAAGAGTACTATTTAGAATAGCTTGCAAGAGTAGATAACACTCCTAGCCTATATCTATGCTAATAGATCTTACTTAGCGCCCACTCTTATATATTAATTAACCTTAGGATTAATACAGGACACTTAGTTATAAGCCTTTAATTCTAAAACTTATTAGGTTTAAATTACTTTATTGCCCTCTAGCTAGACAAATAATAATATTAGTTTTACGTAGCTTAAATAGGTGTTTAATTGCAATACTAAAGCAAAGGCTTAATTCTTCTATTAATTACTTATCCTAGACAGCTATAGATCTTACTTTACTATAAATTTTATTAAGTACTGTAATTAGAACAAGATTCTCTTTGTAGTTTTTCCTTTTTATTTAACCTACATGCTGTAGCCTCTTAATATTACCCTGTTTAAGCCTTTCTTATTAGCTTACTAGGCTAAGATATCTAGATTTCTAGAGAGGAACTAGGGCTTCACCTTAATAAGTAAGAGGGATTTCTTTTACCTCTTCTACTAAGCCTAGCAGGCCTTCTTTAAGGAAACAATAATTCTAAAGGCTTTTAAGGCTATAGGCCTCTTACTCTTTAATCTTAAGGTTATATTAAAAAAGTTTAGTATTAAGAGCTCTTTAAGCGATAGTAAGTTCTTAGGCTTAAGTGCCTTAAACTAGAGGAAAGTTAAACACCTACTACGCGAGGTAGTAAAAGATTAAGGTAATAAACAAGCTTTAAGGCTAAGCTAGGTTTATTACTAAATCTTAACTTAAAAGACCCTTCTTAAGCATAAAGTTAAGGGCCTACGCAAGGCTCTAATTAATAAAAAAACGCGTAGGACACAAGGAAAGCCTTTTCTACTTTAGGAGCCTAAAGAGTACTAAGGTAGAGCTATAGTCTAGTCTTTAAGGAAGGTGAAAGAGGCACGTAATCGCTAGCAGCTCTAGGAGCGCGAAAAAGAGCAGGTACAACACTAAAAAGCTAAAATAAACAAACATTATAAGGGGATAAGGCAGGCAAAGAAGAAGGAGAAGAAAATAAGGCAACAGGCGAGGGCTGCAGCTCAATTAGTGAGGGAGAAGGAGAAGGCTGAGAGGGCTGCTAAACAGGCCTCTAGGGCAGCTGCTCGCAGGGCTGCAAAACAACTCTAACAATCTATAAAAACTTCTTAAAAGGGTATAATTTCTATAGCTATATATATTATTTAAGCCCTCTAGATCTAACCGCTAAAAAATCTCGCGATAGTAGCTATTGTGTGAGGCTCTACAGCCTCAAGTTTGGTGGTGGTTTTAGTGTTCAAAACTGCGCGTTGGCCCGTCTTGCGCGTTGGCCCGTCCACCTCGGTATAGAGTAAATTTAGCAAAAAACTACCTTCTTACTAAAAAGTAAGTATAAGTAGTAGCTTTTATTTTAGCTAAAAAAGTCTAAGTAATAAAAAGCTAAGAGAAAAAGCTATTTATAGCTTTAATTTTAGTTTTAACTTACTAAGTTCTTCTAAAGATTTAGAACGCTGTCTATTTACTAAATAGCTAGGTTGCCTCTTTAGAGGCCTTTACTCGCTAGGGCAGAACTAGCAGTAGTAGTTTAGTTGCTCTGCTAAAGAAGGAGAATAATAAGCAGCGCCTCTAGAGGGAGGTAGAGAAGGAGAAGAAGAGTAGTAGGCTCTTCTCTAGCTCCTCCTCCTTTTATAGGGAGGAGGAGTAATTCTCCCTAGATCTTTAAGTAAAGGTAGAAAGTAAAAAAAGAAAAGTACTTTAAGGGTAGCCTAGTTGTTTTACGAAATACTTAGTAAAAAAATAAAATTCTTTATATTTTTTTTATTTTATAGTAAAGTTATATTCTTTGTTTTTTATTTTTAAGCGTTAATTTACTTTACTAAAAACTTTAGTAAACTTAAATATATAAAGCTTTTTTTATAAAAAGCTTTAAGTTTATAAAAAGCTTTTATAAAATTTAAAGTTAAGTACTAAGTTAAGTTTAAATTATATTTAACTTAGCTAACATAGTATTTTAACTTTAAGTAATATACTTTATTAGCAAGAATTTTATTAACTTTCTATTTTTTTATACTTTAAATTAAGGTAAAAGCTAGCCTTAAAGCTTCTTATTCTAAAAGTAAATTCTAAAAATTTTTATATAATAGTTTTAGTGCAAAAATGTTAAAAAATTAAAAGAAATTTAGTAACTTAAAGTAATATAAGTAACTAACATTCTTAAAAACTTTAAAAAGGCTTTTTTATTTAGCAAATAGTTTTTAGCTTAAGCAATTAATTGTAAGGTTTTTTCTATTTAAAAAAACTTTATTTTTTATATTTTAAATAATTAGGCAGTAGTAATAATTTACTATAGTTTATATTAAATTTTAAGATTTTTTTAAAAAAGTTTATGCTATTCTCTAGATATTATATATTTAAGTAGCTAAGGCTAACGCGTTTTTGTAGTTTATTTCATTAGTTAAAGTAAAGGTGCTAGCTAGCTATTTCTAGTTCTAGCTCTATTTTAGATTAAATCTATTTATTTTTAAGGTGTCAAAGGTGGTGGTTGTTGTTGTAGTCAAAATGGGGTTTCTAAAAAAAGTGAAAAGCAGCTACCCTGAAATAACACTAATTAAAACGTGTTTAACAGTAATTGCTAGCTTATAGCTAGTAACAAAATTACGATAAAGATAGAGAAGAAGAGTAAGGACACATACGTTACTGCAGTAGAAGCCTACAATACTTCTTTATAAAAGCTCTCTGCCTGCTACTTCTTACTTTTAAAATTTCCTACACTACATAGTACTACATACAAACAACTTGCATACAAATAATACAATGCTTAGACTATTTTTCTCTTCTTTTAACACGAAGACTAATAGCTTATATTAAGTAAAGTTAGACCTTACTAAGTTACTATACTAGAAGCTATAGTAGTAGATTACAAAGCAATAGTCTTTGTAGTAGTTAATTTAGTGCAGAGGTTAAAATGTAACTATAGTTAAGACATCTTTAATACGCTTAGTGTTATAGATGTTAAGGTTACAACAAAGACTATAAAAAGCTAGTTTAGCTAGTACACTATATACACTGCGCATGTTAATAGTCTAGGTACAGTAAAAGTATATTACTTTAGCAATCTCCTCTTGCGCAAATGCAACCTTAGCAAAGAGACTTAGAAGTAGCTTTATAAGAAGCAAAGGCGTGTTAAAACAGCTATTAAGCAGCTAGAACAAACTAACAAGTAAGAGGATTTTGTAAGTTGCTTCTAGGAATAGGAGAGCTGTGTATAGATAGTAATGCTATTGTTGTTTATTTACATCTAAGAATAGGCACTAAACGCCGCAACCGCAACACTACTAAAATAGCAATAAGATAATAGAAGTTGCGGTCAGTAGTAAATAGTTAGCAGTAAATAGTTAGCGGTAAATAGTTATTAGTTAAGAGGGTTAGTTAGAGAGATATCGCGCATCTTCGTTTCTGTTTGAACATGCGACACACTAATTGCGTGCCAGCAATGCCGAACAAGGGGGCATAAGCCCAAATACCTGTTGTTAGCAATAAATCCTTTTTTACTAAAAATGTGTCTACAAAATGTGTGGTTACATCAAAAGGTTGTCTTAAAAGGCCGAAGCCAAGATTAAATCTATAAAGAATCTAATATAAAAATATACTTAAAGTAAAATAAAGTAAAGAAATTTGTGCTTTATTAATTAAAAGTAGTAGTCTACTCTAGTTGTCTTAGTAGTAGAACACAAACAGCTAAAGCTTTTAGCTAATATATCTATTTACAATCTCTATTTAGCTATTAGTCTTTTTATAGTAAACTATTAATAGCTTAACCTTAACGCCTAAAATCTAATAAAACTTAGACTATAAACTAAATATAAACAAAAGTCTTTAGTTAGAAATTATAGTATTAAGTAAATAACTAAATTAGTATACCTATTAAATAAATGATTTAGCTATACCTCTTGCATTAATTATTTTGTAATAAGAGAGTAAAATAGCTTATTTAAATAAATAATTAATTATAACTATAGTTTAATTATTACTAGCCTTATTTAAACAAAATTTCTTCAAGTTTATATACAAGTATCATATTAAATAATTAAAAGTTAGTAAAGAGTAAATTATATTAAAAAATATAAGTTTGTCTTAAATATGCTTTATAATAAGCTATACAGTTCTATATATACCTTTTATAAGTAGTTTTTATACTTTGCTAGTAAGATTTTAGGGCAGTTAACTAATAAGTTTTAGTAGCGCTAAAGTAAGCTAAAGAAACTTAGTTGTATACCTCTTAAATTATTAAAATGTAGAGTATAGAGTTAGGTAGTACGCAAAGGCAGTTTAAGTATAAAAGTAATTTATTCCTAATTTAGTACTTATTTAGTAATTAGTTACGCTTTTTTTTAAATATAGTGTAATTTGTTTTTAAAATAAATTTATTTAATTTTAGTAAATTTAGAGTTGTAAGCTTTAAAGTAGCTTAAACTACGCGTAAAGACAAGATCTAAATATAGTATTAAGTAATATAAGTAAGAGCAAAGTTAAAGTTAATTTAGTTATTTAGTTAGTGCAGTCTAAGTAGAACTTTTAAGTTATTATTAGTTTTAGTAGACTTTAGATTTTCTACATTCTGTTTACGTTGCAAAAGAATATCTACACAGGTATTAATTTTCTTAGAAGTGTATTAGATATAGAAGAAAAATAAAATAAGTTCCTTAGCCTGATATACTTACCTAGCATTTAAGAATTTTATAGTTATAAAGTACTTAAGTATATAATAGTTTAAATATACGTTAATTCTAAAGTAGGCTAATACTAATTTAGCTTGCTACTTACTAAACACTATAATAATAGTAAAAAGTTTCTTGTTATAAATCTTCTAATTTAGTTTAATCTTAAATAAAACCTTACTAAAGAATACTACAAAACTTTATTTCTTATTTAGTTGTTTCTAAGAGAATATACTTACAACAATACTATTAAATGTATTGGTTTTTACTTTAGTGTTGTATCTCGAGTAATAGTAGTATAAAGTAAAAATTTCCAATAATATAGCTTTTAACTTTCTAAAAGCTTCTTTATAATTTTAATTTTAAATAAATAGCTTTAAAGAACTTTAAAGTACAAGAAGTAGTTTTGCAACTTATAAGTAATTTAGTATAAATTACTAGTAGAACTTAAAAAACCTAAAGAACAATCTTACACCCATAATAGTAGTAAGTTATACCTAATTATTAAAGAGTTCTACCTTGTTAAAATCTACCTTTAGCTTTTAGTTTATTATAATATAGCCTAGGTACCTTATTCTTATAACATAGAATTTGCTCTTCTTAATATTAACTTAGAAGCTTACTTACTATAGTCTTTTTAGTACTTTTTGTACGTAAAGAACATGTTCTACCTTTAATTCAGAGTAGATAAGAATGTTGTCTAAGTAGACTATACAAAAGTTATTAAAATACTTAATTAACATATTATTTATATAACCTTAGTAGGTAGCTAGGCTATTATATAATCTAAATAGCAACACCTTAGACTTGTATATTCTATATTAGGTCTAAAAAGTAGTGTACTCTTTAAAGTCTAAGTCTATTCTAATTTTGTTAAAAGCTGCGCGTGTATTTTACTTAGTAAAGAACTAAGCTTTATACGTATAAGTTAATAGCTTATTAATATGTAAAATTAGATATAAGTATTTTTAAGTAATTATGTTAAGTTTACAATAACTAACACAAATCTAAATATCTTTATTAGGCTTCTAAATATAAAGAATAGAAAAGGCAAAAATGTAATTACTAGAATTTATATATCTTTTTTTAAAGTTATATATTATAAACGTTTTAGTAGCTTTAAGTTTTTAAGTGCTCTGCTTATATAAAGAGCTAAACTGATTTAGTAGTAGTTTAGTAAGAATAATCTTATAGTAATATAAGTAGTGTTTAGGCAGTTAGTCTACTGTAGTTTTACTAAACACGTTTTAGTATAAATAGTAAATAAATAGAAGTTAGTTCTAAATTGGTTTAGCATTATTTAGATTATTAGGTTTTATATAATCTTTTAATAAATAATTAATCTTATAAATACTTCTTATAAGAGACTTATTCTTTTTCCTTTATATTAAATAGTAGAAGGCGTTAGCTAAAATAATAGCAATATAAAAAGTTGGGTTTAATTAGACAAGATTTAGTTTAGAATTAGTAACTTTAGAAGTAATATAAGCTTTTAGAAGCTAAAGAAGGCTGTAGATTCTTTACATTAAAACTGTTGTAAGGCTTTATCTTCTTTAGTATTTATTTTTCTCCTAAAGTGCGTTTTTACGCTAAATATTTTTTTTAGCAACCTTATTATTAGTAAGTTCTCTTAACTGTATTAGGATAAAGAGGGTAGAGTTATACGTAGCAGGATATTTTGCTAGCTATATAATTTAGTTCTAAACTGTGTCTAGTAATAAGTTAAATTGCTAAAGCTATTTAATTGAATAATATAATCTTGCGTACCTAAATCTATAATAACAAAAGAATAGTTAAGAATCTTTCTACTTTTAATTCAGATATAAACATAGATATAGTTATCTACTTTAGTCTAAATTTAGTATTAAAATCTTTTTATAAAGACCTTAAAAGAGAAACTTTAAATAAGAACTTAAAGTAATTAGAAGAGAGTGTAAGTAACAAGAAAATTTAGAAATAAAAAACCTTAAGCTTTAGTATTAATTAATAATTATAGTTAAGCACTGTAACTCCTTAAACAAAGAACAGTAAAACTTAGAAATACTTTTTTCTAAATAAGTTTAATAAGTTAATATTAGCGAGAGTATACTTATACAGGCCTAGGCTAGAGCATTATTCTAGGCGTTTTTGTTTCCCTCCTGTCCCTAGTATAAGTAATGTTCTATAGCTTCTAAGTATTTTTATTATTTAATCTCAATTTTTTTTACTTAAGAAGTAGTACAATTACTCGCAAAATAACTAAGTTTTTTATACTTAAAACAAGTATCTAATAGAGGCTTATTATTAGAGGCTAGAGTTTTAAACAGAAATTTAGACGTGCTTAAAGTAATATAAGTAAGAGTTAAAGTTAAATTAGATAAAAAGCTAGTGTAAAAAAGCTGCACGTTCTAATATTGTTAAAGGCAAGGCTTTTTTAGTAACGTAAATCACCACTGAGTGAGACAACCCACTAAGTGAGACAGTTTCTGCCAAGAGCACCAACCCTCTCATTAACACGACATGTCTTAACAACAAAACGCGCAATTATCTAACAAAGAAGGCAGAATTTAGTTTACTTTTTCTACCTATAATACACACTAATTTTAAAGCCTCTAACGCGCTGCAGAGGCGTATAACGTATTTTATATAATATTATCTTACTAATACAATAGAATTACGTAACGCCTTAAAACTTGCTACGCCTAATATAAGCTTACTGCAACTAAAAAGCAAATAGTTATATAATACATTCTTAACTTTAATTTATAAGGGTTTGCGCCCTAGCTGTACAAAGTAGTAAATATAGCTAATAAACTACTAGGTGTGTGCAGTAGTAAGCCTGTAGGTAAGCACTAGGCTAAGCGCTTTATAACGCACTTAGCTAAGCTTAAAATAGCTTTTAATTAAGCTAAAAATAGGCAGAGGATACTATAGGAGAATCTAGAGATAATTAGCGCGTAGTTTAAGCTAGTAGAGGATACAAAAGCTAAGTACAGCGTATATAACTATAACGTGTATAACTTTAATAAGACTAGCTTTTAGATAAGTGTTATTAGCTTAATAAAAGTTGTTATAAGTATAGAAAGACATACTTAACCTACGCTTGTTTAGCTAGGCAATTGCAAGTAAGTAATAGTTATTTAAAGCGTCTACGCTGCTAGGTCTTTTACTTTACCTTTTATTATTTACAAAAGACGCGTCTACCTCTTTATATAGTATAAGGAGGTAGATATACTGCGTAATTAGAAGCTCTTAGTCTCTAAAAATAGCTAAATAAATAACGCGCTTAGTCTAAAGTAGTAAAAGCACTTTAACACGCATATAAAGGCGCACAAAGTAAAAGCATATAAGCTACTTATTTTAGATAGCTATAAAAGCTACTTTAACTAGAATTTTAAGAACTACTGCTTTAAAAATATAATTTTTACTTTTTATATACTACTTTACTTATTGTATATCTTTTAGCTATTTAATATAGTTTGCTTCTTACTATTAAAGCGTAAGTACTTTTAGCGCGTATAAAACTTAGCATGTAAGCACGTCTTTTATATTAATAAAAAAGGCATTCTTTTTACTTTTAAAGACGCGTTTTGTAATATGTTTATAATAAAGAACAATTATAAGGCTTTTAAAGCATTAGAACTTATTTCTTTTAACGCGTAGGCTATATTAAATTGCCTTAAAGTGTAGCTTTGTACTCTACTAGAACCTCTTTTTCTAAAGACGCTGTAGTAGTTAAAGACTTTAAGCAATACTTATAAGTTTAGATTTTAGTTAAAGCTTATACGCAAGTCTTTTACTTAGTTAGCTATTATAGCTAGTAGTAGCTTCTTTTAAATTATAAAAGGTGCTAAGCACATACTATATTAAGCTATACTTTTATCTGCTTAAAATACTAAGCTTAAAGAGTAATTAGCAGTAATAACTAAGCAGAAATTGCGCAAACATAAGCAGATCTAGCAAGGTAGTACTATAAAGTATAGTAAGGTAGTAGCTTAAGTAGCTGTAGAGGCCTTTGTAGCTGCTAAGCAGTTAAAGAAGGCTTGTAGTAGTAGTAATTAAGAAAAAGCCTAACTAGCTTTACAGCGCTGTAAGAACTGTGGCAAGACTAGGCACAACGCGCGTACGTGTAAAAAGGATACAGAGGTATCTTCTAAATTAGATCCTAGCATAACGTACGCTAGCTCTGTGTTTAATAGCAATAAAATTGAAGAGTTGTAACGTGAGTTGGTACTGCCAAGCTTTTTTGTCTCACTCTGTAGGTTGTCTCACTCAGTGGTGGTTTACGTTAGTACTAAAGTAAAAACTAGTTTACTATCTATATTTAGTCTAATAGAAGAATTGCGTTTTTTTATGTTAAAAGTAGTAAGGTGTTGCACTATCTTATTAAAGAAGTTGTTTTATAAGTATTTAAACCCTAAATTTAGGGCGCGTAAGGCGGAGGTAATCTTCTTTTTTTAAGTAGAAAAACTACTCTAACTTAGAAACAAACTTTTTAATTGCAGTACTAATGAACTTTGCTTTAAAAGCTAAAAATGTTTCTTTCTTATTGATAACTAAGTAGTAGAAAGCTATACAGCTTTCTATCTATTTATTGCTTAATATAAAATGTAATTTAAGTAGTGTAATTGTTTCTTTTATATTTTTAAACTGTTTTAAAGCTAAATTAGCTAAGTACTGTAGTTTAAAGTATTTTTTTATAATACTAGTAGTGTGTCTCTACATAAGAGCTATACAAGCGCGCTTTATCTAGTAGTAATATAAGTTAATTTTTAGTTAGTCTTCTATTAAGGCCTACTATTAACAGAATATAAGGTTAGTTTAATTATTAAGATTTTTAATAGTAGGCGTGCACTTTATAAGCTTAAAATATAAGGTCTTAAAGGTAATGGAAATATACTATATTAGTTAGCTTTTTAGTATATTTATTCTTGTTAGCAGTGTTTTAGTAGATAGTACAGCTATGTTTTTAAATAGCATAACTTTTTATGTTAATTGCGCAACTTGCGCATTTAACTAGTTAATTTTGTCTTTATAAAGTGTATCAGGATCTTCCTCTAAATCTATTTTTTTTTTCTTTTTCTTTAATAACTAGTTACTTGCTAGTTGCTTTATCTTGTAGAGATTGTTGTTAACTTTAGTAGTAGGTTAATTTTTAAATAGGCTTTAAAGAAAGTTTAAAGTTGTTTTAGTAAGCTATTAGCGTTGGATTCTAATACTAATAGGTTGTTAGTAGTCTTTATATTTCTACCTTAGTGCACTTTACGTTACTTTTCTAAAGTAATTTACTTTATTATTAAGGTTAAAAGTTTTAAACGTAAAAGCTTTAGTTAGTAAGAGATTTAGAAAATTCTACTTAAAGTGTTATTAGACTTAACAGTATAAAGCTTTTAGTTTGTATTTAGAGAGGCTTAGGCTTAGGCGTAGTTTAAACAAATAGCTGCAATATTGTTTTAAATACTATTACTAGCTAAGAAAAGATTTTTAATATAATATAATAGCGCAGGCAAGACTTACGGATTAGTATTAGCAGAAAAGATTATAGCTAGGCATATAGGGGTACGTTGTAATTTACAAAAAAGCCTTAATTCTAATAAAATACTTATAGGCCTTGTACAAAAGGATATTAAAAATCTACAAAGCAACTATAGGCCTTAAGCTTGTCTTTATACCTGCGATCTAGACTAGGACTAGAGTAGGTCCGATACAGATAAGATCTAGAGGCAACGGTAAAGATAAGAGAGTTGTAACGTGTTTGTTACAAAATTAGGGTTAAAAAATTTGCTAAAAGTACTAAAAAACAACACTAATTAAAACGTGTTTAACGGCAATCACTAGTCTATAGATAGCAACAAGATTGCGATAGAAGTAGAGGAGGTAGAAGAGGGTAAGGACACGTACGTTACTGCAGCAGGAGCCTGTAATACTTTATTCAAGCTCCCTGCCTACTGCTTTTTACTTTTAAGATTCTCTACACTACACAATACTATATATAAACAACATATATATAAATAATATAATGCTTAAACTATTCTTCTATCTATTTTATACAAAGACGAATAGCTTATATTAATGAAAGTTAAACTTTACTAAATTACTATATAAAAAGCTATAGTAGTAAATTATAAAGCCCGCGTTTGCCTTTGTTAAGCGGCCTCGCTAGTTAGTTAAAAAGGAGCTGTCGGCGGTAGCTCCTATAGTAATCAGGTGGACGCAGAGGTCGAATTCTGTTATTTATCAACACCTCATCGATGCGTCTGGTATCATGGATGTCAAGGTCACAATGGAGGTTGGTCTTAGTATAGTATAAGAAGGTAGATACATTAATTAGAAGCTTCTAGTGTTAAGCAATAGCTAGACTAACAACGCGCTTAGTTTAAAGTAATTAAAGCACTTCAACGCGCATAAAAAGGCGCGCTAAGTAGAAAGTACTAGCTACTTATTTTAGATAGCTATTGAAGCTACTTTAACTAGAGTTTTAAAAACTACTACTTTAAATATAAGATTTTAACTTTTTACATTCGACTTTACTTATAACGTTTTTTTAGCTACTTAATATAGTCTACTTCTTGCTGCTAAAGCATCAGTACTTTTAACTCCTTAGAGACTTAGCACGCTAATATATCTTTTTTATTAATAAAACATAGCTTTTTTAAACCTTTAAAACGTTTTTTTAGATATGTTTATAAAAATAACTATTGTAAAGCTTTTAAAGTAGTAAAGTCAGTTTCAATTACGCAAAAGTAGTTTTAAATTACCTTGAAGTGTAGCTATATACTCTACTAGAGCTTTCTCTTCTGGAGACGCTATAGTAGTTAAAGACTTTAAGTAAGACTAATAAGTTTAGATTTTAGTTTAAACTAGTACATAGTTTTTTTGCTTAATTACTAATAATAGCTTAAGCTAGCTTCTCTTAGCATGTTAAAGGTAATAAACTAATACCTTATAAATATACGCTTTAACGTACTTAGATCTATAAGCTTAAAGAGTAATTAGCAGTAATAACTAAATAGAAATTGCGTAAACAAAAATAGATCTAGTGTAGTAGTACTATAGAGTATAAGACTATAGTAGCGTAGGTAGCTGCTAAGGCGTTTATAGCGCTTTAGCAATCTAAAAATGCTTATAGTAGTAGTAGTTAAAAAGTAACCTAACTAGCTCTACAGCGCTATAAAAACTATAGCAAGACTAGGCACAACGCGCAAACGTATAAAAAGGATGTTAAAAATATCTCCCAAGTTATATGCTAGTACAACGTACGCGTGCTCTTTGTTTAATAGCAATAAATTTAAAAATGCATAAGTTAAGTTAGTTATGCTAAGAAAAAGTAGACGGCTAATTAATGCAGCCGGCCCACTAATAGTTTATGTTAGTTAATATAGAGAAGTACTAATCAGCTAACTAGGATTTTATATAGAAACCTTAAAGGCTTCGGCTTTTTAAGATAACCTTTTAATGTAACTACACATTTTGTAGACACCTTTTTAGTGAAAAAAGATTGATTGCTAACAACAAGTATCTAGGCTCATGCCCCCTTATTTGTTATTGCCGGCACGTAATTAGTGTGTCGCTCCAGCATATTTAGACAGAAATAAAGAAAAGCAAGAAAAAAACACAAATCGCCTCCTAACTTAACACGCCCTATCCCGCTCCTATCCCGCTCCTATCCCGCCTATACCGCCTATGCCGCCTACTTATATTAAGACTTCACTTCTAGGTACTCTTAAACGAATTAAAGAAGCAGCACTATTATTACCTTGCTTTCTAACCTATATATATAATAATAGAACGCCTACTCCTTCTTTTCTACTTCCTTCTTCTTTATCGCCATTTTAACGTTATATAACAGCTAGCCTAACTAGTTTAAAGTTTCTTTACTCAGCCTATGCACAATTAATAATAAAATACTTAAGTAGAGCATTTGAAGTACTTTGCTAGTATTAGCAAATACTTTATAGATCTTGTATTCCTTCTATTACTAGCTAAGTTAAGGCTTGTGATTCTTTTTATATATAGAGATAATACAGATTTTAAAGTTATTTATAAAAAATATAATTTTAAAGTCCTAGAGAGGCTAAGATTATAGATGCTTAATAAACTTAAGTATCTACATAATTAGCTTAAGCTAAACTAGTTCAGAGGCTAGGCATACAATAAGAAAGCTTTTTATTTTTAGATAAGAGTTAAGGTTGAAGAAATACTTATTATAGAGGTTGTACGCTATATTGCAGTATAGTGTATTCAATACAAATTGCTTATATAAAGTACTGTTTAAAAAGTAAAAAGCAGTAAGTAAGAAGTAGTAAGTAAAAAGCAGCAGCTTTAGCTTTATAAAGTATTACAGGCTCCCGCTGTAGTACGTATATGTCTTTTCCCTTCTCTATCGCATTATATTGCAATCCTATTGCAATCCTACTGTAATCCTATTGTTAGCTATAGGCTAGCGATCACTGTTAGACACATTTTAACTAGTGTCGTTTTTTAGTACCTTAGCAGATTTTTTAACCCTAATTATTGCTTCGTAGTCCAAGCTTTCTTTTTGGAACTTATCTATTAACTGTTAAAATCTTATTAACTACACACAATTTTATTTTTTGCAACTTTTACAATGAATTAGTAGAGAGTAGCTGCTTTTTACTTTTATAGAACCCTATTTTAACTACAACAACTGCTACTACCTTTAACACCTTAAAAAATAAATAGAAACCTTAAAACAAGTACATATATTATAAATAGTTTTTCTAGCTATCTTAAATACTACTATACTAGTAAGAACAGATTATATACTAGTCTTTACTTTTTTTTAAACAGGATATTTAGCTGTAAATAGTTTAAAGACCTGCTCCTTGATTACTTTTAAATAACTTTTCTACTAAAAGTTAGACATCTTCTATATAAGAAAGAGAAAAAAGAACGAGATTTACTAAATAATAATAAACTATACTTTAGCACTTTTTATATCAAACTTAAGACATTATATAATGTCTTAAAGTAATAGTAATAGAATAAAAATACTTATTCTTAACTATTTTAAGTTGTAAAGAACATAATAGTAATTCTAATTGCTAGTGTTAGTATTAAGCGCGTTTTTAATACTACGAGAGATGTTCTTAGTAATCAAAAATATAATTATTTAGCTTTAACTATTAAGTAAATTATTGTTTTAAAGATACTACTCCTCTAAATTTAGAGGCGCAAGAAATATTTAAATAAAATATAGCTATTAGCTTTAAAGCACTTTATAACAAAATTAACAATATATTTAAGCTCTTAGCGCCTAAAGATAGTCTATATAGTCTAGAGGAGAAAATATTAGAAAACAAGCTTATAGAAAAGGATTTTCTACCTCTAGCATAGAAGCAGCAGCGCCTTAAGCGTTATTATAATAATAAGCTATAATATTTAACTGTAGTAGTAAGATATTATTACTTAGCATTTCTATTCTTTCTAAAATACTGCTTTAATATAAATAACTAGTAATTACCACTATAACTCAACTCTAATTTAACTACAACTTAACTATAACTATAACTACTAGTCTATATAACTTTACTATAACTACAACTACTAGTCTATGCAACTTAACTATAATTATAACTACTAGTCTGTGCGACCTTAACCTAACCACAACTACTAGTCCGTGCAGCCCTTACCTAATCTATACCTAAGCGTAGGTACCCATAACCTATTTACTAGCCTAATATAGTCTCTTTAGTAGTACGCTCTTTAATAAACCACTAGTTAGTAGTATTACGCAGCTTTAACTAGTTTTATGTTTTTTTTACTCGAAGTTTTTTTAAAATTATAGCATTCTACGTAACATTATACAATATAACTTGTGTTATACAGCACTCTAAATTTATAGCAGTAACTCTTTTACTTTTTTAGACTTAGCTTATAAGAAAAAAAATATAATAGTTCGATAGAAATATTAAAAGATTAGTAAACATAATAAAGCATAGTTAGTTAATTGCTATAAAATAAAAGTAATAGTATAAGTACTTCAACCTATACAGCTCTAAAAATAAAACTATATACTTATAAGTACTATAATAATAAATTAAAGCAGATGAGTAATATACTAAGTATAAAACAAGTAATTGTAGTTTTTGTTGTAGTATCGATATTCGCGTAAAAGTTTTATTATAGATTTAAGCTAAAGTACCTTGCACATCAAATAACATAGTGTTGTCACGTGCAGGGAAGTGATAGGGGTTAAGCTTTAGCGCTAACCTTTTCTTGTTTGCCGTCTGAGCCTGCTGAGATAACTTACAGCGAGTCTCTTGTCACGAGTCACGATCCGTCCGACTAGGTAGTCTGGCATGGGTGACGGTGTCCTGGAAAAAAAAGGCAAAGAAAGGATTCCCCGCACGTGAAGTTCTAACGGCGGAGACGCAGTCTTGGGGGGTAGCGGAATGTGCGGGAGGCGGGGGATTTTGTTTGCACGAATCAACGACCAGCAAAGCCTGCCGGTGGGGCCAGGGGTGGGCGACCTCACCTAATCCCTAGACCCCGATATTGGAGAAGCGGGGACGAGAAAACGGTAGCAATCTGCCGGTCTGGCTCGTCCCTGGCAGCAGGCCTGTCCGGCGACTCGGCGGGCGGGTGGGCGAAGCTCATCAAGCCGAGTCTAACCTAACACAACAATTCGCTAGCTTAGGTTGGCTTGCTACTCACTAAAATGGTTAGTGTGCTATCATATCGGGTTAGTGCGGCTTATTATTGGCGACTGTGCCCGTCAGATGGCTCGCTGTCTTGTGATCCATGGCGTGCTCTTCAAGGACAGACTCCGTGAATCTGAATTGTTACGTCAGCAGTGTATCTTGATGTGTGTAGGCTCTTAACTTACTCTGTCTCCTGAAACAAAGTCTGAGTGTACTCTTTGAAGCTTGAAGGAATTAACATTGCCTTCATGTCCTGAGTTTTGAGTGGGGCTGGCTCTTTCTCCTGCTGAACGAGAGAGCGCAGATACGAAAAGTCAACCTTTGCTTTCTTTTTAGGAGGCATGATAGGCGTGATACCAGAGAACAAGAACAACTATGTTGAAAGGGTAGGTAGGAACGTAATGACGAATCAGGACAGGACCCTATAAGAGCGCGCGGTGACTTCTCTACGTCTACCCTTTCCAGTAACTTGAGTGTGTTATCAGCACCACCACTTTGCTTGGCGTGTTAATATGCTGGATACAGCACCTCGAGATTTGACAGATCGCAGGAGAAAACTGATTATCATTGTC
Organism: Alternaria gansuensis; assembly: GCA_009289805.1. Classification (NCBI taxonomy): domain Eukaryota; kingdom Fungi; phylum Ascomycota; class Dothideomycetes; order Pleosporales; family Pleosporaceae; genus Alternaria; species Alternaria gansuensis. Next base: position 103,736 of record WBOK01000062.1, read on the forward strand.
CTATAGTCGAACGTGTAAGACAACGAAATGATAAACAATACCATGTGGCAAAGCACTCAGTCCTCATATACTGCAATCATTATTGCAGGCTCCCGCCGCGGTAACGTACGTGTCCTTACCCTCCCTCCCCTCCTCCATCGCAGTCTTGTTGCCAGTCTATGGCTGGCAATCGCCGTTGAACACGTTTTAATTGGTGTCGTTTTTAGTACCTTTAGCAAATTTTTTCGACCCTAATTTTCGCTCAGTATTCTAAGCTTTCCTCCTAGAACTTATCCACCCACCGTTCACATTACGATAATTACACAATCTTTTTTTTTTACTTTTGTGAATAATTAGTAGAGGGTAGCTGCTTTTCACCATTTTTGGAAACAACTTTTGACTACAACCACCACCACCTTTGACACCTTAAGGAGGAAAAAAACTGCAATCATGTCGAGACCGCTTCTTCTAGCCTGCCACCCACTCCTCCTCAGCCGGGCACATGCTTGCCCACAGCACGCGTACCCTTTCCGCAACATCTTCTTTGAAGCTGCCCGTCCCCCACTGCATAATTTGTCCTAAAGACGAAACGAGCATCTCCGCATGACCTGGAAGCGTAGTGCGCCAGGACTGGAGACAGGACATGTGGTACTCATGATTGACCTGATAATGCACCCACAATTCGTGGGTAGGGCCTTCCGTCGCGATAGAAAACACGATCGTAGGAGTGGATATGTTGGGATCGACGCTGTCTTGAAGATGGGATTTAGGGGTAAGAGGAGTACGAACAGTAAGATCGTTGAGTATGTTTAACGCTGATGCAGCGGCCACAGCGGCCTGGTTCTGCGCATACATAAGATTAACACTCGTGTTAAGGCCTTTGGCTTCTACAATTAGGAAGGGGAATCGCAGGCCGAGCTGGACCTGGTGCGGATCGCTGATAAACGGTTGTGGGTTGCCTGGATCGGTCTGGAGAAGAAGGAGGACATCCTGTGGGAGTTTCAGGGCGTCCTTGATGGCGTCTGATGCGAGACCGACGGTGACGTCGGGTTTAGGCGTCGAGAGTTGCAATTTGTCGCCCGAAGACGAGTCGCTAGCCGTTACGGAGGCAGCGCTACTAGAGGATGGTTCGTTTTGCGAGAGTGTGTAAGAAGGAGTGGGGAAAGTAGGACGGCGTGGCATTGTCAGGGAGCTCCATTGAAGAACGTTGGGCTTGAGATATTTGTTCCATGCTGTACGATGTTAAACAAAACTGTTCAAAGAGGCAGCAATCAACTTACGCTTGTCAGATGCGCTCACTATGAGTGCTGGTGACCAGTGTTTGATGAGCGGACGCATCAGGACTGAATACATGGAGCTCCGCCATTCGCCCTCGCCGGTACAGTCTCCAGCCAGCGATCGACATGTGTTCCTATAAGACTCGGCAAGAGTGACTTCCAGTGTCTGCCATGCCGTGTCCTCGTCTCTATTGTGTCTGCTAAGGTTCCTCGCTGTATCTGTCCCAAATATCCGTGCCACGTGTGCGGCAACATGATCAGGCAGTTCGGGGTCGCGCTCAACAAAGACTTGGGCCAGCTTCATGATCCCATTTCGGTATTCGGCGGTGGCACATAGCGGCGGCTTCTTGACAGGACTTGGTGTTCGTGCGCGCGCCTTTGCTCGTCGCAGCGTCTGAGCCACTAGTCGTGGGTGGGGCTGGTCGGGATTCATCATCTCGCCGTGGGCACAAGAATCGATCCAGTGCTCGATGGATACAGCGTCACTAAACGTTGGCTCTCGATGTGGCGAGGGGGCCTCGCGAGTTAGTAATAGCGGCTTCGAAGCGGGCTTGCTTTCAGAATGGCTTCTGCAACGTTTGGCAGGCGGCACGGCTGCAAAGAATGCAGGCTCTGAGTCGTGACTAGAGAGCGGGCGCTTCATAGATGTTTGCTGAGACTAGTAGCGTACTTTGATATCGTGCTTCGATATCGTGCTTTGATTTTTTCCTGAAGGTTTCAAAGGTGGTGGTGGTTGTAGTCATAAGTTGTTTCCAAAATGGTGAAAAGCGGCTACACTCTACTAATCAGTCGCAAAAGTAAAAAATGAAAAAAGATCGATCGTGCTTTGATAGCAATGGGTGTTATTGTTGTAAACAGTTGAGTACGAAGGAGCTCTGTGTTTATGTATTGGAAGCAAGAGGGCCCGTGCCTGCCCCGCTAATTTTTGGTCCGAAGTCAACCCGGTGCGTACATGCCACTCCGTATAGCAGGCCAATAATGCCAGTTCATTATATTATTAGAGGCACACAACCCATCGCTGCCCCGATAATCATACTCAATGGGTGCCTAACTGCATGATACCGTGGAAGCTAGTCATTGGCTCCCGAACAAATCAAGCATGGCAGGTTCCTTCCCGAGCTCTCTGTCGTCGTAGGTTGTATGCCTCAACGGCTGGTGAGCCATTCGCTGGCTGTCCCCGGAGGAACTCCCGCTTGCTACGGCCGCAAGAGACCATAAAGGCATGATTTCGCTCTTGCACCCATCAGCCACCTGCAAAAGAAACTAAAAATCCTTTCTGCTTATCAATCCTCGTGCTACCAAGCCCGTACGTGCAACAAATCAACCGATCAAGGCTTTTCTTATGCTTACTTTATCTAAGCGTAGCATTACAAGACATCACGATGGCTTGCGGTTGCGAGCGACGTATCACAAAGACTAAATGGCTTAACTGCACTGCCACACCAAAGCACGAAAAGGAAACGATCACGCTTGTCACCTGTAAAGAGAGCCAGCATACGGGGTACAGAGATGTATATACCGGAACTAGCTTGGTGAAAGTACCAGGGCACGTGTGCCCTAAATGCTAGTCAAGCACTCAGCCCACTTGGCTCGGCTGTGGTTCGAATAAAATGGCAAGGCGAAAATGAAATGTCACGATTCATCTGTTTTTTGGTGGAGGGGTGGCATTGACGCTGGGGGCGCATGAGTTGTGCTAAATCGTCCCTCATGAGAGCTCCACAACAAGGCAATTATCTGTATTCGGGAGTTAGCATCGTTGACCGCCCATCAATTTTTTTTCGATCGTTCTAATATCATCCAGCACTTCGCCTGCAGAAGTGTATTGAAGACTCCAACACTTCCGCGTGATAACCTCACAGACGTGAGGATCGTTGGGGAAAATGCCGCTTTTGAAACGAGACGTAATCCTCTCCTGCCATCCAACTTCTCCACTAATAATTTCTGGAAAGACCTCTTGACTGGTCATAATGAAGTAGATAGTAGACCCAAGCGCAAAGAGATCTGTCTTTGAGTTTGCCTCGAACTCATCCTCACGGGGGCAGAAATATCTGCATGGTTCGCCACTCCAACCAGGCACGACCTCGCCAGTCCCCAAGACATAATTTCCTTGAAAATCGGCAAGCTTGAGATGAAGATTCTCGTCGACCAGTACATTTGTTGGTTGAATGTCGCAGTGGACAACCTCTTTCGAATGAATATAATCGACAGCCTCGGTCAACTCACGGCACCAGGCCACCCGCTGCAGGAGAGTAGGGGGTTCGTGGTCCGATTCAGTCAGGTACTTGTAAACAGTCTCGTTTGCTGCACGCTCGAGGTATAATCCGGCATCTGTGAATCCTTTCTGGGCAATAATTCGAGGGTGTTGGCCAACTAAGCTGAGAATCTTGTGTTCATGCTCAAGACGACTCATGTCACCACCCGGCTCAAGAGGGTACTTTAGGATGGTCGTTTCGTCGACCTCCCCTATAAAGGCACTAGTTCCGGATGCAAGTACACGCTGGACTCCCTCTGGGCAGTAGTGGTGATATTCGACCACCTCACAATCTGACATGGCGAGGGATGAAGTCTTTGGGAGACACTACCCATCGTTAGCGCCCCAATTCCATGAGAAAGGCGAAATGCCTAACAAAAGAGAGCTAGCGTTCGCGAGCAGAGATGCGCGGGCGACAAGGCTGTCGGAGCGAGCCCGTAGATAGTAACACGGTGTGGAAATGGTGGCTGTCTTCGGCCTCGAATGCTTACATTTCGTATGGTGAGTGGAGGCTCGGAAAGAAGGTAGTGGGAACCAGAACCGATCCATTGAATGATTCTTACTCGGCTTCAGCTGCGATTTTGCCCAATGAAGAGGGTGTGCAGAGGGTTGGCAATCAGCCGAAGCTTTGCCGAGGTAAACCCTCCTCAGCGCCTCACAAGCCAGATTGATGCTGACTGCCCCCGCATCCACCGGTCGCTAACTGCCACACACACGACAACGATGCTCAAAACATATGTCAAAAAGCTCAAGACTGCGAGACAGGCGCCCACGCTCCTGCAGCCCCAATAGCAGATCCTATAGTATCGCAACACGGTGCTGAAGCCCACCGACATCTTCTCCTGCCTGACTTTGAAGCGCTCCTCGCCCGCAGTCTACGCGACGTTCACGATCCTCTACCGCCCTTTCTCCGTCCACACGCACTTCGAAACTAGCACCAACTTACACATGAGGAGGATTACCGCGAGTTAGCAGGGTAATCAGGTGGTAGAGAAGCTCGCCAGAAGCCCACCCTCAACGCCAACTGCAGCGATGAGGTCCAGCGCGCCTTGCTCAAACCAACCGTTCCGACCCCGTCCCTACCTTTCCCCAGACACTTCTGGCGTCATCCTATAGCCGCGAAGCCTGAACGGGACAGTCAACACAGAACTCGCTTGAGTCTGACGTCATACGCATGAACGACGAACGCCTGCCGATCGCGATTACTCTACTAGCTATATTACATAGGCACTCGCTCTCTAGACTGCTTATTAGCCAGGGGACTTACTATCTGTTACCATAAGATCAAGTCTTTTTATATAGGTATTTAATAATACTACTCTTGTATTTGCATATACAAACTAGCGCTATACCCCTAGTGCGTCTATTCTTATGATTACAAAAAAACCTTCTAGGCTAGCTAGTAGAGACATAACTCTCATCAGTTTAAATTCAATTTCTCTTTCAAAAATGTGTTACTGTTACGATTCAAAGACTCTGTTCAGAGGCTGCGAGGCAGATACAAAACATGTTATTTCAAGACAGCAATATGACAAATGTGAGGAGGCTTAGGAGACTAGCTACATATGCATGGAAGCGCAGCCAGAAAAGAAGGAAAACAGCGAAGTGGTCATGACAGGAACGTCCAGAATGTCTGAGAAGTCCCAACATGTCTCTCTTGACTGGACAATCCGTACGTCTGCTGTCGTAACGAAAAACGACTCCGTCCTAATGGAAGTGGACGGAACAGAACAAAGACCGTGGCAACACTGAGAACAATGGTATAGATGTCTTAGCATCAAGCGTGGGCCCAAGAGTAAGGGTTTAATTTTGTGCTGGTTCATGTCAGTTCTCTTCAGGTTGCACTTGGAAATTGAAAAATATCACTTAGGTCCCGAACAACCGATTCGAATCCATCATATTGGCCTTGCCAGCACTTTCTGATGATATCTCCAATGGCATGCAGAGAATCCGTTTCAGGAAAATTGCCTTTAGAGTATCGGGCAAGAATCTCGCCTTCGGCTAAGTCTGCGTAAGGAGCATTTCCGGTCATAATCTCATATAGAATAGACCCAAACGCAAAGAGATCTCCTTGAACAGATAAGGCAGGTCCTGGATACTCGTAACTTGCTGTCACCGCGATGAGAAGTGGGGAACCGTCTAGGGAAGATCCAGCAAAGTCAGCTAGCTTAGCGCTCAACTTTTCATCCAGAAACACATTCTGGCACGTCAAATCCCCGTGGACAATCCCAGCTAGATGAATGAAATTGAGCGCCTGCGCAATTTGAATAGCCCATTGCAATCGTAACGTGTTATCGACTTTGTTTTGGCTGTTGAACCATCGTAGATTGCCTTTCGGAGCGTATTCTAGTCGAATACCAGATCCAACGGTTCCATGATAACGGAGTATTCCTTGATGACCTCCGCGTTGAGTAAGTCGTTCATAGATCTGCTGCTCTCTCAAGATGAGCTCGGAACAATCCTCGTGAAGAGGGGTTTTGATAATTGTCTTGGACGGTTTATCGACGACGACTAGGCCGGTAGTTCCCCAAGCAACGACATTTTCCCGTCCGAACCTGATCGGATACTTGATCTCATCCGACATGTGAACAGCTTGCGACTTCAGGAACGTCCAGATATCTGCAGATTCATTAGAATAGGAGCTATTAGAATGACCGGTTATTGCACTTTCTCAACCGTCTTGGACTCACATATACGATGGTCAAAATGTGATATAAAGGGTCACTATATGAACGCGTTGATGGAAGACGGAGGAGGAATCATTGTCCAGGGGAAGCTTGGCATGTCGATAACATGACTGTGCGGGTAACGCTATTTGGTTAGCGCCCCCTTGGCTCGTTCCAGACTGACGCCTGCCCATTATGACCGTGGTACGGTTGATGTACGCCTGTCACGTCGCATTCAGCAGCTGTTACTGGCTGACGACGCGCAAGCGACGGGGTAGCTGCGGGTAGGGAGTAGGCGCAGTAGTTTGAACATCATTTCAATGCTACGGTTCGTGACCTCTGAAACTTTAGCTGAACGAGCGAAAGCGACTGAGCTTGTAATCTGACTAAAGGTACAGATAAGATAGCTCATAGAGTGAGGTGGTGGTATTAGGTGAGGTGCTACCCTATGTACTCTCTCTATTTGGAAAACAAGGCGAAGCCCAAAAAGGCTAGTCAGCTGAGAGCACGTGACCCTTGACGCACTGGAATCTCAGGGCTGTCCAACGAGAACCAACCCAATAAGTCGAATCACAATCTCACGCTGTGTAGTAAGCACACGCCGGTGAAAAGCTATTGGCGAACTCGCTGCCAAGCAACCTCTCACCGACTTTCCTTTCACTTCACGTTCTCGTCCATTTCAGTCGCCCTACTCGAGCTTTATTCAAAGCTGTCTAGAGAAGCATCTTTCTATGACTGCTTTCTGAACTTCAAATCTACAACAGAGGCCGATTCCGAAAAGGCTCAACAACCATGCCGGTCGACGCGACTCCGAACGCAGTATCAACAATTGCGACAAAGCTCTAATCTCTTTCTACCCGCCGGAGAGCCTGTTATCGACATGCAGGTTGCACGCGAAAAAAAGGTCTCCATGACTATATGGTACGATGACGGCACTGAGCTGGGTAAATGCGTGAGACTTTACGACATTCCTGGCAAATTGTCCGGTAACATCCTCCGCCTCCGTAGTATGCTACCACAGGTTGAGGGGCATTTCGAAATCGAAGGCGACACTATCCGTGCTCTGGATCGTTGTCTAGACCTTCCCGAGCTAGTTGAAGATGATTTCGAGGACATCCACGATCTTGTCGCTCAATTACCTCTTGTGGACGTTGATTCGGCAGAACATTTCGTCAAGAAGGGTAAATATCGAAGCGAAATTGTAAACCTGCTCAAGTGTCAGGGCGGTTCATGTCCAGGGAAGCCACTCTCTGATCACATAGTCCAGCTTTGCGGAAGGTCTCGTAACGGAGAGCTAGTCTTCAAAAAGCTACTGCCGCGAGCTCCTGTTCTGCCACATGTGTCCTCTACCGATGTCTACAAGCGCTGGATACTTCACATCATTGACGCATTGAGTTGTCTTCATGCTCTCGGCATTGTTCATCGCGATTTGCGCATTGAGAATTGTCTTTGCACCAAGGATAACAAATCCCTCGTTGTCTGCGACCTTGAGAGCCGTTGGGGACAGCGATCTGCGCCGGAAGTTGCTCCTCACGGTGGCCCGGATTCTGGATGGTCTACACGCTCAGATATATATGACATTGGCGATTGCATCAAATGCATGGTTTATGCCAACGCCCCAATCACTAGTCAGGTTGAATGGCCTGTACCTCAACCACTACAAGCGATCGTCGATGCTTGCATGCGACAAACGGAAAATGAGCGGCCCACATTAGACGAGCTACGCTTGATGGTAAAGAGGATTGAAATTAGCGGGGGATAATAGGGGAGGTGGTGATGATCTTCAAACCGAACCACATCTTCGTTCCCTTTGCTTACCTTGGAATTGTGGGATCGAAGCGAATCTTTAGCGGCGCAAACCCAGCATACACGGTCTTTGGTGAGATTATGATGCAAGCGCAGCAGACGCTGCGCTTATAACATCCAGAGATGATACACCAAGGTGCAAATGCAGAAGCCAGTTTTATCCTAGCACATTCAACATTAGCCAGAGCAGCCGTAGCAGCAGCCAAGGGCACGCGCCTTCCAGAAGGACGTGTCTTTCTTTTCTCGGACGAGCCCTGTACGCCTATCGAAGGCTGCAAAGACCGGAGAGACGTGTTACCGTCCCCAGCTGAAGGCGAAACATTTTAACTTTCCAAAGTTACCTGCAAACGAAGCAGCCATTATACTCTGATCGCAAACCTCAAACAGATGATCTTCATATGGTTGGATCGTGGGAGCTGACGCTTTATGAGAAGAATGCGCATTTTGGCGGAACCTGGTATGAAAACACCTATCCGGGTGTCGTGTGCAACATCCCATCGCATGATTATAACTTCACTTGGGATCCAAAACCAGACTGGTCAACTTTCTTCGCATCGTGGAAGGAGATCCAGGGGTATTTTGAGGACTTCGCAGAGAGACATGGAAGCAAGAAGTACATGCAGTTGAACAGCAGGGTCGAGGAAGCGACGTGGAACGATGAGGATAGTTTATACAGCCTTACCATCTGGAACTCAAAGTCTGTCTCGATGAGGAAGGAGTGGGCACACGTCCTGGTTAATGGATTGGGTGAGTCGCCATCGAAATACTTCATTCATGGTTTCATTTTGATTTATAGGCATTCTCAACAACTGGAGGTGGCCCGATATTGAAGGCCTCCATGAATTCAATGGTCCCGTCCTACACTCCGCATGCTGAGACCACAGCATTGACTTTACAAACATCAGCGCGGCCGTCATCGGCCTCGGTTCGACCAGTGTCCAAATTGTGCCTCACTTCAAAAGGTCGTGAAGGGACTAGAAATCTACATGCGGAGTCCGACATGGATACCGCCTCCTTTTGGCGTCGGCGCCCTTAACAGCAATTTGCAAAAAGGGCAAGACGTAGATCCTGGACAACGACAGTAAACTTTTACCGAACCCGATATCAAGAAGTTCAAGGAAGACCCGGAGTATCACTTGGATTTCCGGAAAAAGATTAAAGCAGAGATCGATATCTTGTTCGGATTGTACCAGCAAAACCCTGAACTTCAGAACGAGTTCAAGGGCGGCATTACAAAAGAGATGCACTATCGCATAGGTCCCGGTCGCAAAAAGCTCAAAAAGTTCATCATTCCCAAATGGTCCGTCGGCTGTTGGCGCATCTCACCCGGCGACGGTTTTCTTGAAGCCCTAGTGCAAGATAACGTTACCCCGATCTTTGACGGGATCGAACGAGTGGTTCCAGAAGGTATCGAAACTCACGACCGCAAGATTCACAAACTCAATGCCATCATCTGCGCCACCGGCTTCCAAGTCGCCTTCCAACCCGCCTTCACGGTCCGCAACAGCTTCAACGTATCCATCAAAGAAGCCTGGATTAACAGTCCCAACGTCTACATGGGCGTATCTGCTCCCCGGTTCCCAAACTTGTATACCATAGTTGGGCCAGGTGCGACATGGAGTAACGGTACACTCATACCTTCGATTGAGACAACAGTGGAATACAGCATTAAGTGCATGAAGAAGATGCAAACAGAGGGCGTCAAGGCAATGAGTGTGAAACAGGATGCTCTAGATAAGATTTATACGTATCTCGATGAATTCCACAAGACGACAGTGTGGCAGGAGGAGTGCCGGAGCTGGTTCAAGAACGGACAAATCAAGAACAGAATCTACCTGGCGCAGTAAGTGACATTCGTCCCTTAAGTTCTTGTTTGCTCCGTATCCGCCTATCAATTATTGCTAGCGTCGCGCATCCGTGGCGTATCCTTTATCAACCCCGCATCGAGCTGCCCACGACTGACTCATGTAATGGAGACGATTCATTTCCTCAAATTCATCAAGACACCGCGTTGGGAAGACTATGACTACGTGTACTGTACAAGAACCGATTTGCTTTCTTAGGCAATGGCGATGTGAAGACCACGGCTGCAAGAGATTTGCACGGCCTGAGCCCCTATATTCGGAACGACGACGATGAGTGGAATGTTGAATAAAGTGCTTGAAAACAAACTGAGTGGGTGGGTGGGTGGAGCTGAGAAGACACGTCTGGATGAATCAGGCGTACCGTCGGTCAGTGGAGCTTGGGCCCGAATTTCGGGCTATTTCTTTCCATGTGTGTCCGAGCGTGCTGGGCGTTTTCCGTTTGGGTTCATACTTTAACTCTACGAAACCGGTTGCCTTTTGATTCTTGTTGCATTGCTTCGTCCATGTGTCTTGGCGGGAGTCAAGATTGTTGACGTTGTAGCTTGTAGGTTATTCAGGACCCCGAACTACGTACGGTGCCTATCTGAGTTCGCTGGGAGCCTGTCGTGCGTGCTGAGCTATAGCGACTTACTGCTAGCTTGATAACAGCCATGGGTGCATATCTAGGATGCTCGCTTCCTAGTCCCAACAAGAACGGACCCCGCCATGCCAATTGCAAGCTTCGACTCCACTCATTACGACATCTTTCGACTCGTTGAAACGCTTACTCCGCATCAGTACGACTCGCCATCTTCCAACTACCATTGTATAGGTACAACACTACAGTGCGCTATGGCTTGCAGTTGAGCCTTGAGTTAATGCAGACCTGCCACAGTCCCAGCACAGATGCGAACTACTGATGCCATAAGCCCATGTGGGAATGCTCTCGAAGCGACATAGCGTGCCAATCGTGCGATCCGCAATGCACTGCTACGTTTAACGAATATGTGGAGAAGAAAAATGAACCCTGCAGAAAGTCTGCCTGGGAGCATGTGTTCTCGATTGAGCAAGTGTATACTTTTTGAAGATTATGCTTCGTCGGATCAGGTACTCAGGTCGTTACGAGCATGTCGAGCCGACGCCATCGCTAGGTACATGTCAGTCCGTTTTGCCTGCTTTACATCGAAATTTTCGAGCTGCCAGCCTGGGCGCAAAGCATGAAAGCCGTCCAGTAGAGTAAAACTGCGGGGCCCCACCTCTACGAGCCGAACGCCTGACCAACATTTAGTGGTCGACGTTGAAGACTAGACTAGGCCTGGGTCCCTCCATGTTTGCAGCAGCCGAAGTCAAGACTTGAGAGTCGTCTTCGCTATCAGATCTGCGCAATATCTTCACGCAACGCTCACAACGTCGTACGATACACCAGTGTTTACTCTTACTGACTGTTTTCTGCGAGACTGTAATTCCAGTTCATATCAAGAGCGACAACATCGATTGCTAGCAAGAGTGGAACGGTATCAGAAAATAACATGAGCGAACAGCGTCCGTGTTCACAGGAGCCAGTTCCCAAGCCTGGTAGGAAACAGGAGCAGAATACATCGGAGAAGGGTTCCTTGAAAGGAAAGTCTCTAAAACCTCGGCACAGAGCGTCTGTCGCTTGCGCTTCGTGTCGAGATCGCCGAATTCGCGTAGGCTTGGTCTAGTTGCTTTCATGATTAGTTCTGACGGCTTCGCAGTGTGTAGTACCTCCCGGTGATAAGGAGTGTACACAGTGTAAACGGTCAGATGTGAAATGCGTCATCAAGAACAACGACGAACGACGACGGTTTGTAACATGGTTCTCCTAGCTTGCTCCCAGCTGATACCTTTGTAGACCTATCTCGAGGGCGTACATGTGTTCCCTCACCGACCGCGTAGCACTATTAGAGGCGATGTTAAAAGAACGAGGCGAGGAGATACCCCCCGCAAATCACCCTCCCAAGACCCGTCACAATGCTCAGCTCGACGAAGACTGCACATCTCCTGTACGAACATATAATGATCACCAAGTAGCCAGCAACGAAAATAGCTCCAGTTCAGCCAGTCAGTCCAGTCCCCAATACGACTACCCCGAATTCGAACCTCAAGAAATGAAGAACAACAGTCCTCGTTTCTCGAACCGCGACACTGAAAGCGCTGGCTCACCATCTATGCTACCACCTCCGAAGAAAGACGGTATGGTGAACCGTCTCCTCTCTACGCGTGGTCATCTCAGCTTCGATCAACTGAACGGCCGCCTTCGTTACTTCGGTCCAACAACCAACTGCCATGTACACTTCGAGTCGATCAATTCTTTCAGCCCAGCCCAAGAAATGAACGAGCAGGCTCGACGCACTGACAAGATCATCCGTTCACTTCCTCTGGAGACATACAGCTATCTTATGGATCTTTTCTGGCAATGCTACAATGCTGTCATTCATGTTCTGCACCAGGGTGCCTTTAATGAGGATCGTGAGATGGGTCGCACACAGTTCTATTCTGGTTTTTTGCACGTGTGTGTCTTGGCTATGGGTTACCGCTTTGCGAATAAGGAAAGATTTGATATTAGGAGGATCGGCCTACCAGGAATGGAGAGCACGCTGCATCGCGAAGCAAAGTACATGCTTGAGCACGAGTTGGAGCGGCCAGGTGGAATACCGAGCGTAGTCGCATTACTTCTGTTGGGTGATCTTGAGTGCGGCGTTGGTAGGGATAATCTGGGTTGGATGTACGGCGGGATGGCTGTGCGACTTGCTTTCGACATTGGGTATGTCCCTTTTAAAAGATAGTGGACGGTATATTGACTTTACATAGTCTCCACCTCGATACAAGACTATCAGGCCTCCCAGAACGCGAGGTCGAGATTCGCCAAATGACTCTATGGGCATGCGTCATCTACGATAAGTACTGGGCACTTTTCTTGGGTCGTCCGACGTCAATGAAACCTTCCGATCTCGAAATATACCACCTGACAAGGCAGTTTGAGCGGCTTGGTACATGTCGTCCTGCTGGACTAGGAAAGAGTACGGAGACTATGATCTACGAAGTACTTCTCGACCTCATGGAGCTCGCGGGCAAGATAACTGAGAATGTGGATCTGCATCGCTTCCAGAACGCTATGTCTGACTCACACACCACTGTGGATCGAAATCAGTACATGCGCATGGCAGCGCTAGACCGCAAATTTAGCAGTTGGTACGCCAGGTTACCGGAGCAATTGCGCTGGACACCAGATAATATCGCGACCGCTCCGTTCTCATTTTTCCTATTGCATCAGCAATACCATGCTAGTTTGATCTTGCTCCACCGGCCATTCGCGCTGTATGAAGACCAAGCAGGGAACGAGAATGGACCTGACGACCATTTCTCCGCGTTGAGCAGGACAGTATGCACCAAACACGCTATTCGCGTAGCCAGGATATACTGGCAACATCGGCAGCGGTTCGACACAAAGCAGATATTCGTGACCGGCATCCAACATGCTGTACGTCCCAGCCAAGACCGTTTATTTTTAATAATTACTAACAAACCCTCCGCAGGGCACAGCAGCAACCGCCCTCGTAGCAGCCCTGGCCTTCATAAAAGACCCCATCTCCCGAGCCAACAACATGCAATACCTCGAGTGCCTCTCCACGGCCCTCTCAGACATGGCATCCACATACCAACCCGCAGAACGCATGTCCACCGTCCTCCGTGCCGTAATGATCGAATTACGCGGCGGCCCTGAACCCGCCAAATCCACCTCCTTCAACCTATACAAGCCCACATCCTCGACCGTACCCGCGCGAAGAGGCAGCACAATAGACATGGACGCTGACATTCCCGAGAGCCAATCATGGGCCAAGAAACGGCAGACCAGTAGCGGAAGACCGCGAGCAGGGACAGGTGGAAACAGAAGAATAAGAACAATGAATATGAGCACTACTATGAGTGTGCCGTCATCTGATCTCGGCCGACACAGCGGACTCAGCATCAAAGCTCCTCCGCCGCCCCGCTTCGATGACCCGTCGTGTCAGAATCACGATGGATATATCTTGGTGACGCCGCGTTCGGAGTTCAGTAGTACGGGTTGGCCCAGCTTGTCTGAACCTCCTGGGCTTTCTCACGGTCTTTCTGCTCCTTCTACTACACTGTCGCCTTCCCGTCATGCGAATAGAAAGTTGGGGGCTTGGATGGGCCCGGATATCGATTCGCAAGATCCTATGTTGCAGCTTGGTAGTGCGCATTTCCCGGAGATGAGCACGTTCGACGACCGTAGTAGCGGAGGTAGTGGAGGCGGTGGAATTGAAGGGGTTAATTTGGATTTCATGCCACTGGGAGGTGGCTATGACTGGAGTATGCCTGAGGAATGGAGTGGAGGGAGTGATTTGGACGGATTGAGCGCTTTCGACATATAATGCGTGCTTCAAGTTTCGCAACGAACGACATTAAGATTCTCTGATATCGATAACAGCATCTCTTCCTGTGCTCAGGTTCTTCTCTTTTTCCGTGTCGGACTTAGCGCCATGCGCAACTGTTCCCATCCGCGTCAGCCCGCTTTCCCTTCCCTCCCCCATCCTTTCCACCATGCGTTGGATGTGCGGATGACTAGGCGCTTGTCTCTGGCTTAATTTTCTTCTCGATACACTCACCCCCACACTGATGCCGTTCCCCTCCCTCAATCTCGTTCGCATCCCCTCTTCTGTCGATAAAGTCCTATTGACATACGTTGACGGCTCCAAATCCGTGTCGTTCGGACTCTTTGACTGTGGCCTCGGTCGCAACCACCGCCAGAGTTCTTTTGTTTTCTTGACCCAGATGCTGTAGCCGTAATTGGTAGAGAGAAAGCCGATGATGCTGAAGAAGGGTATACAAATTGCCACCAGAACGATTGCAAATGGCCAGAGCGGCGATCCTTCGCCGGGCATGTTCGTCATACCGAAGACAGAGGTTACGAATGTGAGAGGCTATTCATCACTTAGCTCTTTGTGTATGCGACATTGGAGTTCAGTAATGCTAACATACCATGAAAAAAAGATTGACTATAGTCAAGACTTTGATGTTGTACCCTTGATGTACGGTGACATCTGCGAGCTCAACAGATTTCCGTGACTCCTGGATGCTAGTACCAGAGAACAACTGCTCCTGCAATGTCTCAATCTCATGGCGTCTTTCGTTGTTTTCCGCAATGATGGTCCTGAGCTCCTTCATTTCTCGTTCGAATTGTAGTCTCAGCGACCGCAAACGGCGCTTCCAGTGGTCGTTGCGCGGCGACTCCTCGAAAAGTGGCCATAGCGTCTTGTTTTGACCTTCCCAGATGTCATCGGTGAAAGTATCCTCAAAAGCGTCAATCATGGATTTGATGCTGTTGTTGACATTACCTAACGTTTGATGGGCGTAAAAGTATCTGCGGATCCAAGTAAAATCCTTGTCTTCGAACAACCGGGCCCGTCGTAACTCCTCGCTAAAGAGGAAGCCCAAGGGTGGAGTAACTAGGTCGGTGATGCGTTTGTAGATTTCGTCAAATCTCTTCCTGGCATCGCGATATTCCGTCAGCAGAGCATAGAGAAATGCTTCCGCACCATTGAGGAACTTGTGGCCAGTTTCGAAGGTGTATGGGGTTCCATTCGCTGGTGTCGACTTCCAGTCCGCAAAACTCTCCAGCTGTAAAACCTGCCAAGGCGACCAAACATCGTGCACCCATCCAAACTGTGTTTTCGCACGTCTTCCTCTGTTACGAATGCGGCGTGGTTTGTCGTCATATAGAACCAGGGCCACAACGGCACTGCACCGCGAAAGTGGTATGTGATGATCGGAGTGGTCTGTTATTTTATCCGTACGCTGCCATTGCATCGGCACACAATCTTCTCCAACAATGGTATAGTATTCAAAATTGAAAAAGAAGGATCTTTGTTGTTTGGGATTCTGATTGAAGGCCCGGAACATGTGCGCGGATGAGGCTTCCGTCTCGACCAAATTTTGAAACAGCTCGTCCATGTCGAAAGCATCATGCAGTGTCAGATGCAGAGCGCCAAATAAGATTGGTGAAGGTTCTCGCGCTATGGTGATGCGGCCGACCACCTTTTCGTCCGGTTGCTTGCCGATATCCCGCAGTGCATGCCAAATCTCAGTTGCTCGACTCATGTTGTTTTCAGGACCAGTCACTTCAATCAGCTCAGGCAAACCATTAGGCCCGACGTTGTAAACTTGAAAGTGTGAATAATGGCTCCGATCGTCTGCTGGCCCAGGTCCCATGTGAAAGAGGTGAGGTTGTTTGGTAAGTTTCGCGGGATCGGAAATGATTGGTGCCAGGATCTCTCTGCCATGTTCAGTCCAGTTATGTGTCTTCAAATGCTCGCGTAGATGTTCATGGTCGAATGAATGGGAGGGTAACTCGTCTTGGACGAAAAAGTCGTCTTCATCGTCGCTGCTGTCATCAGATAGTGTCGACGTATCGGCAAAGATAGCGTCGCCGCCATGTCGTGTAGATGTGCGGCGAAGTTGTGAGGCATCGGATGGTTTAAAGGTGTCGTTCGTTGCAGACAAGCTCTTCAGTAGCGCATCATGAGAGCGCTGAAGCGACTCTAGCTGCGTCCGAAGGTCGTCAAGCTCAGTCGTTGCCATCTGTTATGCCTAAAGTCGTGTGACCCGACATGCAAAGTCTACTATCGAAATAGAGAGTTGCAAAGGTTTCGGCATATGTCGTGTAGGATTATTAGCATTCAGCCCCCACTCTAGCCTCGCTGAAAGCCTAGCCTTTCGTTCAGCATTTGGCTTTCCCATCCAATCTTCATCTGTGCCAAGGTGGAGCTAGGGTGGAGCTGCGTCCAGATCCGCGAAGCGGAAGAGGGGCCATTGGCCTAATGCGTGTTGAGTTGTGAAGAAGAAATGCAGGACGCCTGCTTAGGTAGCTTCTCTCACCGCCCTTTTCCGATTGGGCGCCATATTCGTGACGCGACACAGTTCAGATCTATCAATCGAGCACGAGCAAACTCGCAAGAATTACCATACAAAAGATATGTGCCTATCGTGGGCGGGATCCTGTTGATTGGCTAATGCTTTGCGGTTGAGGAGTCAGTAGGGGCGGCGCCATCGAAATCACGTGAGCACATCGCAGCGCAGACTTCGAGAATTGACCAGAATATTGCCATGTCGTGAAGGTCCTTGAGTACCTGCGACTTTCAATTGAGACGCGACGCGATAAGTCAAATGTTCCAAGATGCGATAAGAGGCCGGTGGTGATTCCGATTTCCTTTCAGTCGCGACATCGGTCCTCTCTTATCGATAGCCAGATTTCCCTACCGTGTCCGTGCGCGTTTTGAGCCAGTTCATGTTTTGAGCCACCCCACCAAACTACCACCTACACAAATCGCGTCATAACTCTACACTAAGAAATTGAGCTCCTACAGTACATTACTACGCTTACTGAACAACGTACACCACCTACACGAGTAATAATACGCAACTTTGCCTTATCTTTGGCTGGTAAAGAGGTTTTAGAAAGCTGGGTTACTCGCTTTATTAACAGGAATCTTACCCATCTTATCTCGCGCTAGCAGGCAGGAATGGATCGCAATCGCTACAAAGCTAATTTAGAGGCTAAATATAGCCTTTACTTTAAGCTACTACATAAAAAGATAAGGGAATACAATATAGGGCCTTCTTAAATCTTCAATATAGATGAGAAAGGCTTCATGATTAGAGTAACTAGAAGGTTAAAAAGGGTTAGTTTAGATGAATCCTCAGCTTCTGTACTTAGTGGAGACGATTGGCTCAAAATAGAGACTCTTATACGCCGTTTGGTGCAAGATTAGAGTAGTAAGGAGGCAAAAAAGCTTCGTCGAAGTCTCCACCACATCTCAGCTCAAAATAGTATCCTCTGTGGAGAGATACAAGGCTTAAAAGAAGCTCTTTTAGTCAAAAAGAGACACTAAAAGAAGAGCTATACTCTCTAACTCAATAATCCTCAGGAGTACTACGGTGGTGCTGTTTTCTGGTCGCCTAGGAAGGTCCGTCAGGCTCAGGACGACGAGGTAGTTTTGACCACGACATTGGTGACACGAACATCCACCATCGTCAATAGCAATTGGAAGGACGTCATGCCTACCATTTCCACTTTCCTTTCGGTATCCTTGCCTGTAATTCTGGCTGCTCTAATCTATCAGCTCGGCCTCCCGGCCTTTATCAGCTCATACGTACCCTCCACGCTACTTCCAAATTTGTTCGTACCGACGTTCTGCTACAAGGACATCAGGACATTATCGTCGAAAGTTCCGCGAGCAGAATGCTTCACCGTCAACGACGGCAAGTTTTCGAGCGTCTTCGTAGATGTGTCAAGCTATGATGCGGTCAAACAAGCACGCACTGGGTACGTGTATCCCGGCCTGTGGGATGGACACGGTCACTTGGTACAGTTTGGAGAGTCTCTAGAATCTGTGAGTCTTTTTGGTGCTGACTCAATGGACGAGGTAAAAAAGAGGCTGGTCGAGTATAAGTTGGTGCGACCGGAAAAGGGATCGAGTGAACAGTGGCTGAGAGGCATGGGATGGGATCAAGCCAGTTTTGAGGGGAGGTGGCCAACCGCAGTACGTTATATCGATGGTTGTGAACTAACCGTAACAATTGAATTATTGTTAAAAGATCAAGTAGGCAGATCTAGAAATAGACGACGGTTTCAAAGGTCTCTGTGTCATGCTCGATCGTGTCAGTTTCCTCTACAATGTGCAAGCGAGATGTTTACTGACTTCAATGTAGGTTGATGTTCATTGCATATGTAAGTAATTGTAAGAGAACACACGCATGAATATCTCTGACTCAACACACCCGTCTTAGGGGTATCCGAGAAGGTACTCGATCTTCTTCCATCATTTACCATACCTCCAGGAGGCGATATTCCAGCAAAGGGTGTATTCTGCGACAACGCCATGGATATCGTCCTGCAATATTATCCAAAGCCCAGCAAAGCACGCAAGACCGAGTTCATTAAGACTGCGATGTCTGACTTGAACAAGTACGGTATCGTTGGGATTCACGACGCCGGCGTGGTGCCGGGAGAATTGAAGCTCTATGAAGAGCTTGCGAACGATCCGGACTGGACTATCAGAGTTAACGCCATGGTTGAGTGCGATGTCCGGAACACATTTTGCCCTGAGGCAGTCAAGAAGATTTCCACTCCCAACGGAAAACTTCATGTGAAGAGCGTCAAGCTTTTCGGAGGTGTGTACTGACGATCCGATTTTTATCAACATACTCACAATGCACAGATGGAGCTTTGGGCTCTTGGGGCTCAGCTATGATCGAGCCGTACAGCGACTTACCGGAGTCCTCCGGCTCATTACTAGTCAACGCTACTACGCTGTCACGTGTAACGCATGATTGGGCCGTAAAGGCAGGCTACCAAGTCAACATCCATGCTATTGGAGATCTTGCTAATAGGCTTGCGGTTGACGCGTTTGAAGCGGCCCTGAAAAGTTTGTGCCCCCACACTAACCCCCGCGACTGCCAAGCTAAACATCGTTTCCGCATCGAACACGCCCAAATCATCCATCCAGATGACCAGCGTCGGATGCTAGAGCTTGGCATCATTGCGTCAATACAGCCCACGCACGCGACCTCGGACATGGGATATGCGGAAAGTAGGCTCGGCCAGCGACGAACAAAAGATGAAGCGTACAGAATGCGGTCACTACTGCCACTTCGTCCAGTCCTCGGAAGTGATTTCCCCGTCGAGCCTGTGAGCATCTTCGAAGGAATGTACGCGGCAATCACGCGACGAAGTCCACATACAGGCTTGGGTCCAAATGGTGGCAAGATTGGCTGGTACCCTGAAGAGACCCTCACTTTCGAGCAAGCTCTGGAGGGTTTTACGGTCAATGCTGCGTATGGTGCATTTCTCGAAGGTAAAGCTGGTGTTATCGAAGCAGGGGCGTATGCGGATTGGATTGTTCTTGACGAGCAACTGGAATCCATGGACCTGGAGTCATTACGAGAGGCGACAGTGAAAGAGACGTGGGTGGGCGGCAAGCGAGTCTATTGACGGCTCGGCCATGAAAATCGTTCTTGGTAGAGAGGTTGAGCGGCGAGACCTCCTCCAACCGGTCAACGACTCCACGCCTGACATCAGCTCGGCAAGCCATTGACATTGCACGCGCGACTAAGCGGCTCGGGCGGCCGTCAAGCAATCTTCTGCTTCTTTTATAACTCAAGCGATAGGTCATCGGCAAGAGAAAGTTTTTTTGATATGCATGTTTCCGTTAAGGTCTGAAGATGCGGGTCGTAACGCGACCTTGCTTCAGGAGTAAGTTTTACAGGTCTGTCTTCAACGCTTTATACCCAACAGGCATTTAAACCCACACATTTGTACTACATTGAGCTTAGATCCCGCTTGAATGTCGGGTCATCCCTAGCACAGCTTATGATCCCACACGACCATCATGGTGCTCATCCAACCAGACAAATGATATTACCGCCTTATACGTTTGACACATGGCAAACTCGAAAAGAAATTTCTTAGTCTACACCTACACGCACGTCCGTGTTGCTTTTTCCCCACGCCGCAGCTGACATTGACAGTAGCGTATAAAACTTTGCCAAACTGATAGTTTGCATCTTGATCACACTCAAATAACGTGCTACTTTCCAACAAAATAATTAAAAGCTACAGTATCACAAGTATTCTAATATGGCGGCCATCCAGCATAAACCCACAGCGGAACTGTCCAAGCCGACTACCCCTGTCAAGTCTCTTTCCGTCACTCCTCCCGTCACACCGAATGCAACAAGTGCTGAGGCGCACCAGTTAGTTTCTGAGATCAGAAACATATACACGATACTCAGCGAACTGTCGTCGTTAGCGCCTTCAGAGCAGGTCAACTCTCTTCTTACACGGCTCGTAAACCTCTGCGTTGTACCTTATGGTGCGGAATTTACAGCATGTTTCTTCCGCATATCCGGCATAGAGAGCCTGTGCTCCAATCTGCGACCGCTATGTTCAGAAGCCGAAGGAGAGCTGGAAATGTTCTGGGCGAAGCGCATGCTCAACGATCTCAGCAGTAAGCACAACTCAACTCCACAACATACATCTCTTACTAAAATTCTAACCATCATCAGCAAAAAGCCAAACACCTGCAACCGTTCTCCAAACTTTCCCCTATCACCAAAATTACGTCGACCTCTCCCGCCTGGAATGTTCGACTATGGAAGCTTTTCTCCCCACGCCCCCGTCCAAAATCACTTTCATCGGATCCGGTCCATTACCACTCACCTCCCTCTGTTTCCTGGATCGCTATCCCACCGCGCAAGTGTACAATTTGGATCGCGACGCCTCCGCGCTGCAAGTTAGCGAATCGTTATGTAAACGAATAGGCTACGAAAAACACATGAGTTTCGCTTGTGAAGACGTTACCCAAGAAACGACATTATCAAATTCTGAATGGCAATCGTCCCAGGTCGTCTTCCTTGCTGCGCTTGTCGGCACGGATACTTACACGAAGCTCAGCATACTAAGCAGTATGGCGAGGAAGTTGGCGCCGGGGACATTGGTGGTGGCGAGAAGTGCGCAGGGCATGCGGAGTGTGTTGTATCCAGTAAGTTCACAACCGTGGCTCAGCGTGACAGTCATCAGAGGCAGGACGACTAACGATAACGTAGATACTGGAGCTATCTGAAGACCTCCAATCAATCGGTTTCGAGATCCTCGCTGAAGTCCATCCCTGGACTAAAGTCGTTAATTCTGTCATCGTTCTGCGCGTCAAAGAGAGGTGAAGAGGGAGTGCTTCGTGCGTGTCTGTTTGGGGTGTATTTTTACTGCAAAGTAGATTTACATGGTTGGCAATGCGTGAAGCATTTGGTTCCACCCACGTCATGAATGCGAGGATAGGAATCTAAAAAGATATGTAATTACCACGGCAAGCTTGTTTTTCGGTAGTTCTTTGCAGAAGCATCGCTTCGAAGAACTTAGTGTCATTGAGCTAACAGCTCAATGCATGATGTTATTGCATCATATACATAACAGCATGGGTATCCAACAGAAACCTAAACTATATACACAAACGAAATCTCACTTTTAGACCGTCGTTAAAATATATTCTCATTACCGAGCCTGGCGATGTGGTGCTTCGCCACTCTCCAGGTGCGGACTCGCCCAGTCGATTTCCGGTTTATATGTCTTGGGGCTCTCGCCGCTTTTTGAATTCGAACTACTCCCTGCCTCCTCGATATCTTCCGAGACAACGACTTGGACGTTGGTACTCTTCATGATACCAGGGCCCTTGTGCTCGTCGTCTGGCAAGATGGCGCGATCGCTCTCGTCGTCGCCGTCTAGAATGCTCTCGCCGGGTAGTCTGGAGTGGTAGGCTTTGCTGCCCTGGAAGTTATTCATGTGAATACTGTTTCCTCCCGGGACGGTTGAGCGAGCATAGCCGTATTGTGGTGTTTTCCCTGAGCCTGTGATGGTCGAGGGAAGGATCATCTTGAACATGTGGTCGAATGCTTTGCGGAGTGGTGGGAGCGACGCAATGAGGATACCGATGGAGAGTTCGGAACTGGACCAGATGGTGAGGGAAACGCCGTCCCATGTTGGATCTTGCGTTTTGGTGATTGTCTTGAGTTCAATGGTTTTGAAGATTGAACATATCGTTGCACTACAGGACGTTAGTAGTGGTTCATTGGCAGGCGCTGTGAACTATTTCACTTACGGGATACTGAGCAAGAATACGATGCGAATACCCCATTGCGTTCGCTTATTCAACTGGATGCGCGAAAGATAGATCAGAGGTGCAGCCATGTACACTACGTCGGTTATGATGTTGCTGACACCTTGGGTGTAGGAGAGTCCGAGTGTGCCTATTGCCCAGCAATGGCTTTCTCCAGCGTATCCATAGTTCCAGTTTCGCTCCAGGGGTATACATCCGAACAGCGTCAAAACCGGTGCAAGGAAGTTGAAGGCGGTAACCATCAAGATGGAAAGCCAAATGATGACGCGGTACAGTGTGGAAAAGTTTAGAACGAGCAGCCAGGCGCAAATGGACCACTTCAAGAAAGCAACGGCAATGATGTCTGTACGTCCATTATCAGCAATCAAGAGATGAGAGCATGGTGCTGCAAACTTACTAATAATTTGTGTGATCCATAGATAGTAGCTGTAGGTTCTGATGTTAGGGAGAACCGACGGGTCCATAATGTGGCGTCCAAGACCATTGTTCACAACCACCTGGTTGAGCGATGTCGCTGTAATATTAAGAGACTGAGATAGGCGCGTCAGTGTCGAATCGCATACCATCGGTGTGGGTTGTAGGGCTGAGGTGCCGCAACTCACAGTGGCTATGATCAACAGGTAATCACAAATGATGAACTTGCGCGATCGCAGTCCGTACGCGACTCTCCATATCAAGAATGCGGTGCTGATCAGCATTAAGGTCCATATCGGGACAAGGATCTTCATCCGTTTGTTCGGCCATTCTTGTGTGCCTGTGTCGTCCATGATGCACTGCGGCTGGATTGTTTGGAGTGCACTATGGCATGGAACCTCAAAGTCACAGTCGATGAGCAAGAAGAAAAGACAAGCGTCCACTTGATGGACGGGTGAGCGCCGGGGGTTGTCAAGTATATTCCTCAGCGCCACTCATCTCTCGTGTCGGCCATACTGGGTCAGAACTGGCGAAAGCTAGACAGCACGGTTGCGGATGACGGGAGAGGGCCGCCAGATCGATCATAGAAGTGCACTCGCTCGAGACCGTCTTTCGAAACGTCCCAGTACGGGGGATCTCTGGGTGTGCCTCTTAGGGTCACGCACTCCGAGCTGGATTGGCAGTGAGGCCGCATTAATTGAGGCCCCACATGCTGCAGATTGACCCAATTATGGCACGAAGCTGGGCGGGCGGGACTCCATGAATCAAGTGTACGCTACACAGCGGAGCAGGTAGAGAAGGAACGGTGGCTATGTATGAGCAGGAGAACATTCGAAAACGACTACGCATGTTGTAGATCTGGTTGCAGGTCTACGGCTCGCACACGGTAGTTGCAACGCTGGTGGGACACTCAGTGGGCACACTTACCCGGTCATTGGGCCTGAGAGTGAACGTACGATCTCGCATCGTCCCACGATTCTCGGTGTTGCCGCATGGACATGTTGCGCAATCCTTCGTCTATCGCACCATGAGATGGGGCATGGTGGAAGAGGTGGAGCGAATGTCAGACCAGACGGAGCTAATGGCGCTAGTGATGTTAGCGTGCCAGCTAGAAGCCTGCCCTGGAATTCTCCGTCCGCTGTTCACCGATAGAAAGACCCGAAGCCACCATTTGCGCCACCATCCCCCACGAAATCCTCATTCCTTTCCAGCGCTCTGGTGACGAAGGAGATGCCGTTGAGTACGCCGCAGCATTGCTTTGCTATTGTCTATTTACTGGAGCTCACACGACGACGTCAAGGTGCGGCTGAGCCTGAAGACGAGATATTCCTAGGTACCTCGTTGGGCTCTTCTCGTTCGCCCGCATGTACACCCATGTCACGAACGAACCGAGCCTAAAACTCAAACTACAGGGAAGACTGCAGGATTGCAAGCTCAAGGGGGTCGGGTCTATTCTACTCCGAGTGGCCGCGATCGCCACTAGAAGCCTCTGATCCAGCACCCTGAAGCAACTCCAGATGTGCAGAGAGAGGCCCTAATGCGTCTATAGAAGTTCGTCTCCTCGATAGTCTTGATACGAATGGATGCCAACGATCGCGATTGTGCCCCGCAGGTGCTCGCACTGTGCCTTACTGGGAAACACTATCACGGAGCCTACATAGTAAACATCCGGAACAAAGGACGGCAATGATATACTAACCAAAAGCTTAGCGAAATGTTGTGCTACAAGCGAGGAGGACATTGGCCCCGAAACAGCGCCCACTCTCCGAAATCACGGTACCTGGTTACCCGAGATGGGCTCAAATGGCCAATCAAAGACTTGGGTCTGCTGACGGCCCTACCTGCCGAGTTCCAGTGGAGCCGCAACCTTCCTCCAGCCCTTTGCAATATGTCCTTGTTAAAAATGCGCTCACGGGACCCTGAGCCTACTCCAGACATTGATTGTACTTCATGTCTAGAAGCGTATTATAACCCTCATTTTATCCCTTCTATTGGCTGCAATCCTTACTGGCGGGCCGTTGAGCGAAAGTGGGCTAGTCTGGCCACCTTCTCTCCCATGTCGCATCGGCTGAGATCCCTACTAGGTCTTCCTTACCATGCCCGTGCGCGAAACGAGCCAGTTCGCGAGTCGAGCCACCCCACCATTAATAGCTGAAACCGCGACGCTCTATAACTTAACCACTATAGATCTAATTTAAGAAGCAACTATATATTTATAATTACATAAAGCTAGAGATAATTTCTTGTACTATTGTAAGGACTAGGCTTAACTAGGACTAGGCTATTTACTAGCTAGTCACTAGCTCTAAGCTACAGGTTATAGAGATCCTGCTAGTATATATACTGTTCTAGACTAAGATAACTATCTTAGTTATTAATTCTCTCTTAGGGTATAGTGGCATAGTAGTCTAGAGCTATGTCGTTACAACTAAAAAGTTGCAGAAATATATAAAGTTAATTAGACAACGCTGTTGCAAAGACACTAAGCAGTGTAGTAATCTTATAATAACTAGACTTGCTGCAAGCTTATACTTAATTTATAATTAAATAAAAAGTTAGTAAGATATATAAAAAGATGCATAAAAGATAGCTTGCCATTTACAAATAGTATATTGAAAATATTTAATAGTATAGTAGTGTCACGGATGGTTGCGTGTTGACTAGGTCCGCCAAACTCGCTTATCGTTAGCTTGCCCACCGGCAATTGTGCTTATAAGGGGCTCTACCCCTTACAGAATAATACCTCTTTCTACAAGCTAATAGTCTAGAGATAGCTCCCTTAACGCAATCTAACACTTAAGGCAATTAAAGAAGTTAGAGCCCTGCTGTATCTAAACTTTCTAATCCCCCTCAAACTCTATTAAGGCCCGCCACACCTAAGGAGCCTAGAGAGCGCACTTAAGGCGCACCTGCAACGCTTAAGGAGCGCATTAATGCTGCAGAAAAGCAATGCAATAAACTTTAATTCTTATAACAATTATAGGAGTTAGAAGAAGAAGTAGCACAACTAGAAGAGGTTAAACAAGAAGAAATCCTAAATATACTAATACTACTAACTATATTATCCCGCGCGCAGAACGTACTTAAAGCAACACCTACTACGCATACGCAACGCGCGTTAAAACCTAAAGACTTAGCTAAATACTAAGGCAAAACTCTTAAAGAATATTGTAAGTTTACTTATTCCTGTAAAGTAGCATTTTAGCTACTACTATAAGAATTTAAAAAAAATAATAATAAAGTAATTTAGGTAATACAGTATCTTAAAGCAGATTTTTAAGAGCTTTAGTATACTTACTATAAGCATTCTTTTAAAGCAAAGAGAAAAGTGCTAACTTAGAACTATTTTAAGCAATATATACTTAACTTGCTTTTAAACTCTATTAACTGTAGCCTTAAAGTAGTAACTGCGTATACGCATACTATGCAGTAGAAAAACTAGACTATTTAATTATTTACAACTTATTTTAATGTTCTTAAAGATTAACTCCTAACATATACTAAGGCATAAAGGGTCTAGTACCTTTTTATAAAACTAAAGCCTAAACTACAGCACGTAATTACTAACTACTATTAGATTTTTGCAACTAGAGAAGACTTTATTACGCTTAGATCTACACTTAAGTAGAATTTACGCAGAGCACTTATTACGCATAATTTACTTTACTAAAGCACTTTTATAAAGAAAAGAAAAGAACACTCTTTTATAGCTACTACACTAGACGCACTTAAGAAGCGTAAAAATAGCAACAAGGTTATATATTTTAAGTGCTAGAAAAAAGAACACTATACTAATAAGTGCTAAAGCAACAACCTTAACAAAGTCTTAGTTAATATAAACTAGACAAGAAAAAGTTAAGCCTTACTGTAAACTTAGAGTTAGTAAGGCGCATACTAATAAATATTTTACTAGGAATGTAGCGTATGTGTTATATATATTTAGCAACTATAGTAAAAAAGAAACTCTAGGTTATCTTAAATCTATAAGTAGATATTAGCTTTATTAGTTAAAAAATAGCTGTAGAGATAGATTTAAAACCTATTTAGAATGCGGAACTTTCTTGCCTAAGTTAGATTAGACCTTAAAAGCAAAACACATACGCAGTATATAAGCTTTAGCTGCGCTTAATAGATAATAATAGCATAGAGCGTATTATAAAAGTTACTGCATATAAAGTAAACAAAAAAAAAGCACTACTACTGCTTAGCAACCTCTTCTTAAGCTAAAAAGGTATCTATATTAACTGTAGAAGGCAGATGTGGCGTTAAGGATATATAAAAGCAAACATTAACTTAGTAGCTACTAAAGTATTTTTAAAGAACGTAAGACTTATAAATTTAAGAGCTTACCTTCTAAAAGTACTTTAAAGTAATAGCGCATGTATTAAGCCTAAAGTATATATACTAAATGTATCTATAGTATAAGTGTAGCGCATACCTAATGCGTTACAAAATTACGCTAATATTTTTAATAATAAAGCTACTAAAACTCTCTTATAGCTAAAAAGCTTAGATTACGCAATCTCTATTTAATAAGGAAAAAAACCTCCTTATAGGCCTCTCTATACCCTCTCTTCTTGTAAGCTTTAAGTGCTCTATAAATATATTAAGGAAGCACTACGTAAAAGATAGATTTACTACAGCACTAGCCCTACAGGCGCACTAATACTATTTATACTAAAGAAAGATAGAACTCTTTGTCTTTGCGTAGATTATTAAAGCTTTAACGCTGTTACAATAAAAGATTGTTACCTGCTCTCTTTAATTAGAGAGACACTAGACCGCCTATTAGGTGTACGTTACTACACAACATTAGATCTTAAAGACGCCTACTATTATCTAAGAATTAAGGCAGAAAATAAGTAGAAGACTGCTTTTAAAACACAATATAGACATTTTAAATATCTTATTATACTTTTTAGGCTTACAAATGCCCTAGCAAGTTTTTAAGCCTATATTAATAAAGCTTTAAGAAAGCACTTAGATTATATTTACGTAGTTTATTTAGATAATATCTTTATCTACACCTATAACAACAACATTGCGCTACACTAGCGTACTATACGCGCTGTACTTAACTTTTTATAAAAAGTAAAGTTATATGTAAATTTTAAAAAGTGCATATTTGCTTTAAATAAAGTTTATTTCTTAGAATTTATTATTATAAGAAGCAGCATTTGCGTAGATCTAGCGCGCGTTGCTACTATTAAGTAATAGCCTACACCTACTAGTATTAAGGAGCTGCAGTCTTTTTTAAGATTTATAAATTTTTATTAGCGTTTTATTAAAAACTATACTATAGAAACAGCACCTCTTATAAATATCCTAAAAGAGAAATAGGCGTTTTACTAGAACAAAAATATATATACTGCTTTTATAAGGCTAAAGCAACGCTTTACATATGCGCCTATTTTATATTACTTTAAAAATACACGTATAATTTGTGTTAAGACAAATGCTTTAACTTTTGCTATATTAGGCATATTATCTTAATTATTTAAGAACAAAAAGTAGTATCTTGTTACGTTTTACTTATAAAAACTGCAAAACGCTAAGCTAAACTATAAAGTATATAACTTTAAACTTTTAGCTATTATACAAAGCTTTAAAAAATAGTAGCACTACTTAGAAGGCGCTTAATACACTATTTAGGTGTTAACTAATTATAACAACTTGTGCTCTTTACACGCTGTATAGAAGCTAAACTAGTGTTAAGCACGCTAGGCTCTGTATTTAGAGGCTTTTAATTTTAAAGTTAAATACTACCTAGAGCATATAAACCCTGCGGACAGACTATTAAAAAGAGCAGATTATAAATAAAAGAACCTATTATTAACTTAATTATTGCCTACACTGTAGAACAAACTTCTAGCAAGAGTAAAGCATAGTAAAATAAAAGGTTTTATAACCTAGCATAGCTAGAAAGGCGCATGTAAGACGCATATAGCTAACATTTATAAAATAAAAAGTATCTAAACTGCTAGTGCTATAGGGTGCACACTATGCGTACTACGCTCTCTAGCTAGAGTATTAGTTAGTAGCAAACCTGCGACAGTAGAGTTAGAAGCTCTAATAGATAAACTACGCTAGTTGTAATAAAGGGACACCTTTGCCTTACAGTAAGTTGCAGACTCTATATAAGCAATACATACTTAAAATAGTAGTAGCGCACAAGTGTAGCGCGTTAATAATAAAGAAGTTCTAAGATATAAAGGCAGAATTTATGTTCTACTAAAACAAGCTATTAGGTAAGAGATTCTATTACAGAATTATAACACGCGTATAGTAGGTTATTTTAGCGTACATAAAACTTATAAGCTTATTAGCAGGCTATATTACTAGCTAGAGCTAGGCTATAATATTCAAGATTACGTAAAGACCTGTGTAGTATACTAAAGAAGCAAGGCTCTAAGACACAGTAAATATAGTTAGTTATTACTATTACTAGTTCTTAATAAGATATTTAAAGAAGTAAGCTTTAATTTTGTAATAAGGCTACTACTAACAAAAAATAATAGTTTAAGTTGCATGTTTAATGTAATCCTTGTAATTATTAACTACTTTTTAAAGATAGCAATCTATATACCTGTATTAAAAACGTAGAATGCAAAATAGTTTACAGAATCTTATTTTAAACATATTATTTTAAAATATAGAATTTAAAAGGGCATTATATTTAATTGCAGTTTAATCTTTACCTTAGTGTTTTAGACAGAAATATGCTACTAATTATAAGTAAAGCGTAGGCTAAGCATAGCCTTCTACCTACAGATAAATAAGCAAACTAAACGCTAAAACTAGATAATAAAGCAATACCTAAGGACATTTGCTTTAAAAAACAAGATAATTAAGTGTTACTTCTACTAACTGTATAATTTATATACAACAACTCTATCTATAAATTAATAAAGACAACACCTTTTTACGCAGTATACAGCAAGTATCTATTACTTACGTTGCCTTTTAAGGATAGCAGGCTAGAAAAGAAAGTACTAGACGCTGTAAACAAAGTACAGCGCATGTACAGCGCACGTGTAACAGCAAGAGAACACTTCTTAGCAGCACAAGAATATTAACGCTAATACTATAATAAAAAATATAAACTAAAGATCTTCTACTAAAAAAACTTAGTTCGCCTTAGTACAAAGAATATTAACCTAGCCTACTAACTTAATAAGAAGCTTTCTAGCAAGTTTATAGAACTATTCTAAGTGCAAGAAGTAGACAGGCTTACTAACTACAACTACTACCTTACTATTATATTTATAATGTTTTCTACGTCTCTTTACTAGAACAATAAAAATTACGTAGTAGTTAAGAAGATAATACTTAAGCACTAAAAATTAGCTCTAAAGGTAAAGAGATCTAGGAGGTTAAAAAGATATTAGGGAAACAGGTTAAGAATAGCTAGCTAGAGTATTAGCTGCGATAGAAAGGCTATGATACCTAGACTTTAGCATTGCAGTTTAAGGATATAAAAGAACTAATTAAGAAATATAAGCATAATTAAAGATTATTACGTCCTAAGCGCGCTAAAAAAATATACTAAATATTATTGTTGCGTACCTAGGGCGCAAATTAAGTATCTAAATAAACAAAACTATAAGTACAAAAATAATCTACTCTTACTTATTATTAAAAATCTCTTTACTACTAGCATAAACCTTATTATTACTACCTATATTATTACTACTACTTCTAGCACCACCGTCATGCGCGCTACCTGCGCCTAGACCGCGCCTAAGAAGCAGCACGTTGTCGTCGCCTAAGCTCTTATTATTATCTTTATTATTATTAGTAGGACTAGTAATTCTAGCCGCATAACTAGCAATTAATTTAAGAGTAGCTGCTATACAGCACTACTTTACTAAGATTAAGCTTAAGTAGTAAAGTAAAGTTGTTAGCACCTAAGTAGAAACTCTTAAAAAAGTACTAGTATGCGCAGCAACGCGGCAGCAGTTAGAAAGCTTAAGGTTAAATTAGCGCTAGCATTGCGCAAGCTTAACGCCGGCAGCAATAATAGTAAAGTTAGTTTTTAGAATATTAGCATTAGTAACTATAGTATTAAAACAAGTATAAAGATAGTACAAACAATTTAAATACCTATTAAGTGCTTTAGAAACTTGTTTAGATTAGCTAAGGCGTAGTTAACAAAATAAAAAGACTTACTTTAGTATAACTGCTACAGTTGCTCTTAGCACAATAGTTGCAACAACAATACTTAGTCTTTCTATAAATTTTCTTTTATTTAGCAATATTTTGTGCGTAGCGTAGGCAAGTTGCATACAAAGTAATAAGATTAGTAGCTTTATTAAGTACGCTAAACTTGTATAGCTAAGCATCTTATAGGTAAGACTTCTTAATATACTTAAGATTTAAATAGTAGACTATAATAAAGATTAGAGCTTATTATTTAGTTGCGTAGTAAGTGCGTTAGAGTTACGTGTTAAATATGTTAATTAAGACAAGAATTACAAAGAATATACTAGAAAATTTTTTTATTACTGCAGCAAATATTACCTTACATAAACTACTTACAATAATTATACACTCTTACTTTTACTTCTAAAAATTTTAAGAAACAAACAATAAATTTAAGGGTTACTATAACAACACTACAAAGACTTAAGCCTAAAGCTTGTTCTGCGCCTAAACTATAAGTAACACGCGTCTTAAGAGCACCTAAGCCGCGAGTAACACGCGCTCCTTACTAAAACATCCTTATACAGTCTAGAGAGTTAACTTAAGGGGAGGCTCTGTCACGGATAGTTGCGTGTTGACTAGGTCCGCTAAACTTGCTTATCGTTAGCTTGCCCACTAGCAATTATGCTTATAAGGGGCTCCTTACCTGCGAGGATACCTGCAGGTATTATTACTTAAAATATACACACGTTATTATTCTAGAGCTATCTTTTACTATCTTCTGTAGTGTGAAGCAAGTACTATTGCCTGAAGCTACCCCTTACAAGTAGCGTAATGTAAAGTTTCTAGTAGCTAGGTTTCTTAGTGTAAGGACTTAGTCTTTCACTAGATAAGTTGCTAAAGTAATCTATATATACTATTCTACACAAGCAATAACTATGTTAGTTATTACTACTCTTTTAGAGGTGTTTGACGTAGTAGTCTATAAGCTACGTCCTTACACTTAGTTTCTATATTGCTATACTAATATAATTACCAATAAATAAAGCACTAGAATTAATTGCATACGCTACTAAGCTAATAGTAAGTATAAGTATTAGCTGTACTCTAATTTGCTTTACTGTAAAATGCGTTGGTACGCTATTAATAAACGCAGTACGTATAATATCAATAAGAAAAGTCTCTTTATTAACGTGTTTTATAAGCGAGTCGCCAACGCGAAATCACCGCAAAATTTCAAAAAAACAGGTGTCTGTTTCTCAACAACCACAAGGTAGAATTCTCTAAAACTTTAAAATTTCACAGGTTTCTTTTTATATAAGTGCAGCAATTGTATTAAATTTTTAGAGAATTCTACCTTGTGGTTGTTGAGAAACAGACACCTGTTTTTTTTTGAAATTTTGCGGTAATTTCGCGTTGGCGACTCGCTTGGGTTGGCGACTCGCTTATGAAACACGTTAGTGCTACTAGCTGCACTAAAGAAATTGTCTTATAATCATTATAGGAGTTAAAAGAGCATACTATAGTAATTAAAAATAGTACTAAAGAATAAATAACACTGTTAGCTTGCGTATGCGCTTCTGGAGAGATATTACTATCTACGTTAACTTACTAGAGCATCTTAAGAATTTAATTAAGCTAGGTTAAGAACTTCTTAGCTAAACAACACTAGATTTAAATTTTTTATTTAGTAACAAGATAGTTAAAGAATAACTTTAGGCTTGCTTATCTTTATTAATTATTTAATTACTATATAGTAGCAAAAGCTTACTATTTATTTTTAAGGTGTCAAAGGTGGTGGTTGTTGTTGTAGGTAAAATAGGGTTTCCAAAAAAACTAAAAAGCAGCTACCCTCAAGCTTACTATTAATTGCAATATTTAACTCTAATAGCTATAGTAGATACTTTATACTTAAAGCTTTTGCCTGTTACTTATTCTTAGGGTATTAAAGGTAGTAGTTGTTGTTGTAGTTAAAATAGGTTTTCTAAAAAAGTGAAAAGCAGCTGCCCTCTACTAATTAGTCGCAAGAGTTAAAAAAAAAGATTGTGTATAGTTAACAAAAATCAAACAATAAGTAGATAAAGTCTACGCGCTAAACGCTTAGAGCAGAAAAGCTTAAACTACTAAGCGAAATTAGGGTTAAAAAATTTGCTGTAGGTACTAAGAAACGATACTAATTAAAACGTGTTCAACAGCGATTGCCAGCCTATAGCTGGCAACAAGATTGCGATGGAGGCGGAGGAGGTAGAGAAGGTAGAGGAGGGTAAGGACACGTACGTTACCGCAGCGGGAGTCTGCAATACTTCATAAAAGCTCTCTGCCTGCTGCTTCTCACCTTTAGGATTTCCCACTTAGCCTATTATAACGCTAATAAAATTTAACTAAAAAAAAAAATTAAACTTAACTTACAGCTTATAGCTATTAGAGATTGGAATTTTCTTATAGCATTTAAAGCGCTATACTAATAAGCTTAACAACTTGCTTAGTAATTATAAGGCTTTTTAAAAATTACTAAACGCAACTTGTATAGTAATTCTTAGCTAGCGTAAAGCTTTATAATAACTCTAGCTCCTCCTCCATCTCCATCGCAATCTTGTTGCCAGCCATAGGCTGGCAATCGCCGTTGAACACGTTTCAATTGGTGTCGTTTTTTGGATGACACCTTAAAAATAAATAATAACTCTAGAGCGTATGTTAAAGAGTTTTTAAGCTATAGGCATATAGCTAATAGACATAGACGTAGTGCTAAAACGCTTTAATAAATATTTACTATAACAAAATCATAACTTAAAAATTAAAAAAAAAATAAGAGTAATAGCTAGCTTTAGCTACGCAAATTTATAACGCTATAGTTACTAATAAAGCTAAAGTTAAAGCTAAGCAGCTGTTTTAAGGCTTGCACTTGCTATAAGTTAGTACAGAGGGGTGACAAAAAGAAAAACGAATGAAAAAAGTTATAGTTTTCAATTGCTAATAACTAATTAACAAGATAAGCTAGTCTGAAAAGAGTTAGTGATTTGAAAAGCTGAGAACTTCCTCTTAAGGTTAGGCTACTTAGTAAGCATATTAGTCAGCATTAGTACGCACGCTAATGAACTTGAAAACAGAGAAAGAAAAATAATAAAATAGAACTTATTGTTTCTAATTAGTGAGCATATCAAGATTTCTAAAAATAGATTAAGTTTAATTAGATGATGTGAGTATCATGTGAGCTAATTTTAAGCTATAGTTTCTAACTCTGTTAAAGTTTAATAAGCGATTTAAAAAAAAGAAAATTGCTTAGGTAAGCAATTAGTCTAATATAGATTACTAATTCTTGTCTATATAGTTTTCTCTTTCTATTCCTTATTTTCATTTTTTAAATTATTACTACAATGTCTACTCAACTTTTAAAGTTAGAAGAAAACGTTTATATCTTAATTACACAAAACCAATCACTCTCCTCTATTAGTACTATACTAGAAAAGCCTTCTGGTAGTATTTATAATACTATTCAACGTATTAAAAAGAAAAAGAAAACAATCTTTTACCTACTTTTACGCCTACTAAAGGCCGCCCTACAAAGATTACCAAAAGAGTAACTGTCACGGATGGTTGCGTGCTGGCTGGATCCGTCAAACTCGCTTATCGTTAGCTTGCCCACCGGCAATTGTGCTTATAAGGGGCTCCTCACCTGCGAGACACAAGCTATTAATAGAGACTTAACTAGAAGTTCCAAAAAAACAAATAAGCGTATATTAGACGAAAATAGTTTAAATCTTTCTACTAGAAGCCTACAACGCTTACTAAGAGAGGAGAACTACTCTGTTAATACTTCTAAGAAAAAACAGCTTTTAAATAAGAAAAAAGCTTATAATCGTCTAATATACGCTAAGGAGAGACTTACTAATATTAAAAATATAAACTTTAATAAAGTTATATTTTCTAATAAGTCACCTATTGAGCGTGGGCATGGTGCTAGGACAGAATATTGCTGAAAACGTCGATATAAGCGTCTTGGCAAGGAATATGTCTCTACAACTGACAGAAGTAAGTTTAAAAATATTTTAAATTACTTAAAAATTACTTTACAGTATAAAGTATATTCCTAGTATTTTAAATAATTTTTAGAAAGCTTACTAATTAATCTATAGGCTGAGATATTTCTATCTAAGTTTGGGGTGCAATTTAGATAAGAGGAAGATCAAAATTAGTAGTTATTAGGACGCCTAAAACTACTAAATTCTTTAGGATAACAAACTATATTAGTGAGATTCTAATACTAGTAGTAAAACCTCCTATTAAAAAAGATAAGTTAACTATACAGTTTTTTCTTATTCTAAGTGCTATAACTTTATAGTTTATCAATATTTAATATCTTTTTTAATACTTTTAAAAGCTTTACCAACTATTATATAGGGTTGAAGTTTTAGCAAGATAATGCTAAGATTCATAAAACTCTAGAGGTTTTATCTTAGTTTTTAAGAAATAAGATGGCTCTTTTTAAGCATCCTCCTTATAGTCCGGATTAAAATCCTATTTAAAACGTTTAGGCCTTGTTAAAAAACACTTTAACTAAAAGGCCTACTTCCTTATTAGGCGTAGGTAATAACAAAAAAAGTATAGCAAAGTTTATAGAGGCTACATTTAAAGATTAGGATCTAATACCTTAACAAGCAATAGATAACTACATTTTATCTTTACCTAGGCGTTATCAAGACGTAAAAAAAGCTCATGGCTGGTACACTAAGTATTAGTAATTAATATTAGCTTTTATATTAAAAAATAAAACTAGAAAAAACGCTTTCCTTTATAACTTTTTATGTAATAATTCTAAAAATACTAAACTTATACATATTATTAATTGAAACTATTTTTTGAAAATTAGAAACTTGCAGCTATTTTGATATTGTCAATAAAGTGATATTATTGATTATAACTGTTGTTTTTTGAGTACTCAGTCGCACTGCAATGAATCGCAAGTAAGATGCTGACTAATCTGCTTACTTAGTAGCCTAACTCTAAGAGGATGTTCCTAGCTTTTCAAATCACTAATTCTTTTCAGACTAGCTTATCTTGTTAATTAGTTATTAGCAATTGAAAACTACCACTTTTTTTGTTTGTTTTTCTTTTTGTCACCTCTCTGTAATAAGCTATTTTACACCTGAAATATACTGCTATAACATAAGCTTAATAGTATTAAAAAGCGCCTAACTTAGTAGAAAATATTAGCTATCTAAAACAGTAACAAGTAGTATAGTAGTGCTATAGTTTAAAGTTTTAAAAAGCTAATAGCAGCGCGTAAGTGAAAAGCTTTAAGATTAATAAAGCTAAGTAGCTATATCTTTAAAAAATTTACAATTACAACTAAAAAGTATTAGCAATATTATATAAAAAGCTTTGAGTAAAGGTAATAAGAATAACTTAATTATGCGTAAAAAAAATTGTTATTAGGCTAAAAAAGTATAACCTTAAAAACTACCTATGTACTAAAAGCTTAAAAAGTAATAACACAATGCTATAATACTAAGAAAAACTTACAATAAACTTAGTAAGTATACACTAATAACTTTGCGCAAAGCTATAAAAGATAAACAAAGCGTTATTGTGCTGTTATTATATAAAGTAGTATTAACGCTGCATCTCTAGCTATATCTCCCCTACCGAAAACTACTAGAATTAGCTGCAACAGTAAGTTACTAGCTAAATATGTATAGCACAATCAACGCGCGGGGCTCTATATACAAATACACTAAAAACTCTTACTATAATAGCTTTTGCGTGGGCGTCTACAGCTTTATATTACTATCGTCGGTGGCTCGATTAGGTGGCTCGACTCGCGAACTGGCTCGTTTCGCGCACGGGCACGGTATGATTGGAAGACGACCATGAAAGTTTAGACATGGAGTACTGTGTATGCCGCTGCCGTTGCTACACCTGTAGCTCAAACTCAATCACATGCTGGGCTGGAGCCGAGGACATCTGTCCGTGTCTTGTCTCCCGTCCAAGAGCGGGGCCTGACTCCGGCCTCAAAAAGACCATGAATCGTTCACTCGGTCTGTTTGCATGCTCTACATGGTACGAGCTGCAGAGATTTGCACTGACCCACAACAACATCAGCCCACCGAACGTACCTCGCACCAATTTTCAATGCCGTAAGCTTATCTTCTCTGGTGGAAGAAAATTGATGCCCCGGCCCCGGACCGACACGGCGCCCACAAGTCCCTGATGTTCACCAGGAGTCAGGGAGAAGCAAGTGCATGATCTCTATGCGCCCTGTTTGGAAGCTCAGAATCCCGAACCCCTACCTAAAAGGATCATCGTTCGCATTCTAGAACGCATTTGAACACGGCACCCGCCAACACCGCGCCATAATGCCTACAAACAATTTACCAGACTATAGTTTGCCCTCGTGGTATTAGTGGGTCAACCAGTTTTGAGGACGAAATCGGCAAGATAACACCGCAATACTGGCTTTCCCACGTGGCGAGTATGTTCTCGACCAATGCGAGCAGCGAGTGAGTATTTTGCTCGGTCCGTATAAAGCATCTAGTGGCTGCATCCTTTGGAAGTTCATTGCAGCGCGCACCCAAAATTTACACTCGTTTAAATTCAATATTCTTGGATTTCGAGATGCCTGTATTCTCCCGTTTAGCCGTTGCTGTCCAGCTCTTTGCTGTGATCCTGTCCCCTGTCCTTGGTGCTGCAGCCAAGCCTCAGTATGACTACATAATTGTAGGAGGCGGTGTTACTGGGTTGATTGTAGCCAACCGCATTACCGAAGACAAGAGCAGTACGTATTGTGGCACCCGTATTGCTTAAGCGTTACTAACAATTTGCACAGAGACGGTCCTTGTTGTCGAAGCAGGTGACAATGTCGACAACGACAATACCATGATCCCGTACAAGGCCAATGACTTGACCTCCGCAGCGGGTTTAATTTGGGAAAACATCAATTCGCTACCTGAGCCAGGCATCGGTAACACGTCGTACCAAGTCGTCGTTGCTAAGGTCCTTGGTGGTGGATCAGTCATCAACGGCATGGTCTACGACCGTGGTTCAGCTGCCGACTACGATGCGTGGGAGGCTCTTGGCAACAAAGGATGGGGATGGAAGGGAATGGAAGAGGCTTTTATCAAGGGTACCACTTTTCAGCCTCCTACCCCCGATGTTGTCAAAGACTTCAACATTACCTGGGATGAGTCAACCTATGGTAACGGACCGTTGACCGTCTCCATCACCTCCAACCAGTACGAGGACATCAAGGACTACTGGGCGGCATGGAAGGCCACCGGTATTTACATCCCAGAGGACGGCAATGCTGGTGAAGCATATGGTCCCTCCTGGTACGCCAACACCATGGACGCGACCACCGGACGTCGTGCACACGCTCGCTATGCGTACTACGACCCCATCCAGACTCGTGCCAACCTCCACATTCTCACCGGTACCACCGCCGACAAAATCATATTTAATAACAAGAAGAAGCCCATTATGGCTACTGGCGTCGAGGTGACTGACAAGACTGGAAAAACATCCACCTTCTACGCTAAGAAGGAGGTCGTTTTAGCTGCAGGTGCCATTCAGACTCCTAAGCTCCTCCAGCTTAGTGGCATTGGCCCCAAGTCCGTCCTGAAGGCTGCTGGCATCAAGGTGCGGGTTGAGCTCGATGCCGTAGGCTCCAACTTCCAAGACCACCCCTACGCCACCGTCGTCTTCAACACTACTTCCAACTACTTCCCCAACCAGAACTCGCTCACGACCAACGCTACCTTTAACGCCTCTGCGTGGGAACAGTATGTTGAGCACAAGACCGGCCCTTACACCTACGCCCGTGGTAACGCTCTGGCCTTCATCTCCCTGCCCGATATGACCAACGATACCGAGACCCTCATCAGCAGCCTGAACAGCCAGACCGCGACCGACTACCTTCCCAGCATCTACAAGAACAACAAGAAGCTCGCCAGCGGTTTCGCCAAGCAGCGCGCCGTCATTGCCGACATCTTCGGCCGCAAAGACGCCGCCGTCGCCGAGTTCCCCATTCCCGCTGACGGCAGCTACGGCCTCGTCGGTGTCGAGAAGCCCCTGTCCCGTGGTACCGTCTACATCAACGCCAAGAACCCCAAGGGCCCTCCTAACGTCATCCACAACGCCTTTGTCAACCCTATCGACCGCAAGATCATGGCCGTTGGTCTGCGATTCTTCCGCACTGTCTGGGCCCGCCCCGAGCTCGCCAGCAAGAAGATTTCCGAGACCGTCCCCGGTGCTCAGTACACTTCCGACGAGGAGATTTACAGCTCTCTGCTTGCGCAGTCCATGTTGTCGCCTACCCTTGCTCATCCATCTGGCTCTTGCCCCATGATGGCTGAGAGGGATGGTGGCTGTGTCAACGATAAGTTGATGGTGTATGGTACTCAGCATTTGTCTATTGTTGATGCTTCTATCATTCCGATCATCCCGTCTTGCCATCTTCAGGCTACCATGTACGGTATTGGTGAGAAGGCTGCTGAGATCATCAAGGCCAGGTAGAGCATGTATTCTTTGTTGAGATATCATTCTTGTACATATTTATCTTGATATTTAGCGATTGCATGAGCCATGCAGTGCTGCTTTCTTCAAAATATCAACCTTTAAGTTATTCAGTATAGTGATGCCTGCTGCTGGGCAGAGTCGTAATACAAAGACACCATGTGACTTTACTGTCTTTATCTCTAAAGGTACCCAGGGAATTTCACGTTATACTTTCGCAACGTAGAAGATAGTTTATCCCTTTAGGGTGAGATGTGCGTCGATACGTGGACCCTGACTACCAGTAGTGCCCCTCCATCTCGCGGTTGCGTCACTACCTACCAAAAGTTCACGCAGCCCAGGTAACTTCACGCAACTATCGGCGATCCCTTCACCACCACAACCACCAACAGCGCACCTACGGGTACCTTTAAACTAAACTATCATGAAATTACTCAAAAGCCAAATCGAACAGAAAACCGGCGCGGGTTTCGTCACCCTGCTGCCCGAGGAACCGGAGGACATGGTACGTACACAGTCGACAATATGTTTGCATGCGAATCCCTTCAGGCATCACAATACTGATATTTATCCCAGTGGCACGCCTACAACCTAATACAAGAACACGATCGAATACGCGCAAAGGCTGTGCGCCGAGTCTCAAAAACGTCGGATGCCGGCTCCACATCCTCTCAGCGAATCGCTTTAGACCTCACTATCACGGTAACGTCGACCGATTTCGATATTGGCTCGGAACAACTACATGTATCCGGTCGCGTAGCAAAAGAAAACGAGCACGTCAAGTTAGGGCAACACCATACTCTCGATTTGGAGCTGAATCGTAAGTTTACTATTGAAAAAGCAGACGGCTGGGATAGCGTCGCTCTAGAACAGCTGAAGGAGGCATGTGACGCGACGAAGCGAGCAGAACTATGGGCTGTCGTGTTGGGAGAGGGCACCGCGAATATATGCATGATTACTGAACATCAGACGATATTACGGCAAAAAATCGAGGTATCCGTACCCAGAAAGAGGAGAGGTGGCGTCGACGGGCACAGCAAAGGCATGGACAGATTCTTCTCCACAACGCTCTCGACGCTTCTACGGCAAATCGACCTACCGAATACCTCGAGCACCCCCCAAGGCAAAACGCTGCCACTTCTACTCGCCAGCCCAGGATTCGTAGCGTCGGCGTTTCTACAGTACATCAAGGCAGAAGCGATACGAACCACCAATAAGCCACTCTTGGCCCTCATACCCACGATCATCATCGCACACTCGTCATCGGCGCACACACACTCACTCAATGAGGTGCTCTCGTCGCCAGCGATAACAAACAAATTGTCCGATACCAAGTTCGCGCGCGAAACGGCATTGATGGACAAATTCAACACGCTCATGCGGCAAGACGACGGCCGAGCGTGGTACGGGCCGCGCGAGGTGGAGCGCGCAGTCGCCAAGGGCGCAGTTGGCCGAGGAGGCGGCGTGCTAATGATCAACAATGCATTGTTCCGCGCGCAGGACATTAAAGAGCGAAGACGGTGGGTGAAGTTGGTCGATCAAGTGCGGGATGTAGAGGGTGGTGAAGTACGGGTCCTCAGCTCATTACACGAGAGTGGGAAGCGACTCGAAGGTCTGGGTAACGTCGCGGCTATTTTGACCTATCCGCTGGAAGATCTCGATGAAGACGATGGGGAGGATACCCGGGGTGTTGATGGCGAGCAGGGCGAAATGATAATTTAGGCTGGGGAAAATTGTGCCGATTTACTCGTTTTCGGCTCTATTGAATCACGACGTTGGCGAAATATACCCATCATGATCATTTTTTTGCACACACCGCGTCTCCGGCGCATAGCCATGTCTTCATGGTAAGATTAGCACAGTGTTTGCATTAATTATGAAAATCAGCTCTGTTGTACGCCCAGTCTTGTTGTACGCAGGTCCAGACCCCCCCAGCCCTGCCTCCCAGCAGCCGTTTCTACAACCCGATCACGTTTCTCTGTTCCTGCCTCCAGGAAGAAGACACCTCTGAACCACGTAGAAATATATTCTTACTACACTAACCACAACCAGCCAAAGCACAAGTCCAATTATCTCATGTACCCAAAGCCCGTCCACATTCCATCATCCCATGCACAATACCCGCCATTCTCCCCCCATCAGCCTCTTTGGCATACATGTCCTTCTCTCCAACACCCTATTTCGTGCCTACTATACACCCTTGTTCCAACATCTTTCCTTCTATCCGAAACGTCATGTTCTTGTAGATTCTTGTACGCGGCCAGGTCAAAATTCGCAACGTTGCGTTTTTAGACCCTTTATATATTTTATTTTGAGCAGGCAGGCAAGAGTAACAGTGAAGGAAAAAGAAAAAAACAAGGAGAAGAATAACCCGGACGATGCGCGTAACATTGAGAATACGGAAAACAAATTCCAAACATGGTTTTGTGTGAAAAAGTCTTTCTTTCCCCATCTTTACCTGGGAGAAAGGGGGGGGGGATGTCGTTGGGGCCAAATCGCGAATTCGCATGATGATGATGATGATGATGATGACGGTGGGTTGGGTGTACTGACTCGTAGGGAGCCGAGTATCTATGACAAGTGTCTTTAACTGTAGGAAACAGATCGCTTTCCTCGGTTCTTGCATCGTTGCGTCTCTTTTCTGTTGTGGAAGTCCGTGGTCGAGGATTGTTACACAGATGTATTGGATGGTAGCATTACACAGAGAGCCATTTGAGAAAAACCAGTCACCATCACTAGTCAACGCGCAGATACCAACCAACTCTGTATAAAAAAATTATGTAAAATGCATTGATGCTAAGACAGGTGTTTATGTATCATGTTCCCCCTTCCCTTCAAAAGAACAAGTTGAAAGGGTGGGGGAAAAAAAAAAGAGAAGCGTCAAGCGACGATATCATCAAGGTCGTTAAAAAACCCCCGCAAGCAAAGAAAAAACACCAGCCCCCCCCCCCAAAAAAGGTATACAGTCCCGCCTCATCAAACACCCACAACCCTTCCTATTACATGCCGTGCCATGCCATGCCATTTTTCATTTGAATATCAACACGCAAAAGCAATCTTACTCATCCCGATAAAACTTCTTGAAGATCAAATGCAAAAACAGATTAACGTTGACTCTGGCAATGCCCTCACCCGCAGACGCACCGCGTGCACCCTCGCCAAAGAGATTGAGAAACTGGTGGTTATCGAATTGTGCTTGTAGTAACCCATCAAGAGGCACTTCTGCAAAAGCACCAGGGATCATCATGGAGCCCTGAGACCCTTGAATCTCAAAGATGCCCGTTTGGTTGCTGGA
Source organism: Alternaria gansuensis (assembly GCA_009289805.1). Lineage (NCBI taxonomy): Eukaryota > Fungi > Ascomycota > Dothideomycetes > Pleosporales > Pleosporaceae > Alternaria > Alternaria gansuensis. The sequence goes on from WBOK01000062.1 coordinate 146,628, forward strand.
GATGGTGATGTCGAGGCGATCCCATTGTCGCTCGTGGTATCCAGACCACGAGATGAGGATGCCCTTTTCGGCGAGGTTACGCGCCGAGTATTTGAAGGAACCGAAGCGGTACTCGCGACCGCTGTTTTTGAGTTCGCGCTGGTGGTTGTATTGGCGGGTGAAGGGGAGGAGGAACTTCTTCTTGCCCTTCTTGGATTGGAGTGTTACCATGGCTTGTTCGATGTAATCGTTGTAGGACCTGAGTTGCGACTCTAGGAAATGCGCTTTTTCGTCGAGCGCGGCTAGTGTGGTGCGCACACCTTCCAGTTCCTTGGCACGCTGAATACGTCTTCGATGTTTGGTGCGGATGTCGACGGCGATGGCGTTGAGGAGGTCCTGATAGTTGTTGGTGTGGGAGATGCGACCTGCGCGTTGGAGTTGCACCATGTTCTCCAGGCAGTATTGCTTAAGAGTGGGGTAGTCGAGATCAAGCACAGAGTTGGAGCCCATGTCCTGCGTGTAAGTTGAAGCAGCAGAAGATCGGACTACGTTGCTCTGTTTCCGCGAACGATCTTTTCGTTGCGCGATGATTTCTTCGTTGACCAGGGCGTCCCAGTGAGCCTCGTCATCAGGGGTGATAGGCTTGGTCATGATCTCGGTGAGGTTGGCGCCGGTCTGAATGCGGATGATGTACAGCACGTAGCGCTTGGTCTCCATGAAGAGCGATTTGATTGCAGAGTCGGGGTCTAGGAATGTTAGCAATCGCCTTTCACAAAGAAGTGAAGCAACTTACCCTCTTGTTCATGGTACTTGGGGTTCAGCGTCAAGGTAATTTCGCTGGAGCTGACGTGCAAAAGCTCGCTCTCGTTGTTCTTGGCGCTACCGAGTTCACGGATAATCTCGCGGAGTGGATCGTCCTGCGAGGGACATAAACTTGGTAGATCGTCGATGACAAGGTTGTGAATGGCAAACACATCTGCGAGCTTGATGTACAGTGTTGGTTTTGTCCTTGCAAATAGATCGTTGAACTCGTCAATCTCAAACTGAGCTTCGGCGGCACGGACGTTGATCATATTCGACCAGATATCTTGCAGGCGATCGATAGCCTCAGTGATGTAGCTGTTGAGAGGTTGTAGGTAAAGATCTTCACCACCAAACAGCTTACCAACGGCGATCTGACCGAGAACCTTAGCAACAGCCCCAAGGTTTCTGTTCATGATTGGGGAAAGACCGCGGTCTACCACACCCCAGTGCTGAGGTTGTAACAGAGCAGGTTGGATGTAAGCCTTCCATACCCAGTGGCCAGTAATTTGCAGAAGCTGTTCTTGTGCTTCGTAGGGAAACTTCAAACGTAGTTCTTCAAACATTTGCTGGGCAATGTATCGCACACCGTACGGCATCCGGTGCAGCACCTCCTCGAACATGGTAAAGTACTGATCCGCAACATCGCGAAGGTCTTGTAGATTGTGGATGAAAGTACCGCGTGTTTCAGGGTCTTTGAGGGCTACGTCTCGCGAGACGTTTGGGTCACGATGACTCCTCTGGCCAGTACGGAGCTCTTCATTGTTGATGGCGGAACGATAAATCTGCATTGGGTCGCTCTCCAGGTCCAGATGCTCGTTCTCGATGATATTCTCGCGGATGACTGACCCAAGAACATCCTTGAGAAACTTGCGGTCTCGCGGTGATCTGACGTAGTTGGCGAACAGTTTCGACCAGAAGAAGTTACCACGAAGGTACTCATGGAGCGTCGCACAGCCCTCGATCTCCTCTTTCAGTGACCTTGTGAGTAGCTTCAACAGCCAGTACTCTTCCCTGCGCTTTTGGGCTAGTCCAAACATACTCATGGTCAACTGCTCGATGCGCTTAATATCACCCTCGGCAAGGCTCTGTTCACGAACGCGCCTAAATAGCCTTGCCATGTACTGAGGCTGTGTCTGCAGAACAAAGAATAGTTCCTGGTACTGTTCCAGCTTCCGGCGCGAGTTCTTGTTGAGTGCTTTAAGATCGAAGGGGTCCTTTGACGATATGTCCTTGCTGCTGAGTAGGGTTCCTACATTACCTCCAAAGTGCTTCTGATGCTTGACGACCTCGTCGAGAGTAATCTTGTTCTTTACGAGCAACGCAATCTTGATGTCGAGCTGGTCGACGTATTGCTCGGCGAGCTCGTTCTGGCGCACATGCTGCACCACGGTCTTGCGCAGACGTTCAAACTCTAATATCTGATTAGTACACTGTGGCTACGGGGCGAAGGAGTGAAATTACCAATCTCTTCATCAAAGTCAATGTCATTGTCGTTGAGAAGATGCACAAAGTTCTTGACGGTCGATACTGGAGGGTTGGTGCCGCTAGTCAAGCTCTTGTATGCTTCACCTTGTTGACGACCACGAATGAAGCTCTGCACCTTGATAACCTTTTCCATATTCTCCTTGTAAAACTGCTGTTTCTCTGCAAACTTCTGGCGTATCATCAAACCACGCGCCAAGGTCTGTAGCTCGACAATGGCGTCTTCGTGTTCTTCCACTTGACCGAGCTGTACACCAATCTGCATCCTGAGCAGCATACCACGCGCCACAGCTTGAAGATCGATCGTCTCGGGCTCTTGGGCGTTGACTTCGCAAAGGGTCTCGTACGTCCGTTGACGTTGCATGAAACCTCGGCAGGCTGATTGGAGGTCCAGGATGGTCGGTTCCTGCGCCTGGAGTGCCTTGAGATCAGAAAAGTGCTTCTGCCGCGAAAGGAAGCCGCGAATATGTGACTGAAGTGAGAGAACGTTGTCTTCTTCCTCATACAGGCGCGTAAGAATATCGGTAATCTCTGCACGCATCCTTCCACCTCTTGCAACAGCTTGTAAATCGGTGACTTGGGGTACTTCGGCTTGAAGCGCCTCCTGGGTCTGCCTGACAAAGTTTCTCAAGACATTGGCGCGAACTTGGGACTGAAGGCCAGACCAATTAACATTTGTGCTTACCAACTTCTTCTGCACTGCGGCGTCTTTGTTCCTAGCAAGAAGCCCTCGTGCGGTAGATTGCAGCAGGGTAATCATAGATTCGTGTTGACGGAGACCCTCTTGGTCGGCACGCAGCGATTGGCGGACAAGCATTGCTCGTGCAACAGCTTGAAGCTGCGCAACCTGAGGTTCGTTCTCTTGTAGCTCCGTCCATTCTCGGTCGACTTGCGCACGTACAAGGGCGCCACGAATCATAGCCTGCACATGCATGACAGAGGGTTCGATATCGCGGGTTTGTTCGTATCGGTCGGAAACGCGTAGTCGTTCGAGAGCTCCTCGGATGGCAGCTTGGAACTGTCGTATGCCGTGTTCGTGTCGCTCAATCTTGGACTTGGTGTACTGAACTTGGGCCCTGGCCTTGCGTCCCCGGAACAGGTTCTGTACCTTCAACACCTGGGACTCGTTGGCTTGCCAATACAGCTCCTCACCCTGTAGCCTCGACCGAAGCAGAAAGCCTCTCGCTGCACCCTGCAGAGTGATGGCGAAACGTCGCATGTCCATGCGGTAGGTGGCGATCTGTCGAGCCCAGTCGCCACGAATGCGCGCCTGCAGATCTACAATGAGGTGTTCATGATCCCAAAGCTCCTGCATCAGCACCCCTAGACGTATCCTGACGAGAGCGCCACGCATCTGTGCCTGCAGATCCAGTATGGTATCCTCGTTCTCAACCAGTTCTCGATCGATGCGGTCTTCCTCGGATTCGACTGGCTCTGGCTCTGGCTCTGGCTCTGGTTCGGGCTCAACTTGGAAATTTGCCTGCATACCTGAGAAGTTGGGCATACTAACACCAGACTTGTCCAGACCCTTTTGTGTAGCCTCGAGTTCGTGGTCCTCGAATTGGAGTTTACCAACCAAGTTGCCGATGCGAAAGTCGACAATGCCTTTCCGGAACAAGAGCCATGATAGCGCGTGGATGCAGTAGATGACCTTTGGTACGTTCTTCTTCTCGTATAGGTCGATGAGTTCGAAGCGGAAAAGATCGGGGAGTTCGACTTCGGACAGAAATTTGAAGAAGTGGGCGTAGTTGTTGGAGTGGCGGTATTGTAGCTTGGGATCGCGGAATATGCGCAGCGGTTGTCCTTTGATGGCCTGTACGATTTCGGCCAAGGTGACGCCATTCCGCAGTGCCTCCTCCAGTTCGACGACGGGTGGAAGATGGATCTCGATAATGTCTTCCATCCACTCCTTGGCTTCTCCAATGTGACAAAGATATTCATAGGCCTGCAAAAACTGCCGTTGTTGGTCCATCCAATTCCGACTTCCCCACGAGGATGCTGCCTTTTGCCGTGCTGAGTCTGTCCGCTGCAACCTCCTCCGTCCATTGAGACCAACCACCTGTTGTTCTGGGGATTTGATGGCAAAGTCCTCATTGCTCCCCGCTTCGGCGAACTTGGACAAGGTCCGCAGGTGTCCCGTGGATGACTTCTGGAAGCTCTTGAGTTCCGGTTTTTCCAGGTGAGTTGACAGCGGTCGGGACGAGTGATGGCGGGTGGGGGCGCGTACGGAGTCGTTTCGTGATACTGCGAGCGAGAGCGGGCGCGGTTTGGCTGTCGGCGAGACTGAGCCGTCGAATGGGGAGTAGAGGTTCTCGACGCTATGTGACGGCAGGTGGCTAGAGCTTCGTGTCGGGCTAGCACTCGCTGGGCGCAGTAGCTTCTCCGGCGACGGCGGATTGGAAACAGTCGCTGGACGCAGCAGCTTCTCGGGCGACGGCGGATAGACGGGCGTCGTCGGCCTGAACAACTTGTCGAGCGATGAGGGGCTCTGCTTTTCGGGCGATGGCGGGTTCGAGGGTGGCTGCTGGGGTGGTCGCAGCGCTTTTCGCATGCTCGAGTACGTGTCACTAGGATCAGTCTCGCCCGACCCGAAGTAGTCTTCTGTTCGCGGGCGCGAGAGGGCCGTGGCCTCACTCAGCCCGCGACGGTGCGACATGGAGCCGAAGCCGGTGGATGCATTGCTCGACTGCGTGCTTGACCGGCTCGGGGGGTACTGGTGGGAGTGGTTTGAGGAGCCGTTGGACGCTGTCGATGTCTGGCGGAGCGGGGAGGGCGATGTTGCCGAGTGTCCGGGTCTCGTGCGTGGGGCAGTCAGGTAAGTCATGGCGAGCGCGACAGTCGAGGGCGTTGCTGCGACCCAGTCCTACACGGCATGCGTCGACGCGAACAAGGAAAGCCGGTGGTGGGCGTCGTGGGCGTCGTGGCGGAGGCTCAAGAGACGGGCATGGAGACCCGCGACAATTACAAGAGATATGGATGCGCCTGCCGCCAAAACAAGTGTCGCGAACAAGACCAAGCGATTCTCCAAAGCGCTGCGGCCAAGCGCGCACTTTTCCTCTGCACGGGCAAATAGCGAACTGGGAGATGGCACAGGGAAATAGGGTAAGGCAGATGGAGGGCGGCGGCGTTGGAACTGGAAGCCGACTTGAGCAGTCCAAGCGTCGGCCCATGTTTACTGAGACGGCGGCGTGTTGTCGAGCCAACCGCGCCAGCATGTCCATCTCCCATGCCGCGAAAACCACCCTTCCCGACTCCCGTCACACGGACCGGCAAACTCAAATCAACATGCTAGGGCGTGCTGCACCTGTCTGGTTTTTGCGTCTTGTCGACAGCGAGTCCGGCACCACAATGGCGACAGGCCTAGCACACGTCGCACGGCGAGCCATCGCGTCATGGCCGTACCCCCGCGCACCCCTTGGACACGGCCAATCAGCATACTCGTCGACATGGCAATACTCGAGAGTTGCAAGAGAGAGAGAGAGAGAGAGAGAGAGAGAGGGCCCCCAGTTTCCAGTCCCCCCCCCACCAGATGATACTGCTAGCGTAGGCAGGCGGACGTGCATTGCAAAATACCCAAGACCTGCCGTCTCCATGCACAATCCATCCATGTCAAGCATTCCAGGCGTAGTACTGTGTACAGTCTCGGACGCGTCTTCGTCACGCTAAAAGGCGGGGTCACCTGAGGCACCGGGCTTGGCGAAGGAGCCCACTGAAATTCTTTCCGCGCCGCCATTCTCTTCCACCTTTTTTCTTCTTGGGAAAGCCCTCGACTTTCCCCCGGCCAGAGTCTTTTGCTGAGAACAACGGCCTGTCTTTTTCAGCGATACCCCTCTTCCTCTTCATATTTCCTCGACAAGTTACTTTTTTTCCCCTTCTTCTTCAAAGCCCAGCATGCCCATCTCCAACGGTGACGCCATGACCAACACGGCTGCCGACGCCTTGGACTACACCAAGGCCCTTGAGGTTCTCAAGAACGAGTACCCTGAGCGCGATGGCATCGACATCAAGACGCTCATCGACTCCAAGAAGAACGGCGGTCTCACATACAATGACTTCCTCATGCTTCCCGGCTACATTGGCTTCCCTGCAGCCCAAGTCGCCCTCGACACCCCAATCACGAAGCGCATCTCGCTCAAGACGCCCTTTGTCTCGTCGCCCATGGACACCGTCACCGAGCACAACATGGCGATTCACATTGCGCTCCTTGGAGGCCTCGGTGTGATCCACCACAACTGCTCTCAGGACGACCAGGCCGAGATGGTTCGCAAGGTCAAGCGCTTTGAGAACGGTTTCATCCTGGACCCAGTCGTCATCTCGCCCAGCACCACTGTTGGAGAGGCCAAGGCACTGAAGGAGAGGTGGGGCTTCGGTGGTTTCCCAGTCACTGGTAAGTTAGGCTTTGCTCTTCTCTCCCCATTCGCATTATGATGATCAACCCTTCAATTTAACTTTCGTTCATCCGCAACGGTTCCGCCGTACTGTGGAAAAAATCTATCTGAACTACCTCACAACCCCTACGCTTTGTCAATACTGTCCGGGTACATTCGCTGACAATGTGCTATAGAAAACGGCACCCTTCGCTCCAAGCTCGTTGGCATAATCACACCCCGTGACATTCAGTTCCACGACAAGCTGGACGACCCAGTCACCGCAGTCATGTCCACCGACCTCGTAACTGCCCGCCACGGTGTTGAGCTCAAGGAGGCCAACGACATCCTGAACAAGTCTAAGAAGGGCAAGCTTCCCATCGTTGATGAGAGCTACAACCTGATTGCGCTCCTGTCTCGCTCCGACTTGATGAAGAACCTCAACTTCCCGCTTGCGTCCAAGCTACCACACTCGAAGCAGCTCATCGCCGCGGCTGCCATTGGTACCCGACCTGAGGACAAGATTCGTCTGCAGAAGCTTGTAGATGCCGGTCTCGACATTGTCATCCTCGACAGCAGTCAGGGAAACAGCATGTACCAGATTGAGATGATCAAGTACATCAAGCAGAAGTACTCCCAGCTTGACGTGATTGGCGGCAACGTCGTCACCCGCGAGCAAGCTGCCGGGCTCATCGCCGCTGGTGTCGATGGTCTCCGCATCGGCATGGGTAGCGGAAGTGCTTGCATCACACAAGAAGTCATGGCTGTCGGAAGGCCACAGGCTACCTCGGTGTACAACGTCACCTCGTTCGCCTCGCGATTTGGCGTGCCCTGCATTGCGGATGGTGGTATTCAAAACGTAGGTCACATCGTCAAGGGTCTCGCCATGGGTGCGTCAGCCGTCATGATGGGCGGTCTCCTCGCCGGCACTACCGAGTCTCCTGGAGAGTACTTTGTCAGCCGCGATGGTCAGCTCGTCAAGGCCTACCGTGGTATGGGCAGTATCGCCGCCATGGAGGACAAGAAGGCTGGTGCTGGCTCTGCAGACTCAAAGGCCAGCAACGCTGGCACCGCGCGTTACTTCTCCGAAGGCGACCGCGTCTTGGTTGCCCAAGGTGTGTCTGGATCCGTCCAGGATCGTGGCTCCATCACCAAGTTCGTGCCCTACCTCATGGCTGGCGTTCAGCACTCGCTGCAGGACATTGGTATCAAGAGCCTTACAGAGCTTCACGAGGGCGTTGCCAACGGCACCGTCAGGTTCGAGTTGCGCACTGCTAGCGCACAAGCCGAAGGTAACGTGCACGGTCTGCACAGCTTCGACAAGAAGCTTTACTCATAGATGAGCAAAGATGATGTAAGAAATGCATTGGGAGGGCGTTGGTGGGTAGTTGGTCGGATGCTTGGTTCCTTCATGATTAGACATGACACGCAAAGACGATTGGGGTTGTCATTACGGAGCAATGGATAGGTCAAAAGCAATGATACCACGAACTCTGTTCATTCTTATTGAAGTATAAAGGTTATCTTCTGCCGAGTGATGCATGCTGCCGCCGGAGTTCTGAGGCTGTGACTCTTTGGACACGATGTCACTAGACGAGCTGCTTCTAGCCTCGGTACATACCTCCCCGCGCGTCAATCCGTCCCTTACCAACCACACGCCAGCCGTCATGACGCGCCGACCACCATTGTCGGCTCCTTCTGTGACCGGATATGCCAAATCCAAACTCAATTGCGCTTCTCCTTGCTGAAGGCAGATCAACTGTATTGCGCTCCTGTCACTCTGCACGGCCAATCACTATACCCTCTTTGTTCTTTTCAATCTCAACCTCACCAAGAACAGCCGCCTACTCGAGGGCTACCAGACAGACCTGGACAGACTTTCAGAAGCGCAACATGTCTACACAAGCTCGCCATCGGCGGTCCAAGAAGTCATTGAAGAGACCAGCGGGTCCACGACCCAGCGCGAGGTATGCGACTATCCTGAAGCCTCTATCAACATCGACATCTAGGGCCAATTTTTGACACGCAGAGATACTGAAAAACTCTAGCGTCCTCCTAATATCCCCAACCAACCAAATCCTGCTCCTCCACCGCGTATCAAAAGCCTCTAGTTTCCCCTCCGCCCACGTCTTCCCCGGCGGCGCCCTCTCCGAAATCCACGACGGCTTGATCCCCCACGTCAACCACTCAGCTCGCCATGACGATGGCCCCGCATACCGCATGGCCGCCATCCGCGAAACCTTTGAAGAATGCGGCATCCTCCTCGCCACAAGTAAAGAAACTGGCAAATTCTTCACCGACATAAGCAACGAAGAACGAGAACGAGGTCGACGGGCTGTCCACAGTGGGAAAATCAGGTTTAAAGATTTGCTAGGGAAATGGGGCGCTGTGCCCGACACCAAGGCTTTGATTCCGTTTACTCGCTGGATAACACCCAGCAACGTGCCGAAACGGTTCACTACGCAAATGTACCTTTACTTTCTCCCCCTTGGCTCCGAGACGCCAGCGAAAGAAGCTACGCCAAAGGACACGCCTCCTCTTCCAGGACAACTGGAAGAAGACGAAGATGAAATCCTCATACCTAAACCTACACACGATGGAGGTATCGAGCACACCGCCGCGCTTTTCCTGCCACCGAAGAAATGGATTGATCTAGCGCAAGACAATAGGATTATACTTTACCCGCCACAGTTCTTCCTTATTTTTTTGCTGGCCCCGTACTTGGCTCTGAATATCACGTCGCCTTCAAGTCCCACACCAAGTCTATCCGAACTTGAACGAGAGCGCGAGACATGTCTTGTTTCTCTGCGGAACTCGCGGTGGTACGAGGGCGAGCCCCAGGTGTCTTTTATGAGGGCTTGCATTTCTCCCGTCGTCTTGGGGAAAGGCGAGTATGGACAGAGTGATCAGGATGGCGTTGGTGGCGTGGATAAAAATACTGCTGTGCTGGCTTTGGATTGGTCAGGGAAGGAGGTGGAGAAACTGGGGCTGAAGAGGAAGGGGATCAAGGAGTGGGTTATTACGGCGAGGTTTACGGGGGATGGGCCGAGGGATATGGAAGTTAGGAGGAGGGAGGATGTGCTGGGCGGGAAGGCCATGGCGAAGTTGTGAACCCGTATAAGACCTGGTTCGATGAAAGTGTCAGTGAGCATGGCCTCGACTTGCTTGACTGTTTTTCTAGCTTGGGATGCCGTATGCTGGGAATATAGTCCGATCAGGGTCCCATCTCCTATGCGGAAAAAGAATAAACAAATGTTTGGTGAGATGGATTGCAATTGTCGCTTGAGCGCCCTATCAGTGCCTGCTCGCGCCAATCCTTCAAACTAACGGCTGTTTCCATGTTATCCAAAACACATGCACGTTTCCATATCATCACCACTGGAATTTGGAATCCACCCATACTCCCGCCACGTCACGTCACGTCGTATTCCAGCTCGTCTCGAGACCGGACCGGGACCGGATCCGCAATAATGCAGTATCGAGCTTGCGGCTATAAACTGCCCCGCTTACGTCGTTGCTGATCTCATTGTTGACCCCCTCTTTGGACGCGCCTTTACGATTACCCCTCTTACAGGCCCCAAGCTCTTACTATTTCCAAATCACGAACCTTCGTTTTATGAATAAGAAGGAGCGGTACGATAGTTCGGTTGCGGTAGCTCAAAAGCCCTTGTTTCCGCTCTCTTTATTGAACCTAGAAAGCAAAGAAGCTGGCCGTAGATACGTCAACGTGTTCGCGGCTTGGGTGGGTAGCTTGGTAATCCTCAAGGAGCCTAGAACGTCATTCCCAGCACCCGCATTTTCACCTTGACAAATACACGCGTCGAGATGCACAGCAGCAACCGCTGATACGCTGGCGTGTTCCCCAACCCTATGAGAGCCGGGTCCGGGCTAAAATCGGAAAACCAATGAAGGTGGGGACTAAAAAGGTAACAAGTTGGAAGCACTGGAAGGGCCCAAAGGACCGAGGGAAGAGGCTTTGTATAAATACTCGTTACTTGCGGTCCTCTGAGACACCTTGATGTCCACCCGACATCACACATTCCTCTCGATCCAACTTAATCTCGAAACGGAAATTCCTTTCAATCGAACCAATCGCAGCTATCCACAATGACCGACTTCAAGGGCCACTGCCATTGCAAGCAAACGGAGTGGACTGCCACCTTGCAGGAGGATCAGCAGGCTCATATCCTATGGTGAGCAGCATCTCCTCACCAACCCCCCCCCCATCTTCCTCTTTTCTTCCGAAGGGGGAAAAAATAAAAGAGGACAATTGAGGAGTAGAGTTGACGAAACAACTAGCCATTGCAACACCTGCAAGGAACTCTCCGGCTCAACTTTCACGCTCAACCAAATCATCCCCGCCAAGGCGCTCAAGGTAACCAAGGGCGATGACCTAGGAAAATACACGTACAAGGGTGATTCTGGGAAGGGCGTTCATTGCGTTAGTCTCTCCCCCCCCCCCCCCCCCCCCCCCCCCCCCAATTAGTTTTACTGCAAGAATTGCACTTCGCATGTCTATCATCAGCAGGAGGCCCTGGGCCCTGATAAAATTGTTCTGAGGACGGGGTTGTTGGAGGAGGGTATTAGGAAGTTTAAGCCTGGTGCGGAGATCTTCGGCAAGGATCGGTTGGGGTGGGAGAAGGAGGTTGCGCAGACGTTTGACGTTATGCCGCCGTCGTAGATAGATGGTACAAATACATGGCTTTCCCGACAAGAATCAAGGAACATGTTATTTTTTTATTTTATTTTTCCGCCGTGAGGACCTGGAATTCTACATTGCAAAAATTACTTCTCATCACACTTGATCGGAAAGCGGCGGGAAACTCCTCAAAAAGTGACTCGGGCACTCGTAACCCCCTGGGTTATTATCCAAATACAATTGATGGTACTGCTCCGCATCCCACCATTTCCCCGCCGGCAATATCTCCGTCGCAACACCCCCCTTCCACCACTGCTTATTCACCTTGTCCGTAACATCCCGCGCAACCTTTTCCTGCTCGTCATCGTGGTAGAAAATCGCAGACCGGTATTGACTCCCCACATCTGGGCCCTGGCGGTTCGCGGTAGTGGGATCGTGCATTTTGTAGAAGAACTCGAGGAGGGAGCGGTAGGAGACTTTTGAAGGGTCGTAGACGACTTGTAAGGCTTCTGCGTCTGTTTACACAATCAATTAGCTTTGTGTCTGGATACTTGGTACCATCACAACAGGGGGGGGGGCACGTACGACCAGTCCGTCCACTACACACAGCCCTATACCCTGGATTCTCGGTATCACCACCTATATACCCTACTCTTGCATCGTATAGGCCTTTTCCCTTGAACTCCCTCCGATACATGTGTTCGACGCCCCAGAAACAGCCTGCTGCGACGGTGGCGGTTTGCGCACCCGAAGGTACATTCATGGGTTGTGCGGGCGCGTTGGACATGGTGGTGAAGGGGCGGAGGAATTTGGCCAGAAAGGACATGGAAAGGTAGGATAGGCCGATCAGGAGGAGGAGCGGGAGGAGCTTCAGGTTGGCGGGGTGGTGAAAAAGGTGGTGTGGGAAAGAAAAAAGGAAGGGAGGGAGGAGAGCTACTTTGTCTTTTTTGGTGGGTTGTTGTGTGTTGCGATTGAGGTAGTTTGCCGCCTCAGGTTGGGATAGTGGAGATGTACCGCGGCGATGATGCCATCACTTTGGGTGACAAATCGGTGAGGGGGGTCCACGCGCGAGCCACATGGGTGGCGGGGTCGTTTGGTTCGTACCTCACTTACTACGTAAACTTTAAACTCAGGGTGCACGCCTTTTTTCGGCGCGTCTATTGTCTATTGTCTATTGTCCCTGGCGGGGTTCGCGCACTGTTTGTCTTGCTCGCCTCGCTACTTGTCTTTACCCGGATATACGTCGTAGCGAACAGCTTTTATAGCCGACTCCCAGCGCTTCGCTGCCGATGTAGTCGTATCTCCAAGGAACATTGCTGGGGTGCTATCTCTCTCCTTCTCTGCCGGGTTTACGACTGTAGTGTTACCTGCGTTCTGACCACGCCCCCATGGACGTTATAGAGCAGTCATCTTACTGCCAAAGAAAAAGCTGCCTAGTAGACCATTCTATGGGTGTATCGGGATGTATAGCTGGTGAGGCTAGGGCGCGACATCTGCTACAGCCAAATCAGTGTCATCAATCAATGCAGTTCGTTCTCCCTCTTCTAGTGTGGAAACTGGACGGTCTTGCCAGCTCGGAACTGGACGCACAGCTTTTACGAGCATCGTTCATTGAAACAATTACACTCGGCTTCCTCTAATCGCGCTCGACTGACAGTTCGAAAGCTTTCATCCCAACACGGGTTCGGCTGACCGCCTTGGTCGAGTCGCTATGGTACGATGCGTGCAATCAATTCTCAATCTACTTTGCCTGGTAACCTTACACCGGGTGCATCCTGCGCTGCTGAACCGGCAGTAGTTGGGTTGGGACTCGTACGATGTATCCTCGGTCGTGGCGTGTTTCCGAAATCACCACGTGCATCTAGCAGCCGCCTGCTGCAAGTGTCGCAACTAATCTTTCCGCAATTATTTTTAGATGTCTTTCTAGACCTCATTTCTGCAAGGGCAGCAAATCGTATTCGCTAATATTGATTATGTCAGGGCCTCGAGCGCCGATGGAACGACAAGCTTTAATATAAGGTTAATCTACACGCCAAGAACTCCTCGCTTCTTCAGATCTACGAAATGAACATCCACGACATGCGTGCAGTACCAGGCCGCTCGTCCCAGGCAAGGGAACTATTTCAGTCTTCGCTTCCGCACACGTTCTGTTGCTGCATCACATACGGGAACGATAGATGAAATTCAATATCAATGTGGAGCTTGCCTTGCTGTTCGGTCAGCTTTGTGCTTCGTGGGCGGCTTATACCCAGCATCCAGGCCTGGCGTTTCTATTCTGGGTACGCTACCCCAGACAAATATGCTCAGCTCATCTCGGCTTCATATCAATGTCCACTGTGTTGGCAACGAGCTATGCGAAGAACCGCTCAAGCGAACATCGACTCGCTTGCTTGAGAAGATTTCGGTACCCTAACCATCATCTGATACGTGTCGGCTAAGGGATCCTCCGAAGATTGCAAGTCTACTGTTCGTATTCGCTATCAAGAGACTATCAGCCCAACGACGACTGTGCGTCTGTGTTGACAGCTATACCGTCGGCAGTCAGTTCTCGGGTAGGTTGCACACATGGCATACTTGGGATATCCAAACAGCTGTGACGATCCAGGATTGAGTATTTTGCGCCCGGAAAGCTCAGATGAGCATGCTTCATTATCGTGGTTCGGGTTGGGACGGCAGCTCGAAGCGAAATGCACGACGAAACGAGACTATCACATACCCCAGAGACTGACACTTAGCCTGGAGGCTAGCTCAGAATGTCTAGGCACGGAACGACACTACAGCTACACGAACTCACCTGAGCAGCTTTTGCGATTCTGGACCTATGAGCACGAGGGGCCCACCAGTGTAATCGTACTCGATATTGCTACTGGCACTTGGCAGCTGTTGTTGTGCTCGGATTGTAGCTGCTACCGCCTAAGATGGTGTTGCCGCGATAGTAGTTCAAACATGCAAAGATAAAGAACTGGTGCCGGAGGACTGGTATATAACCTGGTCCATATGCCCTTTCATGATCATCATCCAGTTTCTACTCTCGGCTTCATCTACCACACCATCAGCTCTGCATCCAGCATTCTCCGAAGATCACCTTCCAAATTATCAACATGAAGTGGCTCCTTGCTCTCCTCCCTTTTGCGGCCGTGACTCTTGCGCTTCCTACCATTGAGTTTGGTGATGCCCCCCCACCTGGTCAGGTATGAGGACTTTCAACTGGTGTTTGCAAGATGATCAACTCACGCAACATAGGTCAAGATTCGCGGTGTCAGCTATGGAGGAACCGGCTGCCCTCAAGGCACCATGAGCTCCCAGATCAACGAAGACAGGACCGTCATGACACTCATTTTCGACGCGTATATTGCATCCATCGGCCCCGGTATCGCTGTTACGGAGCAGCGCAAGAACTGCCAGTTGAACGTCGACATCCAATACCCAGGAGGTTTCCAGTACTCTATTCTGTCTGCCGACTACCGTGGCTATTCTTCAATCCAGAAGGGTGTCTCTGGTACTCTCAAGTCTACTTACTACTTCTCTGGTCAGACTGAACAGGTAAGAACTATCTTAGCTCAAGCGGTCCAGACAAAATCTCTAAAAAGTTTTCTAGACTAGCACGGAGTACAAATTCGATGGTCCCACCAACGGCGACTATCTCAAGCATGACGAGGCAGACAGCACCTCGGTCGTCTGGGCACCCTGCGGTACCAACGGCATGCTCAACATCAACTCGCAGGTCCGCCTGACCAGCACCAACAGCAGCGCCACTGGTCTCCTCACCACCGACTCTACCGATCTCAAATTTACCCAAGTCGTGTACGTCCAGTGGCAGAAGTGCACACCGCCAAAGCAGTAGATGACTGATTGCGGTTGATATAGGCCAAGACATTGGATCAGCTGGATTAGTGTGAAAGGGCCGTGGGTGTTGAATGTTACAGGCGATGATTTCCAGTGGAGGAGGTGCTAGGAAGCGAGAAGTGATGACGATGGAGTCTGCATGACAGTCAAATCTTATTATGAGATGCGCATCTCACTTTTTGCTCTCCACTTGCTGTGATGCTCCACTCTTGCCCCTTTACCCAACTCGCGACAAGAGGTACAAGCGCACAAGGCTGGAAAAACAACAATGGTGGTGGCGGTAGCAGTCTAGGATCATCGAGTCGGCAAGCTTCACTTGCAAGGTAGCACGGAGTTGGGTTCGCCCGTTGGCAGGCCAGAGGGGATGTGGTGGACGGTGTTGCAGCCACGTCGGAAATTGTGGGGATAAGAGGATGCTCTCGGCGCCAGGGTCGTGGTTGCCGCATTTGGACCCCTGTCTGTTTACCAGCGGCCGTGCGTCCCATAACAGAAGTTCCGAAAGGAACATGGCCATTGAGCACTCCAGCCCGCAACACCGAAACCCCTCGCTCGCGGCTTTTTTTTTCCATACGCATAGAAAGGAGGCTGCGCAGTGCGGTTGCCTTGATTTTTAGACTTCTTGGGCGCAACAATGGCCGCGGCGGGCGCGTCTTCCATCTCCGTCACCGTACGAGTCCGCCCTTTTACCATCCGAGAAGCAGCCCAGCTCACGAGGAACGATGACCAAACGCTGTTCCTCGGAGATGGATCGCTGGCGGGCTTGCCGGCGCCGAAGCTGCACAAGGGCATCCGGCCTGTCATCAAGGTCATGGACGAGAAGTGCTTGTATGAGAGGCTTCGTGTCATTTCAAGTCACGGGAGCTAATATCATGCCAGGATATTCGACCCTCCCGAAGACAATGCAGTTCAACGGTTTGGGCGGTCAACGATAGGACCCCAGGGCAAGCGATCAAAGGACCAGACATTCGCATTCGACCGCGTCTTCGACGACACCACCTCCCAAGGTGATGTGTACGAAGCCACTACAAAGCCCCTGCTGGACAGTGTGCTGGATGGATACAATGCGACCGTGTTTGCATATGGCGCCACAGGTTGCGGAAAGACGCATACCATTACGTATGTTCAAGTACACCGCCAGTTGCTACGAGGAGGACTGACACACCACCAGTGGGACATCACAGCAACCCGGCATCATCTTCCTAACTATGCAAGAGCTGTTTGAGAAGATTCAGGACATACAAGATGAAAAGGTCACTGAGATCACGCTCTCTTACTTGGAAATCTACAATGAGACGATTCGCGACTTGCTGGTAGAGGGCGGAAGCAAACAAGCCTTGATGCTGCGTGAGGATGCGAACCAGGCTGTATCCGTCGCTGGTCTTTCCAGCCATCGGCCACAGAGCGTGAGTAGACGGTAACTTCTGCTTGACACGCCTCTAACAGCCACAGGTCCAAGAAGTCATGGATATCATCGTCCGCGGCAACGAGTACCGAACCATGTCTCCCACCGAAGCGAACGCTACCTCTTCCCGATCGCACGCCGTGCTTCAAATCAACGTCTCCTCCAAGGACCGCAACGCTTCTGTCAACGAACCCCACACCATGGCTACCCTTAGCATCATCGATTTGGCAGGTAGTGAGCGAGCGAGCGCTACGAAGAACCGCGGAGAGCGTCTGACCGAAGGTGCCAACATCAACAAATCACTTCTTGCTCTTGGTAGCTGCATCAACGCCTTGTGTGATCCCCGGAAACGAAACCACATCCCATACCGCAACTCGAAACTCACACGATTGCTCAAGTTCTCTCTCGGTGGAAACTGTAAAACTGTCATGATAGTCTGTGTTAGTCCGTCAAGCGCTCATTTCGATGAGACGCAGAACACCCTTCGGTACGCCAATCGCGCGAAGAATATCCAGACCAAAGTCACCAAGAACGTATACAATGTCAACCGACACGTGAAGGACTACCTTGTCAAGATCGATGAGCAGAGACACTTGATTGAGGAGTTGATGAAGAAGCAGAAGGATTTCGAAGGAAGCGCATTCGTCAAGTTCCAGAAGCAGAGTGAAAAGAAGGATGGCATAATACGTGACGCGGTCATACGCTTACGCCAGGCTTTTGCGGACTCTGAACCTGAACGCCGAGAGCGACTGAACATGTCAAAGACTCTGAAGACGGCAGAGAAGCGCATCTCGCTCATTTCGTCGTGGATCGCAGCATTCGACCACGTCAAAGACGTTCGGGAAAACGAGGAGATGCCTTCGCAAATTACGGCAATGAGAGACACTGCTGTCGGAATATCCGCAGAACTCGAGCAAACCCGACAACATTGCCATAGGCGATTGGAGCGTACTGTCTGGACGAGCAAAATGGACACGGCGCTGCACGTAGGACTAAAGGGTCTGGCGGAGGTGGATGGTAATGACGATGGACATGATGCTGCCAACCTAGCAAGAGAATACGAATTGCTCAAATCGAACGCCGATCGCGAACTACTAAACGCTCTGCTGGAACAAGAAAGAGGCGGTGATGCTGCCATCGTGCAGGTGCTGATCCAGGCCCACATCGAGACGGTCACAATCCTAAGCCAAATCACTCAGATGGATGAGGCCCAAGCAGTCGACGCTGCGAGAAAGCTGCTTACGAAGATTATGAATTCTTGTACATATGCGACTTCACAGGCTATTCGACCAGACGGCGGCCTGCCAGTCACTGAGTTTTTCGAACCCAGCCACAGAGGAACACCCAAGAGGAGGAAGCCAGTAAATATCATGGAACCATCTCAATCATCCCCCGTGCGACCACTAGCGATGCCGAGACTGTCGTTGCCAAATCTAGCGGATGCGTCGCACCTTACTTCGTCCCCCATGAAGTCATCGCCACGCCGAAAGTTGATGGGAGGAGTGAAGAAGGGCGTTCAGTTTTCTCCAATGAAGAAGAAGAAGACCCCGTCAAAGACCAAACGCGGAGTGCGCTGGAGGGATGACACCGAGAACGGTACCCTTGCGGAGTTTCAGAAAACACCAGAACACCGAGCAGGGACGCCAAGAAAATCTTCCAACGAAAGTCCAAAATACTCGACGGCCATTCCTATACCAACATACAGTGGAAGCGGTGGCTCTTCGCCTATCCCCACACCACCTCAGGCCTCTGTGGACTTGAAAGGCTCATCGCGTTTTGCAGTCGGCGCGCTCTCTAAACGTTCGGATGGATCTCCTACATCTCGAACCAACAGCCCATATGCCTCCGATTCCGACAACGCGTCGCCGCTCCGCGAGATTGGGAACAATGCCCGCACTTCGTCGTTGAGCATCGTGGAGAATGCCTCATCAGGTCCTGCGCCAGAAGGATATGGCGGAGACTCCAGTTCAGAAGGAGAGAAATGGACGAAATCAGACGCACGGCAGATCGGACACGCAATCAAGCGACGTTCTTCCACCAACGCAGGCTCTGTACCTGTGAACCGAGCACATCGGCGACGCAGCCCAACAGCAGCGACTGTCGGTAGTCCGCCCAATGAAAATTCTCTTCTCTCCGCGGGTGCGGCACGTCGCATGGTCAAGTCTAACCACGATGCTGACTGGAAGAATAGCGTACTTGGCCCACGGGCTACGCCCATCACGAAGGGCGTTGTAAGACGTACTACGGTAGCGAGCGTTGGTGATGATCGACCAAGAGAAGCTCCACCTAGCTTGAATGCACGAGCGCCTGTACGGATTTTGAGTGGCTCTTCATCTAGAGGTAGTTTGATGCCTAATTCTAAGGGTGGTTGGCGTGGATGAATAAACTTTTTTTTTTGCTAATCCGGGTTTATTAGGAGGTTGGAGGAGACATGGCTGGGGCTTTTCACGACTTTCCCTTGTTCTCACCTAGCGATCTTCTGGCGTCAAGTGGTTCTTTTGCGCATTTTGTGTCGTTCTCGAAACCATGGAAAGCCACTGTCTAGAAGCATTAACAATGGCTTGGGTCGGTGTTTGGGTAATCTCTCTCGCTGCCTATGGCAGTTGCTGGGCGTCTCCTGAGTTGTGCTTTTGCATTTGGTAGGCAACTTGTATCCTTGTTCGCGAGAATTGTGCTGTTTTTGTCAATAGCATCATTTCAACGTTCAAAATCATCGTCTTGTTTACCCAGCGATAACATGGTGAAAACGAAGACAGTTTCGCGCTCGATTATCCCGCCACCATATTGCCTATCTCTCTATGACTTCTCTTCCCCAATCTTAAACACATACTTGACGCCACTTGCCTTTCCATCCCTCAAATTCTTCAACCCCGTTTCTACCCCCTCTAGTCCTCCCGGAACAACCTCATGCGGATGCGGCATAAACCATCCCTCCGCCAACCCCCTCGCCATATACCTAAACATGACAAACGCATAATCCGCATCCTCCCCATGCGCCGTCCCCACCATCGTCTTACTCTGCCGCACACTCTCCAGAATCCCCTCAAACGTCTTCCACGGCAGAACCAACGTAAGATACCCACTCGGTTCCAACACCCTCACGATATTAACATGAGAGTTTTGTTCCGAAACAGCGTCTTAGGCGTAATGCAATTTCCGCCCTTCAAAGCGCGTCTTTGATCCCCTGAACAACCGCCTCATCCCCTTTTTTTATAATCCACAATCGCATCCCCCCTTTGCCGGGTCGAGAAGGCCCCGCACAAACTTTTCGCCCTCGCCCCGCTACCGCGATGATGGGATGGATATTCGCGCGTTGGGCAAGTTTAATCGCATACGCGCCTACCGCCGACCGCACCGCCGTACCCCGTGGCACGAGCGGGGTTTCCTCTGTTAGCAGGCGTCCATGGGGTCCGGCAACCCCATGCGTTGGGGCAGGCCGATTGCCGCTGTCATGGCGGTCAGGGGGAGCGTGGCGGCTTGTTCGAACGAGGTGCTCGCGGGGATGTGGAACGTGGTGTGGGACCAGGCTAGGGCGTATTCCGCAAAGGGACCCGCCTGGTGTCATCATCTCGTGGAACGAAGCGACGCGGTTGCCTGGTTGGAACTCGTAGACGTTGGGGCCGACGCTGTGGGATGTAGCCTGCTATGTCGTCGCCCGTGTTGGAGCCGGCGTTCATGCCCATGGCGGGCATTTTTCCTGTGGGGATCGTGTTAGTTTTTTGGGGGTTCTTTTTTTCTTTCTTTTTTCCCCAGAGTGGGTTTGGGAAGTGGGAGTTTGTGCGCTCGGGTGAATGTCGCGGTCACGTGATGGTACGTTGGGTGGAGGGAGGGGAGGAACATGTCGTACCAGTCTTTGGGGTTGCTACCTGAAACGACGACCTTGATGACTGCTTGGTTTGCTTGTGGTATGGGAATGGGGACGTCTTTGATGGTGACGGAAAGGTCTGCTGCTACTTGTGCTTCCTTCATTTTGATAGTTCCTTTTTTTGGATCCCTCTTTTTGATTCATTTGAAAAAGTTTGGAGTAAGATACGACTGCAAGTTCTGTGTTTGTACCAAAAAGACGACGTGACGTTAGTTAAGTTAGGGATATCAGATGAAAACGAGGAGGCTTCTAAGCGTCTTTTTATTAACAGACGTGATTCTGAACTTCCCGCTTCCACCGTCCTCGGTCCGGACCCTGGAATAGCATGGACACATGGATTAATAATGACAAAGTGTAGGGTAGGTTAGATTTGGGTGGAGTAGACCAGAGAGATGCCGACTCGATGATGCTAGTTTGTGAGTTCGATATCTAGGAACAGCCGAGATTGGCCGCAGGGATATCGAAATCGAAATGGAAAGACCGATAAAGTTCCGAATCCCCCAGATATGATCAATCACGCAATGTGAACGACATTTTGCATTTGGTTGGTTCTGAGAAAATGCTCTGCTGTGATCATTTTAGATTAAAAAAAACGATGGAGGTCTAGTCAAGTACCTTGCTTAGTCTATTTCTAGTAACTGGTATCGCCCACCGTGCTTATCTAGTGCGTTTTCCACTCTTTCCATGATGGCGAGTACCTTTTCCTCTTCCAACCTCCTACCCACAACTTGTACAGCTACGGGCAGACCAGTCATCTTGTCCGCGTCGTAGTGCTTATACGCGCCCTGTGCGACACCATTCAATTTCTTGAAGTTGAAGTTCGATGGTAAAGCGTCTTTGGCAGGATCAACATGAGTCACGGGGATGATTCCAGAAGAGTAGTCGAGCTAGATTTTATCAGCAAAGGAGGCGATGGTGTTGAGAAAGAAGGAGACTCACCAAGTTGAACATGAAAGTATAACCACAGCTACTAACCGCATCGTGCATACCACCATGAGGCACGGCAGGCGTCGCATTGGGTGGGGTGAGCATGACATCCATGTTCGCTTCCTCAGACCACCATTTGTAGAAGTTGGCCTTGTACGCCTCGCGCTTGCCGGCGAGCTGCCAGTACTCATGTGCAGACTTTGGGTGCCAGTCGCGTAGTAAGCCAGCCCAAATATCATCGCCCTTGACGTGCTTTACGTACAGGTAGTGTATGTACTTGATGAAGCGAGGGAGGCGCATGTAATACACTAGTTGTGCTGCACCGAGGTCGTTCCATTCTCCAGTTCGGAAATGACCCATGAATGTGTTGCCGCCATCACTTAGGAGAAGTTGGGATGCTAGCTTTAGAGCCTCATACGGTGATGGGGGCTCGACATCGAAAACTTCATGGCCCTCGGCCGCGAGTGCTTTGGCTGTTTGGTCTAGAGCGCGCGCACATGCTGGTGAAGGGTCTGCGACATGATCGGTTCGCATGACACCTATGCGGAGCTTTTTCTTCTCCCTAAACGCTGTTTCGATATCCTCCCTCCATTCCAGCGGATGAACGGTGTAGTCATATTTCCAGGGCTTCATCTGGATGAAACTCCGCGTAAAGTACGTCAAGTCGTTCAACGTCCGTGCCATGGGGCTGAAAACAGACGGGATGGCTTCCTGGCCTGCCATGCTGGTGTTTATGCCCACCTTTGGCCATCGTCCCGTCGAGCATCGTATCGAGTAGCAGCCGGAGAAGTGGGCGGGAGCGCGGACCGAGCCAGCGACATCTGACCCAATGCCAATGCGACTACCACCAAAGGCCAACAACGCCGCCTCTCCACCGGTTGAGCCACCTGGCGAGTATTTGTCGTTGTGTGGGTTTTTGCACTGGCCCCAGACGTCGTTGGTGGATTCGAAGGAAAGAAGGGTGGTAGGGAGGTTGGTCTTGACGAAGGGCACAGCACCAGCATCCTTTAGTATCTTCACCATGACTCCATCTTCTGTGGAAGGTTTTCCTGTGTTCCTTGAATAACCGACAGAGATGTCAAAGCCTTTGACTTGTATCGAGTCCTTTAGCGAAACAGGGATACCAGCAAGCGGCCCCTTCAGGTTGATTTCTTTTTCCGCCCATTCTTCGGCTTCCGGGAAGAGTATCTCCGTCACGCAATTCGTCTTCTCTTGTGCTTTTATCGCAACTTTGCCGTATGTGCGCAGGATATCGACGGGGCTGGTGATTTGCTTGTGGACATCTTGGACGAGCTCCTGGATGGGTTTGCCGAGGATGGAGCGTTCTTGCGAGGATAGGGGATAGAGGTATGGTGTGGGGAGTGTCGCGATCTTGGAGGCGCGTTCCGACTGCTTGCGCTTGCTGGTGGTGGATTGTTAGTCCATGATGTCGGCCAAATTGTGTGGGGTTGGAAGCTTGGAAGCTTGGAGTCTCACCAGTCGGCCTTGTGTTGTCTATACTCCGAGAGACCCATCTTATGGTGGCAGCTATGAAGACGAAAGAAACATTGAATGTGAAATCAAAAGAAGACCTCAGCAGGCCCTCGGGTATGGCTATCAGTCACATGTCTTATGAGAGCGCTATGTCGCGTGGACTTGCCGCATCGGAGCTGACCCGAGGCGGATTGAGCGGGGAGACTACATCAACACAACGCCCTATTTCAATACCACGCCCTACAGCAAAGGACAAACCCCCGCTCTCGATCTTTGAAGATGGATCCTTGTCACACGTTGTAACTGAGATGACCTTCACCGACTTGTACTGCCGACCGCAATCGCTGATCAGGATGGGTTACATGTTCACCCGATGCCACCGCCTTTAGTACCGCAGGCATCTTCGAAGATCGATCATTCGGAGGGCTGGGCTGCGCGACAGTTTCGAGATTGTGGACTTAAGTGTCGACTCAACCTCGGCGCTCTCGGCATCCTCTACATCTTCGTCTACATGCTCCTCGTACACACTGGGCGACAAGACTGGCGCTTGCCTTGCATAGAGGTCTGGTGTTAGAGTAGCCGGAGGTGCTGCGGCCTTCTGACGAGTGGGTGGTGGCGTGGCGTTAGAATCGACGACATGCTGTGTTGCGAGCGAAGAATGCTCCACTACTGACGCCTCCTCCACTGTTATCCTCGCCTTGCGCGCCAGCCTGCTCGATCTCCTTGTTGGCAATCGCGAGGTCTGCGACATTGCAGGCGCTGGAGCGTTACGTTTTCGCTGCCCTTCGCTCGGCGGATCAACCTGGGAAAGGGGCAGAGAGGTGACGAGGTAGGCATGTGGTGGGGGGCCCCTCTCTTTTTTAATACACGCCCTACATCAACACAACGCCCTATTTATTTTTTAAAGGTATTAAAGGTAGTGGTTGTTGTTGTAGTCAAAATGGGTATCTAAAAAAGTGAAAAGCAGCTACCCTCTACTAATTAGTCGCAAAAGTAAAAAAAAAAAGATTACGTGTAGTTAATAAGATTTAAATAGTAAGTAGATAAGTTTTAGAAGGAAAGCTTAGACTACTAAGTAATAATTGGAGTTAAAATTTTTTACTAAGGTACTAAAAAAACAACAATAGTTAAAACGTGTCTAACGGCGATTGCTAGCTATAGGCTAGCAATAGAATTACAGTAGGATTGCAATAGAATTGCAACATAATGCGATAGAGGAGGGAAAGGATACGTACGTACCGCAGCGGGAGCCTACAATACTTTATAAAGCTGCTGCATACCACGCCCTACAGCAAAGGAAAACCCCTACTCTCAATCTCTGAAGATGGATCCTTGTCACACGTTGTAACTAATATAACCTTCATCGACTTGTACTGCTGACCGCAATCGCTGATGAGGATGGGTTCTGCTAGGATTTATTCCGGTGCCGATTCCTCTGAGAACCACGGAACAAATGTCTCCTCCGCCCACATGAATATGATCCTCAATGCCTCCAAAATAGTGTAACAACCAATAATATCGGCCGTAGTACCGATATACACAGCATTAATGAGATGAATTTGATCCGCGAGGTCGCTGGCAAAGTACAAACTCCAACGGTCGCCAGTAATGAAGATTAAGGGAAGCGATATAGCCACAGGGTCCTGGTAGAGTTGACGCAAGCGGTTGAAGTAGGCCATTGCCCAAACAGAGAGCCGCACCTGGCCGTTCTCATAACCTCTCTCGAAAGAATTAGTCACAATGCTGAGAAAAACAGGTCCGTAGCAGAGGGGGGAGTAATTAGAGGGGTTGACTATACGCGGAAGCTTGCGAGGAGCCACGAGGTAGTTTATAATGTGTGACCGAGGAATTAGCGGAGAGCCAAGTGTAACGGCGTAGTTGACCATGTTGCCCTTCAAAAGCTCGCCCAATATGTTGTCGGGCACAAGCTCCTTTTCCAAGCGCGCAGTAGTAATGTTGTAATACGAGAATCCAGGGCGACCGAGCACAGCTTGCTTCAGCAGCTGGCTGTGCACAAGTTCGTTCCAGCTCGGTTCGTTGAGCTGCTTTAATGTGCATGAAGATGTCTCGTCTCGGATTTCCCGCATGGCTTTGAATTCGTCCATGAGTTGCTCGGGAGTCTTCCCATTTGGTGTTTTTGCCACATGGAACTCTAAGTTGTCAAAAACACCCTGGGCATCCTGTTTCAACATGGGCTAGTAGACTGTTAGCCAGGAGCATACAGTGAAGTATACCTCGAAGTGGTACCTCAATGCCAAGTGGAATGACGCCTTTTGAGCACCGGGCTAGCGCTTGAATCTGCCTATACAGTGTTTTCACATCCGGCGGTACATTTGACTTGACAAAACATCAAGGCATACACATCATCCAATACATACTCGAAGAAAATCGTTTTGAAATAGGCAACTAGGCCCAAAACTATCCATTAGGATTATCGACATTCAATGTCTGATGAAGAAGAAGAAAAAAAAAACCCATAATTGACAACTCCAAACTCCCTCGCAATGAAGACTATTTTTGTAGTTTTGACAGATAAGGAAAAAGGACGTGAGTGTGTGTGATAGTGGTGGGAAGGAAGAACCGGCAGAGATCGTTCTTGACAGGCCCTTCCTTTTTTGTTGCTGAATTCTCACGTTCGCTCGAAATATCCATGTTATGAGTCCTTGTACTTAAGCCTCATCGACAGTCTTGGCAGGCTTCTTCATGTTGTTCTTGTACCAAAGGGTAGGAAGAAGAGCGCAAGAAACGGTAAAGAGCACACTGCGCCATGTTAGCAACTACCCAACCAAAAAGATAGCATGACGACTTACCAGAGAGCAATAGACATACCCCAGACAGTCTTGGCCTGGAAGCAGTTGCTGCGTGTGACACCAGCCCAGTGGCCCAAGCTTGAAGCGGACTTGTTGAGGTTCCCAACCGTCGCAGTCACAAAGGCGTTGGCGTACTGAGCATCGACTTCCGCGGATGACTTGCCGATAACATAGCAGTTGAGGAAAGACATGGGCTTTCCGAGAGTAACTGCGCAGACGATGAAGGCGATTAGGAGGAGGGAGTCGACTCCTGCCATTACTAGGAGGCCAAGGTTGGCTTGCGACCAGTAGTAGCCTACGCTGACCATGATGTAGAGAGTTGCAATGCATGCCTAAGGATGTTAGCAGCATTCGGTGACGAAGGAAGATTGCACGTACCACGCTCAGTGTGCCGACAAATTCTTTGGGTGGCTCAACACCGGTTGTGACGATCATTTGGATGAAGTTGGAGCAGATGCCAATGACCAAGATCATGCAGATAGCCTGGAGGACGCGGGCGCCGAGGAACATCTTGCTCAAAGGCATGGCGTTGTAGCTTGGGACAGGCATATTGGCTGATTGAGGTTGGTTGTTGTAGAGTGGATGAGGCTAAAGGATCGGGTTGTCCAAGTAGACGGACGAAGCGATGTATGCAGCAAGGAATGGATAGCGGTCTGCACAGCAGAAGAGAGGGTTGTAGTAGAAGAAATTGAAGAATGAATGAAACCCAGATAGGAAACAAGGAAATAAGGAAACAGAGGAAAAGAAGGACGAAAAGGAAGTGAGTTGTGATGAGCTGGTTGATGATGTGTTTGATGAGTTATTACGATGCTGCGTCCAGCTCATCTTATACCACCACGAGTTGATTGCTATCTCAATAACACATCGGATCGGGCATAGCTAAAGCTGCTGCTATTCTTGCCCGTCGTGTGTCTGGACCACAGTGGTTTCATGGCATTTCGAGTAGTCGCTGAATGAGCCAATAAGAAGCTCGAAGCGCCAGAAGTCACGAAATCTCCTAACCTAACCGAGCTGCCGCACGGATACTTACCAGCGGCTATTGCATGACAAGTTCAAAACGTCAAGTCCGGGGAAGCCACTCAGGCATGCAGGATGGAAGTGGCACCTGACAGATGTGGGGCTACAGTTTGATGTCTAGATCGACTGGGTGAGAGGTTCTGTTGCGGCTGTCGCTCTACTTCCGCGGGACCCACATAGACCTCCCGCCCTACCTCGCGCGCGGGAGCTATAGTTTGGAAGTGTTGAGGCTCAATCAGATGCGAGGATGGTTGAAATCATGTTTGAAGGAATGGTTCTGTGCTTTGGTGATGGCGTTGCTGAAGAGACGCGTACGCTGATGAGAGGACAGCGAGACGACATGCGTCAATGCTTTGCTGTGGAGCTGGCAGTATCTCGCGGGCATTGGTTAATCGATCCTCGTGCGCGATTCAGATAGATTTCCGCGTCAAGAGTGGAAAGTGAGGCTTCGGTGCTACTCAGTGACGGTCGTCCAAAACTTAGTACAATGTTTGTACGATTATGTAGACCCTAGATATTAGTTAGTATGCATCCTGCTACGTTGTATAATAATTTGCAAATAGCAAAAGCTACAAAGCTATACTATAGAAGAAGTATTGTAATGAGGGTCGAATGCGGACGATAATAATACGCCTAAAATCTACGAAGATATCCTACTCTGGACCGCGCCCTTCCACAACGACGGTATCTCACAGCCGACAAACTCGACCAGTAAACCAAACCTCGTCTTCAAGAGAACTCCCGCAAAGACAAAAACTCCCCAACATGTGCATCGGAAAGTACCAGGTCTGCAGCAACTTCCGCCCCTCGCCCACAAGTTTCGAACCACTTTGCGAGAATCCTGTCGAACGTGGAAACCCGCTCAAAATGGATCCAAAGTACCCGGCGGGGCCGAGAATCATACTCTTGGACACACCAGTCTCAGAACCCCTGATTCTCAGCCTGAAAATGTCTTGAAAGCATGATCCTGGAAGTTTCGAGGAACCTCGGGGATGAATGCCAAGTGTATCCCATAGGATCTAGACGTCTCCGACGGACATGCCCCTTGCAAGGCAATAGAAAACTCTGCAGTCGCCCGCAGGAAGCGTCTCTCGTGGATCGGCGTTGAGCGAACATGTGGAGGTGGAAAAGGAGAAAACTTGATGCTCGATGCTGTCCCATCCGCACGGTTACCAAAGCTCCCTGTCCGCGGCTGACTCACGCGTCTATTGGCTGTAGCAACCAGCAAGCTTCACCACGGAGCTTGAGAGCATCGCGCCTAGACAGCGAAGGCAAATGTGAAGGACCACGGTGAGAGTGAAACAAAGATCGCCTTGTATGAGCGCATAGCCTCTCTGGAAATCCCTCACACGTGGTATAGCTGCGTAATGGAAATGCCAAAAAGCCCAGCGTTTGTGGTCACGCGCGAACCAGCGCGTCGGAGTGTCAGCGCCATCATGCACCCGGGCTGCAGGCCAGTGAGTCCCCGCTTTGCGCCATTCGACGCTGTGATTGTGTATATAGGACCCTGATGCCCATCTTTCTACGTGCCACGAGATATTCAATCGCCGACTTTGGTTCTGTGGTTCTTTGTCGAGGTAGTTTGCTTGGCCAATTGCTGCGCCGAGGTTCCTGACTGAGCAGAGCTGGGACGACGTCATACCCGGACAATCTTTGAACGCCAGCCGGAGAGCTTCAGGACTGCGACTTGTGCTATCATTCGAGGGCGACTTCTCGGTACCACCTATAGAGGAGGAGCAAATATTCGCCCAACATGTCGCTCTCCCAACGAGTGACGTCGATGGAGGAGCATCAGCCGTGGAGTCGAGAGGCGAGCCCGGACTCCAAGCACCGGAAGATGAGCTTCAACCCAGTAGGCACATGGACGGAGCAGACTGGCGAAGAGTTGACGATAGGCGCGTTCGAAGTGCCGAGGTGGAAAAGACTGCGTATGCATTATGGGATATGGTTTGGGCGCACACAAGCTAACGTCGCGTAGTCCAGGTCTTCTTCGCCGTTGTCTACTGCCTCTTTGCCGCCGGTGTCGTCTTTGGTTATGCCGCGATAAAACCCGTGCTACTCGCGGAGGGTGTATACAGAGACTACTGTACAAAGGAAGAGCTGGATCAGGATGTACACATCTGCTACGAACAGGAGCTCCGGCTCAACCTCATGTTCACCATCGCCGCGGTATCCACAAACGTCGTCGCGCTTCCCGTCGGCACTATCCTCGACCGCTTCGGACCACGCGTATGCGGAATAACTGGTGCGATATCCATAACCATTGGCGCGTTGCTTTTTGCGTTCGCGAAGGAATTGCCTGTTGATGCGTTTATTCCTGGGTATCTATTCCTGGCGTTGGGTGGGCCGTTCATCTTCATTTCGTCGTTCCAGCTCAGCAACACGTTTCCGCAATACTCTGGACTTATCCTGGCGCTTTTGACTGGGGCTTTCGATACCTCGAGCGCCATCTTTCTGGTGTACCGGCTCATCTACCAAGGTACCGATGGTAAGCTGTCGATCAAGAAGTTCTTCCTTATCTACCTTATCGTTCCGGCCTTTATCCTCGCAGTACAGATTCTCTTTATGCCGTCAGTATCGTACAAGACGGTTGGTGAACTGGTAAATACTGCAGAGGAAGAGCAAGTCATTCACGATTCGGATGATGAGATTGAAGACCCAGCGACCGTCCGGAGTATACAGGATGCGCGACGAGCACATCGCGACAGCATCGTCAGTGAAATCACCTCTTTGCTTGGCGCGAAAGATGGCCAGAAGCAGGCGCAAGAGGAGGATAAGAAGAAGAATATTTCGGGCGTGTGGGGAGCGCTACATGGTCGTACTGCCAGCCAGCAAATTCGTACACCTTGGTTTATCCTCATCACGCTGTTCACTGTGCTACAGATGACGCGCATCAACTACTTTGTCGCCACAATCCGGACGCAGTACACATACCTCTTCCATGACTACAACAAGGCGGTCGAGATCAACAACTTCTTCGATGTCGCGCTTCCCGTCGGAGGAGTCTTGTCAGTGCCGTTCATTGGGCTGCTTCTCGATAACACGAGCACTACTTTTACGCTATCACTACTCGTCACTGTCGCTACTACTATTGGTGTGCTAGGTGTGATCCCGGAGACATGGGCTGCATACGCCAACATCATCCTCTTCGTGCTTTACCGACCTCTATA
This sequence comes from Alternaria gansuensis, assembly GCA_009289805.1. NCBI lineage: Eukaryota > Fungi > Ascomycota > Dothideomycetes > Pleosporales > Pleosporaceae > Alternaria > Alternaria gansuensis. The sequence continues at coordinate 176,409 of WBOK01000062.1, forward strand.
CTACACCGCAGTATCGTAAGTCATCCCCTCCAGAACATCCGCACCCCTTACTGACATCCCTCTCAGTGACTATTCCGCTAAAGTCTTCGGCTTCGCCACTTTCGGCAAAGTCTACGGCCTCATCATCTGTCTCGCCGGTATCCTCAACTTCTCGCAATCTGCTCTCGACGCCGCTACACACAAGATTTTCAAGAACGACCCTGTTCCTGTCAACGTCATCTTGCTTAGCTTGGCGTTGCTAGTAGGGCTGGCACTTGTGGCTTTCGTGTGGCGGAAGAGTCATAAGATTCAAAGGGAGAATATTGAACAGGAGGCTGAGGAGGCAAGGGAGACGCTTATGCCGGATGCTAGTGGGAGTCAGGGGGTGAATGGATATGGGTCGATGAATGGGAGTGGGAGTGGGAGTGGGAGTCCTGGGGAAGAGAGTAGGGGGAGGAGGATTTGAGAGGAAGGCCTGTGGATCAGTCAGACGATTTTGCGTCTCTTTGGTTTCGTTATGATGTTCTTATTGGCATCTAGCTAGCTGCTTGCATCTCCTTTGCTCACTTTGTAATAGCATGGCAAGGTGTTCGGTGGTGTTTTGCCAAGTATCTCTTGAATGTACGGTGGTGTGCGACAGGACAGGTTATACGGCGTATATCCGCGAGAACAATATATTCATCGTACATATCGGACATAATGAGAAGAATGCTGTGTGTATTAAATCAGATAGTTTCTGTTTATCTACTCCAAGTTCTACTAATCCCAATGAGAGAATATATCCTGACTTGGGATACTAGATCCCGCACGATCTGGATAAGTCTTTGATACGATCCATCGCCTGGAAGACCCGGAGGTTCTCTGCCGCGCCGTGTCCGTGCGCCCGCCGCCAGGTCGATCATCTCACTCCAGGGTTGAAGCACTTGCAACCATCACCAATCACAAGACTGACGCTCCATGTATCATGCCGAACGTGTCGCCTACTTTAACACCTAACCGCGACTGCTAATGTAATAACGGACAGTACTGTACATGTTTCCGCTTGGTGATGCTGCGAGGCGGCCACAAGCTACCTTGAACTTTCCGCGATCCACGCCCCGGTTCCTAACAATCTTCATGAGATAACTTCAACAGCGCGAGCTCTCGCAAGGAGGACAAGGCCGCCGAGGAAAGCCCAACTAGTCTGTCATACAAGAATGCAAGAGCCAGTCCCCATGGAAATCCTGCGAAATGTTTGGCCCACAGCGTCAGTCGCGCCACTCTCGCGGCGAGAATAAGTTTTGAATTATACACTGCAATTATTATTACAAGAGTTAGAGAGAGTTAGATTGTTACGTTCGCAACCTTGCTAAAGGTTATAAAGATATACTTGCTCTACTACTTTAGGTCTTAACGCGTCTTCTTAGTTACTAGAGCTATCTAGGCGTACACCTTTCTCTTAGTAATTATATTATAGTTATTTTATATCAGAAGAGCTATAATAGTAGTTAAGTAGCTAAGATACTATAATATTATATCTAGATTACTACCTATGTCGTAAGCTATCAGAGAAGAGTGTACAGTTCTTCTTAGAGTGCCTATTAACTTTTACAAAAGTTACGCGTGTAAGGGGCTACGCCTAAGTAAGTAGTGCAAGAGGCTACGCTAAAGAATTTCCTACTTGTCTATCTTTGTATTAGCGTACGGAGGATAAATACCGTACAGGGAGGACACTACTCTTCTTTTCTTTATTTTTCTCCTTCTGTACATAGGAGCAAATGCATACTCGTTAACAGGCCTCTTTCCGCCCATAACAACAAATCTTTAAAATATATTACAAGAAGATTTTATAACGTTCGCGAAAAGTGCAAGATTCTAACACAATAAAAGTAACGTATATATAGTATTGTAACCTAACCCCTAGAGAATACGAAGCAAGAGAAGCGCGTGCAGAGAAGCAAACGTCTTTTTATGCGAGCAAGAGCCTATTACTCTACACCTCTAGTCCTTCGGCCCCTTGTACTGGCTTCGATCCGGCTTCTTCTTGCCAAGACACAGCCGCTGGTACATGCCTGCTCTCTCGTCGAACTGCCAATTCGTCCACATCATCAACTGTACCTCGTCCGTAGACTGCGGAAAATACTCAACTCTCATCTCTTCCCCATCTTCCTTGACAAGGCGCGCCACAAACACCGAATCCTCGTCCTTCGAGAACTCGTTCAGAAATACAAAGTACTGTGGGTTCACAGGCGTGTCGATGACCTCGTTAGTGATGCTCTTGTCGAGGACGAAGAGTGCGTAGGGAGGTTCGGACATGTTTGTTGTGTGGGGTGATGGATATAATTGGAGTACGAAAGCTGCAAAGGCTATCGAGTTGTTGTTGCGGCAAAGTCGAGACCTTAATGGTCTTACTATCCCCTGACGTCACTTGCGTTCGCACATGCATGCAGTGAGGCGGAGCGGATGCGCCGCACCTTATTTTTGACCTGCAGCTCCACCGTAAGCTAAGACGGAGGCCTTAAAACTACAACACTTCCAACACAGCGAATAACAACTACACCACTAACGTTGATGTGTAGGAATCGCGATCCTTATTACATTATATGTACTCATGCGCGCCTCAAATTGTTGGCGGCCTTGCAGAGTACAAGAATACTTACGCATGTAGGCGTATCGGCGAGTTGGTCAGGCGTCTTTTGTACGCAAGACATGTCGGGGCTTATTGACTTGGTTGACTTTGACTTCAACTCTACACTGACGGAAGCCTGAATACGTTGTCTAGCATGAGCATCACGGGAGTATGAGGTGTTGCGGGAAACGCAGTATGCAGCCCCCAAGGTTTAGCCGCCAGGATCGAGGTACCATGACGATGATGATGGGATGCGCTGAGTTGAAGGTGATCCTGCGATGGTATAAAAGAGGTTGGAATGTCGTACTTGTGACTCTTCACTACCAGCACAGTTCTCCGGCTTCATACTTCCCTTGATTATTAGCCTTCTTCTTTCCCGCATCTTGTTCGCAGTTTGCGAATTTCACTACCTTTCAGAGGTTTCGATACCCTCTTCGTCAAACAAGTCCGTTCCGTTGCCCACTATGCATTACATCGTGACTATTGCTCTGCTGCTCCAGGTCTCGATGGGCTTGGAGCAGGGAAACAACGTGCCTGCCATCGTGGCACCCGGAAGGGCAGACATAATGTTTGAGAAGCGCGCTGGGAAGGATTTCGGTACCCAGACAATAACCTGTGTTGGTGGAGAAGGTGCTTGCAACAATGCTTGTTACTACAACAATTGCGTGGTCAGTGTTTGCCAGCTCAATCACTCTCAACTAGAACTGACTCATGTCTGCGGTAGGCTCCGAATACCAATCCACCAATCCAAAATCCAAAAAGAGTCGTGTACATCGGGCCCGGAGGCAACGGTGGCGAGAATATCAGGAATTGACAGGCCTCCGGCTGCTCTGCTGGAGGCCACAGCCCCTGTGGTGAATTCCCGTTCAGTCAGAAGTTCAGCGACAAGACAGCAGGTCCGCTTGAATACCAATGTGATGAGTGGCCACCTGCACTGTCCCAGCAATACCCATTTGGCGATCCGAACCGACTGGCACCGAACAGTCTACGCTGCATGCCAAGTGGCGAGAACACGTCCATCGGTGGCAAGCTGGTGCTATTGTAAAGAACCAGGGCATGGTCCGCGACGACTACTTCGACGTGGTATTCGATATCACTGGTGCTGATCAGACTAAACTCAAGTTCTGTCAGCCAAACCCTAATCCAGGGGGTGTCTGCGGTTCCGACGGCATGCAATTCGAGCTCTCGCATAAGACCTTCGCTACCGGCAAAATCAGCAGCTACTACAACCGCGCGGGCGATGACAACAAGTACAAGCTGTCCAACACGGTCTACGCAGTACTCTACCAATCCAGCGTCGCCTTCACGCGCGACGGCGACGCGACGATCAAGGACGTCAAGCTCAGCGACTGGCAAAACCAGGATACGACGCCAGCTGGGTGCAACCTGGCCAACGACGGCGACACATGCAAGCTCCAGGGCCTTCCCAACGACCTGCAGGTAAAGCGCACCGGCAGCTTTGGTAGCAAGCTGGAGTTTGAGTACGCACCGGGCCAAAACAACGTCAACGTCAACTTCTTCGATTGGGACTCGGATATGCAGGGCAATGGTCGTGGTCCATGGACCGACCCCGAAACGGACCCGAATCGGCAACCGCTGCGCTTCTGCAAGGTCGTCGATGGGAGTGCTCCGAATACGCAGCGCTTCGAGTGCTGGTTCCCTTGCTACGAGAATGCGGACGGTCAATAGATGACATATGCCGGCATTTGGCGAGGGGTTTGACGGTTCTTGGGCGGCGTTTCCATTGCACTGGAGGCGTTTCGGGGTGTTGTATAGTATCGCATTTGGCGACAGGGTATATTTGGACAATCGTTTTGCAATGAATGAGATTGTATGAGCAAGCGCGTGTTCAAGTTCGTGACAGTGCTCAGGTGAATGTTGACACACTAGCGCGCGACGTCATTAGCGGCTTCCCCGCTGATGCCGCGGCGAAAAGCCCCACCCCTCGACGAACTGAACTCGACACACCCACACGAGAACATTGCACCACAACACCATAAAATCCCCGCCGAGCTCGTCCTAGCCTCCACGACATCATAGTGTATTGACCCGCTTAGGACACCAAGTACCGGAGCGCGTCCGTCGTCTAAGCCAGACGTAACCGAACAACGTAGAGCGCTTCGGCCGCTTGCCATATCCACCGTAGTCTTCGTAGCGATCAACTCCACTATTGGCTCGCTGTTGGAATGGAAGTGAGCCTACTAGCCTACTTACGTAGCTACGACTACTAGCGTACGAAACTGATCATGCCGACATGGAAATGTTGCCGGCCCGCACCTTGAAATTAAGAAGCATGTTGCTGAAACGTAGAGTGTGGGAATGTCGCTTTCTAGATGTCAGTGATACCATTAACGCTCAGGCTTAAGGCACTCAAGCTCGCTTGCAGACGAAGGTGACGTCTAGAGGACTTACTGCTTAGATGCCTTGGTATGCGGACCATGCAATTGTCTAGGACCATGAGGATTAGTTGCTGTAGGGAAAGGAAGAGGAAACATTGACACAAGTCGTTCATCCTGTTCGTCAGACAATATTGTCCGTCTTCTACCCCTTTTAACTATTCTCTAGAAGCTTTGCAGAGCCCAGGCTCATTCATTCCGCACTATATCTCCAACGTACGCTCTCAAAGTGACCTCTCTGCCATTGATGTAACAGCAATTCCACATACTCAAAAGTTGTTCTCACCCCTCAGATATCGTCCGAAACCCTTCATGCCGAGACCATCCATGCTTCTCAACATCCGGCAGTACCATTCCCAATTGTTTGACGGCGTCATCAGCATAGCTTATCCGCGGAAAGCCATTCCAGACGCCTCCGGTCCTGACTTCGCGCTTTTTTGCGTGCGCACAAAGATCTACGGGGTATTTCATTAATGTTGCGAGAAGGGGAAGTGAGATACGCATGATACGAATGCGCCCCGAAGCTTCTGTCGGTCGGACCTTGGCGTAATTCCTGTATGTCGACGATCGCTGTTTCGGTTCCGCGATGTTCCCACATGCTATGTGTTCGTTTGGGCCAGGGAAAAGATCCCGGGGAACCTCGAGATCGTACAGGCTTGGAGAATGGCAGGTATTGCGGAAGCTGGATGCAGGAAAAGTTTCACCGCCACGACGCTTCAGCTTCTGGGATGTTCTTAAACGGCCACCGAGATCAACAACGCAGAACTCAAGATACGGAAGTAACCGACGATCAGGTTCTGGACCAAGAGCGTCTGTTTTACCGAGATCCAATTCCTGTGCGACTAATATAGCCGTACACAGGCATAGGGAGCCGTTGCAACGACGTAGTACCCTTGATGCTAGCTCAACCCGGGAGATGTGGTAGTCGATTTCCAGATCTCTTTCATTCGCACTGACTAGTGAAAGAAGCGAAAAGATGCGATCACGAGGATCCCAACACTGCTTTCCCCGAAAATAGTCTAGTAGCTCGATCAAAGTTGTGTTCTGGAAAATTTCTTGTCTGGGGCGAACGAGCCGGAAGCAGTGCTGATACCCATAGAAGATTGAAGAGAAATGCGCGGGGTCTGACCAGGACAGCAAGTTCTCTAGCGTCAAGCTTATCTCGCCTAGCCATACGAGTACTGATTGAGCAAGCGCTACCTCCTGTATAACCCATGCGCGAGTCCAATACTCATTTTTTGAAATGCTTTGAAGAAGCATACGTCTATTATTTTGAATATTATCCCATTCATGGAATGTCTTCTTGACCTTCTGAGTATCCGAAAGGATAGTGAGGAGGGCCGACGTCGCAACTCCAAGCCACACGTAGACTTGTACAGCCGTGGTGTAAATTGCTCCCATCTGCCGGACTTGATGGTTACGCTCGAGGACGTTCGATTGATCGATACACAATGCATCTATCCAGTATGGCCCAAGGGTATTCGGGACACCCGATAAAGCCTTTTCTCGCGCGGTAGCTAGGAAATCGAAGAGATTTTGACGAATTGTGAAGACCTTGCCGTTTACCAGGATATCGCGAGATGGACTAGGATCGCCCCACCGGTAGGAAAGGCAGGTAAACTCAGCATCGACAGTGGCGTGCGTGATGAAACATTGAATTTGATTATTAGGCGATAGGAAGGGAATGAGATGTACAAGTCGGATCGACGGCTTGGAGTGATTGAGCCGATCGTGTTTGAAGACAGTGCTATCGTTTGATACTGGTGTGTGGTGTACCGTAGTGTCCATGCTGATCAAGGCACATGGACGAAATTTGTCGCAGTAAGGCAATCGGGGAATAGAGGGTGTTGTTAAGAAGAGAAGGTCCGTCGTCGCAAGGTACGTGTTACAAAGCGGGGCAAGGCTGAGCAGACTTGAGAAGAAGCGGCAAGGCTGGAGGCGGCCACGATACCCTACAGGACTCCATAAGGTCGCTAAGCAGCAGTCAGCGATGCCGTGATTAGACGTCTCAAAAAGGAGCTTACAGTGTATAGCAAGCATTCGTCGATAGTATCCATATTGTATCATTTCCACCCTCTTCACATAACGGAGTCCGAATGACTGCCCATATCCGTTTAACCCTCAAACTCTGATCTGCCACCAACATCTGTTTCGTTCTCAACGCCATACGCATCTTCAAAGCTTGCAAGCGTGACACCCCACATATCTCCTGCTTTTCCAAGTCTTCCTTTGCCGATATCGAACTCGTCTTCGCCGTCCCAGCTGCCGTCGCCAGCCCATCGGAAGGCCAACACAGCGCCATCTTTTAGGCCCGCGCCCTTGGGACACTGCTTCAAATTGGCTGTGCCTGCTTTTGCTCCACCATTGGCACTCCCACCTGCTTTCGCTTTGCCTTTCCCCTTGCCTCCCTCGTCTTCCTCCTCGGTAATTGTGTACTCCCACTCTCCTAACTGGAAGCCTTCGTGTGCGTCGTTAATATTTACCGGTCTACCAAGCTGGATTTCGGACGCAGACGATGGCAACGGTATTGATTCGCCGGTCTCGGGGTTCTTGAAATCGGTTTCTTGTAGTGCGTCGTATAGGTAGGTTTTGATTGTGTCAAAGGTGTGTAATGGGTCGACGTGTAGGATGACGGTAGTCTTTTTAGACTTCAGACGAAGTGTCCATGTGAGCGGTGAAGGTGTCGCCATCGCGACGTGTTGCGACAGTACTATTTGGCGGAGGTTATGACTTGCTAAAGTGGCGAGGGACCACGGCGACGAGTAGTAGCTGAATATAAGTTGTACGCGTTCAATTAAAACTGTCCAATGTCTGCGGATAGGACTGAAGTGTTCGGGAAATCTAGACGCGTGGTTACTAGAGTAATGGAGGGGTACGCGGGGGAGGAAAGCGCGACCTGGACCCTTGTACAGAAGTCTTGGCGATTTGAGCTCACAAGCTTCCGCGACTTTTATTCCACCCTCACTTTACAACGTCTACACAAACCAAACGCTCCGCCCCCTTGTGGCTCTCTTATTCGAACCAGACATACCATTTAGGGTGTTGGTCTCTCCCACGCTCACCAACACCAACAAAGGCAAACTTCAAGCATCTCCGCACGACCTCCGCACCCATCGCAAACCTCAGCAAAAGTTTCGACCAACGCGTCCAAGGGGATAAACCCCCACAATGGCAGCAGCCTCACACCTACCATCCACAATGTCACCCCCAGAGAATCTCGCAACACCATCACCACGACCCACACAGCCCCTCCCCTACGCCCCGCGCCTAGGCATGCCCTTCGACCGACGCCTCCTCCTAACCACATCCCTCTCCTTCCTCTCAGGCTTTACCCTCGGCTCCCTAAACGCCGGGCACATGGCGTCGCTCCGGTTCCGCGCCGAAAACGCGCACCGCCTCCCCATCTCGAACCCAGGCTGGTACCTGTACCACAAGTCGAAAAACTACTACAAATGGCGCTACGGCATTGTCGAAGGATTCAAAAAGGGGACATACATCGCAGCCTGGTCCTCAGTCTTCTTCATCGTGGAAGAGAGTCTGGACATTTTCCGGGGCACATGGCGTGCGGGGCGCACGATGGAGGAGATGGAAGGGGTTGACGAGTTGGATATGCGGAGGGTTGATCGTGGGGTCGAGGGGAGTAGGGATTTCTTGTCGAGTGGGCTGGCGGGAATGGTGACCGGTGGGGTTTGGAGTGCGTGGCATCAGTTTCCTGTTTCGACGGCTGCGAGGACGATTCGCATGGGCTTGCTTGTTGGACTGGGGTTTGGGTTGGGGCAGGATGGGTTGACGTGGGCAAAGAAGAGGTGGGGTGGGGAGGCGCAGGAAGAGAGTTGGATTTATAAAGGCGCGAGGAATAAGGTGGTTGAAGAGGATGTCAGGAGTAGTTTGGAGAAAGAGTGAAGGGTTGCAATGTTGGACGCATGCTACTGCATTGAGATAAGAAAAATGTGCAGGAGGTATGACGCACGGTCAATACCTGGCGCGCAGAAGAAGTGCGAAGCGCGAGCTCACTCCAGGCGGAAGCCGTTGTGATGAAGCAAGCTGCGGTATGATGGAAATGGACCCATCTAGAGAGACCAAAACGCTGTGCAGATGTCATCGATACAGCCAGGCTAATTAGTAGCAGATGAGGTTGGTATGAAAGACGGTGAAGTCATCACGAAGCAGACACGAACACACTCATCTCTCAAAAGACTTTTAGTCTTGATTTGGATATCATTTCTATACCGCACGTCTTATCGTAACAGTCACGCGCATCATCTCGTTCCTCTTTTCGCACCAGCTTACTCCTTATCAAAACGCACAGCCGGCTGTTCCCGAATCCAGCTCAAATCAACCTTGTGACCCAGCAATTCCCTGATATTGCTGACCCCATACTTCATCATAGTCGGCCTCTCCAGACTAAGTCCGAATCCATATACCCTCATATCCTTGGGCAAGCCCATGGGCTCCAGCATCTCCGGCCTAAACATACCACTATTTCCAATTTCAATCCACTTGTTGAGGCCGACGTGGAAGCCGAAGATTTCCATACTGGGCTCGGTGTAAGGGTTGTAGGCGGGTTTGAAGCGCAGGTTTGAGAGACCCATGTTGGCGAAGAAGTCTTCTAGGAAGCGCATCAAGCCGCCTAGGGTGAGGCCGAAATCGGCGATTACGCCTTCGATTTGGTGGAACTCGGCGAGATGGGTTGCGTCGACTGTTTCGTTGCGGAAGACGCGGTCGATGGAGAAGTAGCGGGCGGGGCGGGGGTCTTCGGCGAGGCGGTGAAGTGCCCATGTTGAGACTGCTGTGGTGTGCGTGCGCAGGACGAGGCGGAGGGATTCGTCTTCTTCCCATGGATAGCGGTCTGTTGGTGTGGGATTAGTACAGATTCATGTTGAATAAAGAGTTGAGCGTTTGCGTACACCCTATTGAGCCGAAAGCGCCCTCTTGGTGAACCTTCTTGACGTCTCGCCAGTACTTTTCAAAGTCTCGGGGCTTCTTTTCCTTCTTCTCACTCTCAGGTGTGGAGAAGAGTCGTTTTGATCCGGCCTCCATGCGGTCCATTGTGGCTTCGTTTGCAGGGTCTAGCCGCGGCTTGTCGGCTTTTGGTGGATATGAGACGAAGAAGGTGTCTTGCATGTCGCGGGCGGGGTGTTGCTGTGGTACAAAGAGGGCATCGAAGTTCCAAAAACCAGTATCGACGTAGCTGGATAGGGTCAGGCGCATCCGCATATCACGTCCGAGCCAATACGTACTGTCCTGTCGGCATCTCGACGAAGCCTTGTGAGAAGAAGATATTTCTGAACTCTTGCCTGACCTTGTTCAGAGGATGTAATGCGCCAGAGTCTTGGTTTGCGCCGAGTGCGGCGAAGTTGTATGGTTTGAAGTTTGCAGTCTTCCATGCGTCATTTGTGAGCAGCTCGACAGTCAAGTCGGTGTGTTCTACTGGTATCTCTTTGGCGTACTTGGGGCCCTTTGTGATTGTATAAGTAATGACTTTTGTAACGGTGACGAGCTTCTTCTTCTTCAGCTGCGCAAGCAGTTTGGCATCATCGAGGGATTGGGTGTCCTGGATACCTTGGAGGAGTTCGCGGTTAAGGTCTTTCGGTTCTTCGGTCTGGAGAAGGACGATGTCGCTGCCGTCCTTCTTTATCCATTTGTTCTTGAAACCATTACCCTGTCCCACACTCGCAGCTTCCTTTCCAAAGATGCCCTGTATATTTTGTTAGTCGCACGTTGGAAAGTTGGTCGGTGACGGTGTGTGTACAGGTAGATCTGCAATTGGTACCCTCTCTTTCTCTTTGACCAATTTCCAGACCTTAAATTCGTGGCTGCCCTCTGCTACTATGCCTTCCGACTCTGGTGTGAGGATGACCTTTTCCGAGTCTAATGACTTGTATTCCACCATCGAACGACTCGCTAGTCTGTCCAGTGCAGCCTTGATTTCGGCTTGCAATATCGCGGGGAAGTCTTCATTGCTCTGGAGGGGCTCCTTAGTATCAAGGAGGTCGAGTATTTCTTGTGTGAGGTTTTGGCCCTTCGTCTGGAGCGGTACGGGCACGGGGCCCCGTGTTCCCGGCATACTTGCGGTTGGGTTAGAGATTTAGTTGGTATAATGCTCCAGAATGAACGTGGGGTTGCTGTGATGAGTCGAAAGTGGAAGGAACGTCGGAGATTTGAAGGCCCGCGTTCGGAGTTTGGTTCATTTTGATTGGCTGCTGGGCGGCGCAGCCTTGCAGTGAGCTCCACACAACACTCGCCTGTTATTCTGCGATCCGCCCCTTTTGCTAACGAACTAGTGTCTCCGTACATAGCACAAATATAACCTTTTTCTTACACATACGTAATCCAGAAAGAAAGAAGCAGGCTACGTCCAATATCAGCGAGCCACTCACGACTACTCCATACGGGACAGTTCCTCGCCAGTGAGACGAGTTGCATTCACTGGGATGGTCAAACATGCATTACAGATTGATCAGATGCTACGCCTTTCTATTTGCTTTCGAAACCACAAATTAAAAGCTTGTGGTGAATAGAGAGGATAGTACCTGGACGAATGATGGCTCCTCAGGAAGATCCCGGCATTTGGGCGCACTGACCAAATCGACGATACCCCTACAAGCTTCTTTCGCGCCCTCAACACATCCAGGGGAATGCTCGAAGCCAGTTTCTTCCACTGTTCTTTCAGGACAACGCCTGCAAGACTGTGAAGGATGAGAAAACCAGCTCGTGTCCAATCTCGTTCTGCAGAAACGCGTATGATAGTCGTAACACGAACCACAGTGCGTATGCATGGCCGGATTGAAGAGCGCATTTCTTCCTTATTTTTCTCTTCCCCGGCAATGGTGCAGACATGCGATAGCTTTGCGCACCTTCTCGCAGGCCAAGAAGCGCTGCGCTATTTTGGCACAACGCTGCAACTCAGTGCTGGTACAGTCCCCACTAGTTCCCATCAAAGCTCGATCCAGCGCGAAAAGGCGCACGCGCAAGAGCCACGTAACTTCCAAGTTGTACTTGCTCGTCAAACACGCAAGCAAGAAGCGTGCAAGTCTTGTCGGCTAGTGTGTTGTGTTTATACTCTCGGGGAGCCGTCACTCTTACCACTTGACCACGTGCTCACTCCTGCTGGTCAAACTTTATAGTAAGAGCAATATTGCTTGCATATCGGACTCTGTCCCACTCCATGATTCCCCCGGAAAGGTGCCGAACCAGCAAGTCATCTGTTTCACGGAGATCGCGCTCGCAAGTGAAGTGGATGCGGGGTGGCTGGCATCGCGGACGTGCGCTCGGCCTGTTGAAGAGGTATCGCGATGCCTGCAACATTGGCCAAATCAATGGCCGCAGTTAGGGGCATGACGTCAAGAGACAAACAGTCGAGGCAGTACGCGCGCTCTGGAGTTGTTGTCGCGAAAAGCGGGCCCACGTTGTTGCTCCTGGAAACCACGAGACAGTCGAGGACCACAACTCTCAGACAGGATGCACGCGGCTGGACGTCATCGTGTGCGGGAGATGGCGTGTGCTCCTGCCGAGTTTCTGCCCATGTTGTGCGGCAGCAGCGTATTGGAACTGTGGGGCCTGTCAGGGTGGCCGGAATGGCGAATGGGGGGCTCAACACGACTTACTGCAGGCCCTGGACAGGGGACATGCAAGTGAGCAGCTTCTGCTTTCTGAGGAGGCAATGCAATACTATTATATCAGCAGCTAACACCTCAGGCGCGCATGCAGCTGCTCTCGTTGCATTGCTGAGCCCACTTCGCCATGCCCAGCTGGCGTCTTATTTTTAGCCTAGCATCGTCTGCCCGCGCCCTTGGCAGAGGACGCGTACGCTGGCGTCGGATGCAGGCCTAGGGGCGCTGGACAAGCCAATCACAAAGCACGCCACCTCGTCTCTGCGAACGGCCAGGGGCGAAGCGACGGCGACATTCGTCGCCTAACAAATTTCGCCATTCGTCCAGCTTCGTCATGCAATATTGGACGGCCCATCCACGACCGGGCCAGCGACGCCAAGACGTCAAGGAAAAAACGAGCAGCTCCGCTCGAGGCGGGCGCGCAGGGCCATTGCGTGGTGCGCTTCGCCATGGCTCATGCAGGGCCCGGCAGAGGGAATTGATAGCTGGGCACCGCCTGGTTTGGTGGCGGGCGGCGCCCGACACGTACGACAAGGCAGCAGAGGCTCCGCCGCTCCATGCCGCTCCATGCCGCCTTGGATGCAAACAAAGCGTGAGTGAGGAGCAGCGTCCTGGACTGGACCGGTGCACAGGCTAGCCAATGGCCCAATGCATTTCCGCCGCCGTGCTCCAGAAGTCGGTGGTTGACCCTTGTGCGCTAGCGCTGCAGTAGACGGCAGGTGCGAGGCCGCGCTAGGCTGTCTGCGGCGAGCAACGAGGGAAAAAGGGTCGGTCGCTCCTGCTCAGCCCGCGCACTCCTCCCCAACGCTCCAAGCCATCGCCATAGTTCTGCCTCCGTCTCCAGAACAGTCACTCGTTTCACTCTCCGCTGTCGTCTCACGTGTCCCGCCCCGTCTTCTCCTTGGACATCACTCGCGCGGCCGAGTACACGCACCATTGCACTCCCGCTTCCCGAGCGACCTTCTTTGCCCAGCCTCGCCGCAGATGCGATAGCCCACACACGCTGCACAGCACATCCCGCACATCTGATGACGACAATGGCCTCGCGATTCAACCCACGCAAGCTGTTCATCCGAACGCGCTTCAACTACGAAAAGGTGTCTGGCCAGGACAGCCAGGCCTCGTCACCACTGCCGCTCTTCAGCAGCAAATCATGGGGCAGGAAGTACAGCCAGCCCGCCTGGGCCCACCGACTCCAGCGCCCACGACTGTCCTTCGCGCGCCTCATCACACTCGCCGTGACGATAGTAGTGCTGGCCTCGATGCTGGGCACGGCTATCTTCAGGAGACACAGGTGGAACGCCCAGCAACGGACAGGCGATGAGCGAAAACAGTACCACTGGGAACACTACCCACGGTAAGCACTGTTATCCACCACACACATGCCCCAAACACTAATTTCGCAGGCTAAACGGCTTCTTCAACGGCGTTCGCACGCTTGTTCCTTATGGCGACTGGGTCTCGGAACAGGACTTTGTCAAGTACTCGCAAAGCCCCAACCCCGAAGACAACATCAAGCCCAAGTGGCCGCACATGTCCAAAGAGGACAGGGAGCCGCCGCTCGAACTGCAGCCTTTCGACGCCTACAGGTTCGACTCGCCCGAGTACCTGAAGGAGCACGACGAGGTCAAACAATGCTATCTCGACGACGAGGAGAAGGTCGACCTGCCGGACATTTACGCCTACCCCGGCATTCCCCAGAACTTGACTGCGCCCTTCTTCGGTTCCTACGAGGAGCTTGGCTTCGACGACAAGAAGTGTTTTGATCGCTTCGGTCGTCTTGGCCCTTACGGCTACTCGTACTCCCGTGATGAGGGCGGCCTCGACATGGCCGGCAAGTCTGAAAAGGCTGGTGCCGACAAGCTCTGGAGTTACGAAAAGAAGGTTGACTACCGCAAGGTCAACTGGGCGTCTGCCATGAAGCGATGCCGCGAGAAGAACGCCCACCGCTTCAAGAAGAACGACACGGTCGACTCTGAACCCACCAAGAAGAAGGTGCCACGCCATGCCTACGTTCTCCGCACCTGGACCGGTTACAAGTACAGCGACTACCAGATTCTCACTCTGCGCGCCATGATCAACGAGCTCGCACTCAAATCCGGAGGCGAGTACGATGTTCACTTCCTCCTCCACGTCAAGGATGACAGCCTTCCCATCTGGTCTTCGGAAGAGATCTACCAAAAAGTCATCGAAGACAATCTACCCAAGGAGTTCTGGGGCATGGCAACCCTCTGGTCCGAGCAGCAAATGCGCATGTACTACCCCGAGCCCTTCCCCAACAACGTCTACAACCACGCCAAAGCCCCTGTTCACTCCGTTTACCGCAGTGCCCACTTTGCGATGCAATGGTTCGCCCAAGCTCGTCCTGAATACGATTTCTACTGGAACTGGGAGATGGATCTCCGTCTCAGTGGCCACTACTACGAGTTCCACAACAAGATTGGTGAGTGGGCTAAGAAGCAACCCCGCAAGGGTCTGTGGGAGCGATCGTCCCGCTACTACATTCCTGAGCTTCACGGATCCTGGAAGAACTTCACCGAGATGGTTGAAGAGGAGCTTTACAACAGCGACGAGAAGCCTGTTTGGGGACCACCCAAGTTCGAGAACACTGGCATGCTCCCCAGCCCTCCCGAGACCGAGCCCCCGCATTCGTACTCGCAGGACAACTACGAATGGGGTGTTGGTGAAGATGCCGACATCATCACATTCAACCCTATCTTCGATCCGGCCAAAACCAACTGGGTGTTCCGCGACGACGTTACAGGCTATGACCTCGAGCTTCCGGAACCCCCGCGACGATGCGCCATCATTACTGTCTCGCGTCTGTCGAAACGCCTATTGGATCTCATGCACCGCGAAACATACCTGATGAAGCACCACATGTTCCCTGAAATGTGGCCGCCGACAGTCGCATTCCATCATGGCCTCAAGGCCGTCTATGCTGCACACCCCGTGTACTTTGACCACAACTGGCCACTTGAGGCTCTCGACGGCACTTTTAACAAGCCCCCAAAGCCCACCGACAGCGTCTTTGGCTGGGGTGAGCACAACCAGCTTGGCAATAGCTTCTACTACAATGCCGGTTTTTCATCCGAGTGGTGGCGAAGGTGGCTCGGTTCTCGCGAGAACGACAAGGGCGGCCCAACAGAAGAAGAAAATGGCACCGGCCGATTGTGCATGCGCAACACACTCTTCCATCCCGTCAAGTACGAACAAGGATCCGAGTGATTTTCCACGCTTCGCAAATATACCCCTTTAATTGCTGGCTTTCTGGGTTTCCTTGTTGCTACTTATGTTTGCCGGCGCCGCAAATGTGCTTGTTGATAGATTCTCCTTCCCTCGCTTTCAGGCTTTCGCATATTCAGCGCTCACTCACCAGTCATGGCGTTTTCAACATTGGGCGGCGTACATTGGCGTTTTCATGAATGAACAACCAGTTCTTTGCTGGTATTTTCCTTTCGTCTCTTTCCGGCACTGTATTCTCGAGCACCGGATTGCCTTTATTTTCTCGGTGCATACTTACTTGACATAAGCAAAAGCGGTGGAAAGTGTAATTAGCCGCCCACAGCGGCGTACGTTCTTTTAGTTGACGTGTCTTGAATTTGAGCGATGGAGCCCTATCGAATCGTTGGCTGGCTTGGTTGGAGGACGAGGTTGGCTTGTTCCCCTCCGGCTGTGATCTGCACGTTTGGAGGAGCCTACCACCATGTTGATATGTGTAGATGATGGGAAATTTGTACTTGGGGTTCTTTTTTTCCTCCTGGTAAAAACCAACCCAAATGCTGGTCAGCTCGTATGGTTGTAGAATAATGAAATGCATTTCAGATAATCACATCACATTGTGCTCATATGTGTGAGGTGAATCCATCACCCCGCAAACTCGCTACTCGCCTCGCGTGGTATCATACCTTGGACATGTGGGCTGACATCATTGACAGCAACGTTGATTTTGAGCTCTGATGCCGGCACGCGGCTTTCGAAATCTCACATTAGCGTCCACCGTAAGCGTCATTATAAGCAGATCAAGATTAACTTGTCATCTTGTCCCGAGCTACTTGGCGGACCGAAGCGCACTCTTGTCAGCTAGTAGCGCGCCGCATTGTTCCTGCAGTTGCACTTCATCGTATGATACAGCAGAGATGATGGACCAAGTATGCAATTTAGAATCCTATCAATATAAGAACTTTTTGTACTTGATCTCCTATTTCACTTTTAAGGTTGAAGTCTTGCGCTCGTGTTCCTGTACAGGAGGACATCATATCTAGCGAGACGCGTGGTAGCTATGCGGCATCGCACGTGCGGACCTAGAGGACGCGTAGCCTAGCCTGCCAGACTTCACTCCCGCGCGTCCTTTCGTCCTAGCGTCCAACATCAACACGACACGCAAAGCAACAGTACCCACGATAACCAACAACAACGACCCTGAAGATGCAACAGGCATGAATGAACTGCACATCCACGGCAGTCCGCTAGCCTGTTAGCCTCGGAAAACTCGTGCGGGCTAGAGGGATGAGACAGACGCCACTGGCAACAAAAAGCCCTTGGCGCGTGCTTGATCGCCCTTGGCTCTGCACAGTGCCCCATCATTCGATTCCGCTCAATCGCCCACCATGTAGACACACGATAAACTGGTCTCTGCGACCTCTTCTCTGCTCCTACTTGTCAATAAACCTCGTGTAGTCTTCCCACGGCCTTTTCTTTCCATGCTTCATTCTGTCTACACACTTTTTTCCAACTACAACGTCATTGGTATCTAGAAAATTCCGGACCACGATCACAGAACAGTAGAATAATGCGCTTCATACCGACAAGGCCCCAGTCACGATGAAACTTCTGTTAGAACTTTCGCTCCTCCTTACGCATATCCTGCATCTTACCACCGCGCTCCCCATACAACGCCGCAGCACACCATTCCGCTCTTTCCGCGGCCTCACGCCCCTCGTCAACTCCTTCTCTAATAAGCACATGTACACGCACGCGCCGACCAAGTACTTCTTCGAGTCTACCTTTAATAGCCACTATGATGGGCGTTTTGCATCCTCCGAGGTTCCCTCCCAAGAACGGATATGGCATCTCAGGCTTATGTTGAAGGCGTATACGGACACGATGGAAAGAATTGGGGTACAAACGTGGATCATGCATGGGTGTTTGCTAGGCTGGTGGTGGGGCAGAGGGCTGATGCCCTGGGACAAGGATTTGGATTTCCTTGTAGAAGAAGACGGAGTCCGAGAACTAGGGACATGGTGGAACATGACGGTCCATGATTTCGACGCTCGAGATCTGGGGCTTGAAACTGCGGCAGACAACACAGAGGAGCATGGCCGGCAAGGAAAGGAGTCATTCGACCCTGTGCAGCAGAATGAAGACGAGGAAACCCGCTTGCGGCGTCTCGCCTGGGAAGAAGATGTCAGAACCAAAGGCAAAAAATACCTCATAGAAGTCAACCCAAACTACACCAACAAGTCCACCTCAGACATCTACAACCACATCGACGTCCGCTGGATCGACGTCAGCACCGGCCTCTACATCGACATCACAACCCTCCACGTCGCCCCGCCCACCCGCGGCCGCTCCCTCACCAACTCCCCCTACCCCAGCACCCACCCCTCGGCCCACGAACCCGACCCGGACGCCTGGGACACGGAAACCCAACTCTACGTCAAAGACACCCACGCCTACCTCTCCTCCCAGCTCTTCCCCCTCCGCCAATCCACCCTCGAAGGCGCAAAAGTTAAAGTCCCGTATGCGTACGAAGAAGTGCTACTGGAGGAGTATGGCGCTGATGCTCTGACCGAGGACTGGTACAACGGGTATCGGTTCGACAAGGGGGCCCGGCAGTGGAGGAAGCAGGGCCCCACGGACCAACAGAAGGAGTATTTCTGGGGGAAGAACGGGAAGGGTGGGGGGCGGTCGAGTAGCACGGGCCGGATCGGACATGGGTGGAGGGGCCAGGGTGCTATTGAAGGGGTGCTGCATGAGGAGGGTGTGGACGTGCGTGTTGAGGATGTGGAGGCGGGGAGGTGGATCGAGTAGACATGTAGAAACTTTGGTTTATCGCTCACGGGACTCTTGAACACTTTGACGTTTGATTGTCGGCCCCCAGAACCGGCATTCCGCATACACTGGCATGTTTGCAGGTCGTGGGATGCGTGCGGGCATGATGATACGCTGTTGTTGCCCTCAGACATGCTTGCAGGTTCTAGAGTGCCAGGGTTCTGTGGGCGTAGAAAATGGAATATGGGTATTGTTGAGAAGGGCACAAGGGGGCAGTTCCAGCGGGCTAGGATGTAGGTGATGGGGCAGAATACTATGTAGATTGGAGGCGTTTTTCGAACAAGAATGAGTTCAAGTTGGAGTGAGGTTGCATGGCGAGGTTGTATGGGGAAAAAAGCCATAGGCAGTCAAGAGTTACAGAAGATGTACTTTTTTTTTTAAAAAAAAAAACAACAACAACAATGCTTCTAGGTACTTCTATCTCGCAGAGACTTTGTTTACAAGTGATACATCTTTACTGTACAAACCGATGTGCCAATCACACTTTTCCTAGGATATGAACACGCAACCACATCATCCGGTCCAACGTCAGGAGTCAGCGACCTAATATCCGTTGTAGCCCTGCATATTGGGGTCGGCAGAGAAACTCCACATGGCCATCGAGTCCGGAATAAACAGGGCTGACAGATCTGCATCCGAGCCTGTACCCAAATCGAACTGGGTGAAGTCAAAGTTGATGTCGAAGGGTTGATGTACGCCAAGACCCATTATATCCGCCGTAGGTTGTGCGTTCATGTTGGGATACCAGTTCGGCATGGCCTGCTGAGAATGTTGCGCGTGTGCTTGCAGAGCGGCTTGGGCTTGTTGCTGAGAACGAGAGTGCGCTTGCGTCTGCTGCTGTTGCGAAGCAGCGTTGTTGCTGCTGCCCATCGCCACTTCAGAAAGGAGATGAAGTGGTGTTTGATTGGCAGGCGATTGGCGAGTGGAAGGTTGGGAAGGTTGACCAGCGTTGCGGGTGGATTCGTATTCAGTATCCGTTTGATGGTCGCTAGTGGCACCTTCTTTGATGTGGGCGAATCGTTCCTGTAGACGCTTGGCGACGAAGTAGAACTTCCCATGGGGCGATTGAGCATCGCGGGACACAATGGCGTTGAACATAGAGACTAGTTGTTCAGTATAGGCCTCGATCTGAAGATCCTCCTTCTTGATGATGCTGCCCACCTCGCCAGAACTGGTTACTGACACCCACATCTTCATTAGACAAACGATGGCATAGATTGCTCGGACGCCTAGGCCTGGTCAGCGGGGGGAAATTACAATGAAGGAACCAAGGCTTACAGAAGATGACAGGCAGAGTCAGGAGAATGTCTAGTTCGATACTCAGCATCGTGTCTAGAATTCCATGAGTAGCAGTGAGACAGTCACCCAGAGCACCCATGTGTGCCGGACCGACAGGGCCATCTTTCGTGGATGTAGGGGGGATTGCTGGAGATAGCGCTTCCGAGATGTAAGGGGGCTGTAGATCAGCAGAGCCTTGATTTTGATGCAGCGCAATCTCATGGAGATAAAGATTCGTAACATGTTCTGCCAAGCGGAGGGTTGCTGCAATGGTCAGTATGTGCGTGGAGTATTTTCTACTCCAACTTACGATCAACATCTCCCAAAGAGGCATTCTCCTCACAGAGTCCATTCAACTCGTTCTCAAATATTTTCATAGTATATATGACTTTGGGATCGGAGATTGCAACTTCGACCGAGGGGTCGTCCATGCAAAATTCGACAGAGATCTTTTCTCCAATGTGCGCCATTTTGACTTGCTGGCAAAGTAGTCTATCCGAAGGGAGTGCTTCGGGCGAGGCCTCAAGCATACGAACACTCTCCGCCATGTAGTTGGTCCAGCGCAGTAGGATTGGTCGTCGCAACACCATGGTGATACTCATGCAGAGATAATAGCAGACGAGGAACGTCCGACGGGCCTCGATGCTGCTAGAGTTGGGATGGAACCTCTTAAATGGGCCAACCGAAAGTTTCATGACATTTGGTGTTGCCTTTCTTCCGAGACCCAAGTCGAGAGCCATGACGGCGGCGCAATTGACCATCATGTAGAAGTTGTGCTGCTCGAAGTGCAGGGGTGGACGGTACCAAAGTACAGAGATATGTAGCGCTTGGACGATCTCGAGTGACTTTTCTCCGTTGCGCCAGATGATGTCAGCAAGCTGATCCTTGAGGACCTTTGTCAATTCGCGTTGAGTTTCTTGTGACACCAACTGCTCTGCACTTCCGTGTGATGATCCAGCCAAGACGGAAAGGAAGAGAAGCGGCTTCTTCTCTCGGACTTCACGAGCTGTAGTGCCGGGAGGGAAGGGTACGGCGGGGAAACGTGGGCAGATTTCGTTGACGTAGCGGAGGAAGACACGTTCTGCAACGTCAGGCGTCATGAGACGATCAATTAAGGTATTGATATGCGAGTGGTCGGCGTGAATCTTGTTCTTGCTTGTTCGCTTCATCTCCGGGTGCTCTGCCAAGTCACGATGGATGGCATCCATGTCCTCGGGGATCGTCTGATATGTTAGCTCTGGCCGAGCGTGTGCTTGGCCTAATTACTCACAGCGTGTGTATTGTCCAGCTTCCTGCGCTTCGGCTCGGGCCCTCTCTGCATGTTCTGTGCTGGGCCATAACCGGGTGGTATGTCTGGATATCTGCCCGCTGGCGGCTGAGACCAATCGTGATCGACGGTTCCCATACGGTACTGACTGTCGACTGGCACGGGCATGGAGTTGGCGCTGCCTTCAGGCTGTGGCATGCCTCCATGATGTCGAAGCTCGGGTGCCCCCGCCTTTTGCGCGTGCAAAGTTGCTGTCAAAGCATCAATCTTGCGCTCAAGCTCGGCTACTCTGCTGTCGGCCTTCTTTTGGCGCTTTCGTGTTGGCGGCGTTGTAATGCAACGTCGGCCTGCTTTTGCGCATCGTCTGCATGATACGTCTGGTCGCTCTTGGTCGCAGCGAACCTTTAGCCCTCGACATGAATCGCATGCTCTGGGGCGCTTGAGGTCAGCAGGAGATTTGCCAGATGCTGGGGTACCGTGGGCACTGGTAACAAGTATTAGCGTGGGTCCCGTTTCTGAAGTTTTGTTGTTGTCGTCGCTGCGCATGGGCGGCGGTACACGCGCTTCCCGCAGCATCTCTCAAGCGATTGATGCTGAGGTCATTCGATTGAAGTTGACACGTCTTGTGCCTGCCGCAGCCATCGAGGCGTGCAGTCTGCGTCGCAACACGGCGCCCCAGCTGCCGCGACAACGAAGAACAACGTACCCATCGTGGTCGCCTTCGTCTTCCTGGTCGTCGTCGTCGTGCGACGCCTCTGGTCCTGTCGGCGATGTCTGCTCGAGAGCGGGATCCAGTGTGTTTCGCAGTGGGGCGGGTTGGGGAAGGGATTGGGCATGGTGTTGAGTGGTAGGTGACGGAAGGTAGTATGGATGTCCGGTGTTTGGCTGCTGCGCAGACGTGTATATCTGCGGTCGCGACGGTTGCACCGACGATGCACTCGCAAAGAGTCTCGGATCGATTTGGCTCTGGTCTGCCATGGATGTGAGTCGACTTCTGCTCAATTGTCGGCGTCGGTGGTCGTATATCACCCGAACTTCCGCTGTGGATTGGGGCCGCGGAAGAGAGCTGGCAGAGAACATCAGTGCGCGGGACTAGGCCGAATGGGGCTGCGAGAACTGCGCCAGCACACACGAGGCAGAGGCTCACTTGTTGTTGGCAAATTGGATTCGGGTACCATTCGTACATGGAGCTGCAGCACTGCAAGTGAAGTGGTGGTTGTTATGGAAAATGTGGCTCGTTATATCATTGACTAACTATTTCCTATACAAAGCCGCTTCTCGAGCTATCCCGAGCTTACAGGTGGGATGATGGCAACCTCGTCACCCTCGACAATTTGCTTGTCTGCGTCCTCGGCATCGTCTTCGCCGACGTCAACGTACTCCATATTCACCGTTATAGCACAGCTGCTCAGTATCCTGCTGCGAATATGCGGGTATCTCTCTTCCAGCATAGCAAAGATATCGCGAGCTCGGACTGGCGCAGGAAGATGCTCGCTCGTCTTGCCAGTGAAGGTAGAAGCTGCGGCGAAGTAGAGAATCGAGAAGTGGCCCGCAGGCGCGTTGGCAGGTGCCATGATGCCTGCTGAGACATGTTAGATGTGCATAGCAACATAGTCAAATGGTGGAGGGAGACATGAAGATTTCAGTCAGGAAAAAAATTGGCTCCGCAGTCCACCGCCGAAGCGACGGTCGGATAATACATGCTATATTTTGAATGCATCATGAAACGGGGGGAGGAGGCGAGGAGACGATGAACATACCTTGAGGGTGTTGGAGTGTAGGACAGCAAGTCGGACGTGTGCGGAGGAACATGTGAGTTCGCGCGGCGAGTCAGCGTTTCTGCACGGACCACCATTCCAGCGCGCCTTCCCTCCGCCACACTTTGTGAGCAGACGACATCATTCACCATTCGCCTTAAAATGTATCCCCGTTTTCAGCGGGCTGCGGCCGATGTATGCCTGCCATGTCAATGGCGTCTACTGGCCCAGCGAGCTACCTCTCGCCAAACACAAAGTTGTCGTGGGATTTCTACTATAAAGATTCGGCAAACACAAAGGCGGGCGCTTCATGCCGCTGCTAGTGTAAGTGATACCTCTGGCACAGTACCACAGTCACAAACCGACAGATATCAGCGCTCACAACAACCCTCCCTTGCCACCCCTTCCACGCCCACCCCCGAACCATCTCTTCTCGCTCGTCCCCAAGGACTTCCAATCCGTGAACACCTCGAGCGGTGGCAACATCAATTTGGCGGGCCAACAGAGGAAGTGCTCGCGGCGTTTGAGAACCATCCCGGACGCAGTGACACGCAGAATGGTCTCTCAAAGTTATCGTCTGCATTCAAGGCCGACGTGGACGCAAAGGAAAGCGAGTGGGATGCGGCTCAGGAAGACGAGGGCGAAGAAGTCATTACTATCGGTCTGTTCCTGAAGCCCGGCGACGTGGTCGAACTTTCACAACCGGGTCGCGAACCCGTTCTTGCCGTCTTCGTGCAGCAACTGAACAACGAAAGCCAGTTCTTCTCCGTCAACGGTAGATGGACACATTCCATCATGAGTCGCGTCTCCTTTGCTATACAAGGCTGCATCGACCCAACACTTCTGCAGCCACTCGTTCCTTTCCTCCCCACAAACCCCGGCATGGCCAATCCCAAGGGTGAAGTCCACGTTCCTAGAGAGCTTTCTGCTGCTGTTGTAGCGTCTCTTGAACACCTGACAGCAGAAGCCGAGAACATTTACCGAAAAAATGCCCCGATACTGGATACGGCTTACGACGTCTTAGCAGATAATTCCAGGACACGTATGATGACACTGACACAGATTGCTAGGACTCTGCTCGCGCGCCATGATGCAGACTGGGTACCATCACCAGCAGCACTTCTCGCGGTCCGAAAGGCTCTCAACCATAACGAGTTTCGCTTCAATTCTGATGCTCGTAATCACCGCCTAACTAACGTTTTCGCTATCCGACCCAAGACTGATGTTGAGGTTGTGGAAACAGTCCACGAGTGGATCCGAGAATACCGCGAATACCTTGCTTTGTCTGTGAACAGCCTTTCGGCCGCCAAGCGATATCGTACCGAAGGCGCTACCTACATTATGAAATTCCTTGAAAAAGCTCGCAGAATTATTGCGGACAGCCGAAAGTTCCGTGAGCCAACCTACGGAGGTCTCGGGCCTAGTAAAGCTTCCTCGCCGCAGAACGGACCCTCCAACTTGCACATCATTTGGGGAGAGCCTTTTACAAGCACTGACAAGCAGATTATCAATTTTTTGCAAGCATGGGTACTCACTGGTCAGTTCAAGGGAATGGCTGGCCTTCAATCTGCTTGTACAAGCTTGATTTTGGCATCGGGGTGCTATGGTTCAGACGTCTTCGGTGATACTGGGACTTACGACGACACCCTCAGCAACATCAAATCTGCTACTGGGTTACTGTTTTTGCAAGAAATCGGTGTCGTTTCACCCCACGACAACCGCTCGATTTATGATGAGCAGCTAATGCTTCCCACCGTCCGTCTGTCTCGTAACCTCGAGTTACTCAACACCAAAGCAGAGCTTACACGACGAAACCCCGACTTCCGAGATGTAATGGCAGACCTACGCCGTGATTGGGGCTCAACAACAGTCTATTGCATTGACGATGTCGGCGCTCACGAGATCGATGACGGTATATCGATTGAACGAGTCAAGGACGGAAACTCGGAGTTCTGGATTCATGTACATGTGGCGAATCCAACAGCCTTTTTTGATAAAACCCATACGCTCTCTGGTCTCGCCGCGCACATGACCGAGTCTGTCTATACGCCGGAGCGATCTTTCCCCATGCTTCCGACGTGGGCTACCCAAGGACACTTCAGCCTTGACCGCAATCGTCCTGTCATCACCTTCAGCTCTCGTATCGACGATACTGGCAGCGTTCTAGAAACAAAGATACAACACGGCATCATTCGAAAAATCGTCAGCATCACACCGTCCGAAGTGGCTACGCTTCTTGGTGACCACAACACGACAAATACTCGAAGAATTGTTGTTGGCGGTGAGGTGCCACGTGGCGCGGAGCGACCGCCACCGAGCATTTCTCCAAGTCAACTAGAAGAACTGCGTGATCTTTACACTGCAGCTCAAGCCTTGTGGGCGACACGTAGGGCTGCTGGCGGCGTTCGGTTTGGCACTAGTAATATCAATGCCCGTATCTTTGAGGGCGCCAACCAAGGTGGCCTGAGCTGGAACGCCCCGTCTTTGGATCGGGCCCGTTTTATTCGAGGAGACCCGATCATCGAGGTGACAAACTCGATACCAGAGGGTTTTATGCAGTTTACGATTGGGCCTAAAAACATTGTTGAAGAGATGATGATGCTTGCTGGTCAAACAGCGGCGGCTTGGTGTACTGAACGGAACATACCCGTCATGTATAGAGGCACGATTGAACCGCCAAGCGGAGATTTGGAACCAAAAGAGCTGCAACAGCTCGTTCAGGCTCATTACGAAAAACATGGGAAAGTGCGGCTCGATCTCGCTGCGCGATGGGCCAGATCACTAGGCATGGCTGTTGCACATTCTTCGCCGTTGCCACATAAGATTATAGGAGTTCCTGGCTACATTAAGGTCACAAGCCCCCTTCGTCGATTTACTGACATGATTGCCCACTGGCAAATCGAAGCTGCTGTACGGTGGGAGGCACGAACCGGCAGAAGGTTCGATGCGAACGAGGCTTCCACTTCTGCACAAGGCGTTCTCCCGTTTTCACAACGACAAATGCAAGAATCCATCGTCACCCTTTCCCCTCGAGAACGAATCATCTCCCTGACTAAGCGTAATTCTACGCAATTCTGGGTCACCCAAGCGATCCTTCGTGCTTTCAAATACAAGGAAGCTACTCTTCCCGACTCGTTCAAGTTTTGGACTCGTCGCATTCGCGTAGGACAAAGCTGCGCCGTAGGCGATATACCTGAGTATGGTCTTAAAGCTGTTATGAACGGCAATGGCTTTGAAGAAGGCGATGAGTGGGAAGTGGCGCTGGATAGGGTCGACCTTTTCTCGAGACTGATCTACGTCAAGCCGATTCGCCTGTTGGACCGAATCCACAAAGCTCTCTGAGCAAAAATGGTTCCAGATACACTTGATGTGGATTCACTGTCGAAAGACCTGTGGCTCATCAATGATCGTCAAGCGTCATCTGGACAGACTATATGTTTGACAGGCGAATAACCCTAGCTTCCGGTAGTGGCGAAACGAGGCGTTTTGGTACTACAGCACGGGACGTGCGCTCCGTCATTCTCAACAGGCCATTTGATTCCAAATTACCAGCCTCGCATTCGCGGCAATCATGTTGCAAAATAAGGAAGACAGCTCGCAGCAGCAACGTCCAAAGTAACTTAAACTGTCCAATGAAGGTTCGAAACGATAGAGGCGTCCCAACACACGCCCCTGTAAGCCAGTTCAAGCCACGGATGCGCTTGCTACGAACAACCAACATAGATGTGGAATTGACCCGGCAAGTAACCCGGTTCGTCGTGCATGCAAATGCGCGTGGGCAAGAGTGAGTGGAGAGAACCAAAGGCTCGGGGCCGTCGACAATTGCTCCAGATCTGTGTACCGTTTCAATTATCCTGTAATGTTCCGATGGCCCCTTCAACCCGCTTGGCGATATCTCTTGTACAACTGCGCCTTGACGTTCCATGAGTATTAGCGTAAGCTCAATGCAACACCACCAATCCGGCAGCCCAAACTTCGGTGAAAGCCCAGCATATCCACCATTGGCGCTCCTTTTTCTTCCAATGGCCTGGAAGCTTCCTTTGCTCGAGTGAGGCTTCAGATTCACGTTTACTTATCACGGCAGTTGGCTCAAGGTGATATATGCAACGATGTTCCTACATAACAGATGACTCGATATATGTCATTCTATATGCTACAATCAACCAACAATCAAATCATCTTTAGAGCGCGTTCCTTTCTAGATCTTGCTAGTATCTAGCACAGCCCAGTAGGCTAGTCTCGTTCTACTATGGCGGAAGTCCCATACGAGCGTATAAATACCACGCAAGATCAATCCGCAAGTGTGGCCGACATCAACCGAAGGAAGCAACAGCATCAACAGCCTCGTCAATTGCTTTCATGCACGAAATGCAGAGAGCGCAAGGTCAAGGTCGGTGTTTTCCCTCGATTCGCAATACACGCAATGATCTGTGGGATAGAAGCGGCATGTTGGTGATATTGAGGGTAAATGCACATTGAGCTGACGTAGCACAGTGTGATCGCACAAAGCCATGCTCGGCATGTTGTGCTCGTGGCTCTCCGCGCGACTGCCACTTCATCGCCGAGGACGGCAACTACGCCCCTATTCAGCAGAGTTACGAGCTTCGGAAACTACGCGCCGAGAACCTACGACTCAAAGAACGGCTGCGCGCCTACCAGATTTCAATAGATGACGATGACCCGGGCCACGAAGCTTCTCCCGATGCGGTCTCTAAAGAAGGGATCTCTCCGCCCTACAGAAGGCGCACGACGAAGCAGAAACGTTTCCAGAGTTGCGAGTGGCAGGATAGCATCTACTTTGGCTCGCCTGGGCTGGCTACTGTCGTCAGCGATGTATGCAAACTCAACCAAGTCTAAATATCAAACTAACATCGCAAGTTCACTTCAGCAGACACTAGCTCTTTGCCATTGTCCTATGCAGTGCCTCATGGCTCAGACATGTTTCGCAGTTTGCCGACATATCCTTTTCCGACTCTCTTCAGTGCTGCGCCCGACGAATGCTTCCCGCAACTACTAAGCTGTCTACCAGTAAAAGAAGAACTTATGGGATACCTGAGAGCTTTTCAAGGACGCGTCTATCAAGTACCTGCGGAAATGACGAGCAGCGAGATAGAAGGCTTTTTATCCGACGCTAGAAAGAACTCTCAACTCTTTCCGGCTACCTTGGCGTTGCTTTTTGGGCTTATTGCGCTGGGCGCACAACATTCAGCTTGGGATAGGGGTGGAGGACGATGGGACGCCAAAGTTATTGAAGTTGAAACTCAGAAGGGCAATGTGTATAGTAAGTCTATTGGGTCTTTGGAAGTTCGAACTAACGACTATGAACAGTCGCTGCAGCGATGCAAGCTTTACGTCTGGCTTCCTTTACACACAAACCATCGTTCTCTGCGATCCAGACGCTGCTTATGATCGGGAGTTATCTGACCAATGATGGAAGAATGTTAGATGCATACACGTTGTTCGGTACTACCATTCGTCTCGCCCAATCGATCGGTCTTCATCGTCACCCGAAGTATCTTAACTCTGCCCCTATGAATGAAAAAGACTGTGCAGTGCGGCAAAAGGTCTGGTGGCACATGTTACATTTGGATGAGCACATGTCCATGACGCTTGGAAGACCTCTTGGAATAAGCAGTATTGGGGATAACCCCTGGCCGACCGAGTTGAGGACTGATCCAGTCTTGCTGCGTTTTGGCGAGTTCGCGAACCACTTCACGGTATTGGCCAGGCAGATTATGAGCAGCGACCGCTTGAAAAGTGCCAGGATCGATGAGCTCACGGACGCACTTCGAAGATTACTGGATACTATGCCTGAAACGCTTCAGTTTGATGAAAGCTGGATGCGCCCGGAGACCATTCTGCCGGATTTAAGCGCCATAGCTACTGGTACGTCATACACCCTCATGCCATCACTTTGGTCCCTGTGCTCAAAAGGGAAAACTCTCACCTCCAGTGCTGTATCTCTAGAAGCATTGGACACAAATCCGAACGATAGCCGCATTGGACATCTAGACGCTTCCATCTTGTTCTGATGAAGAAGACATCATCCTACGTACGTATCCGCTCACATGTTGTAGTGTACTTTTGCAAGGCGCATATGTATATCGTCCTTTTGAACCGACAGAGAACCGAAAAGCACACCACTTCAGTCGCTATGTCGATCATCGAGGATACTACGTCATCATTCCAAGCTCTCAAACGCTCATCCCCTTTGGAATATTCTCCGGATACATACCCAACACAAGCCGTGCCTCGCGGACGAACGCTAGTACTGGCTTCATCGGAAGCTCTCCTCTCCGCATACATATTCTTCTATCACAGAGACCCAGCAGCCTTGATCGACTGGAGTCTAGCGCAACAAGCCTTCAATAGTTGCATGATTCTTCTACTAGACGCGATAGAATGCCGGACGATCACCGTTGGTGCCTTGAAAGCGGAACAAGTGTTCGTTGTCTTCAAAGACCTACACGAAAACAACGTGCACAAACTTGCTGGATTAGCTGTAGAAAAGATCAGCTCGGGTCTGCAAGAATTGCGTGGGGTCGTTGCACAATCGCCTGGCGTCCTACCACGAGGACAAGCGAACGCAGTAGTGCAAAGTGTGGGTCAGGATAAAGCAACACACGCCTCTTGTATGACTGATAGTGTGATGGGCCACACTGGAATGTTCCTGCTCGAAGACCCTGGTCAACAAGCTGTTGCCAACGAAGCTTTCGTCCCAACAGCCTGGGATAATCCCCGTATCTCGACCCAGCCCAAAGAACAGCGGCAAGGGCCTTCGCTTTTCCGCAGAATAGACCAGAAAGCAGAAACACTACCATCCGATGAACAGGCCGAGATTTCTCGATCTGCGGACGTTATGCAGGGCTTGCGCAGGTCGATCACGTTGCAATCAGCGCCTACACGATACGCGACCTTGTCTGAGGACGATCATATACAGCCACATGGTTGTACGGCACTAACATCACCTGCTAATGTTTCCATGTTGCACGAACCCCGGCTGAAAACCACGAAAGATCAACATGGGTGGCAAACGTCCCGAGGAGATGAGACGCTTCACTTACATGCCCAATTACAGCACGATATGTTTTTGCATCACCAATGGGGTCGCGATGGGTCAGATGGAAGTCAAGGGCATGACACCCCACCTTCCGCATGGATTGACTCTCAAGACGTCCTACACGGCCCGCAAAGACACAGTTCTTGTCCGGTGATCCCTCCACTCAACGCACACCCGCCACTCCTGAGGCCACACTACTCTTCGCCTAGTAACATGGATAGCCCAACAGTGCCAACATCGCGAAACACACCATTGCGCACTCATAGCTCACGAGAGTACACACCCTTCCACGCATCGCAATACTCTACCCCCGACTCGAACCTTAGCCCATACAACCACTTCGTCTCTGGGTCTGCAGAACCTTTACTAATGCCAAGTAATGTTGAGGCCACACGAGGATTCCCATCGACCACTCAAGGAATGATCCATGGAGGACAAGGGCTTATGGAATACTCGCTCGTGATAAATCCTTCCACTGCGAGTTTGTCGTCAACGCTTACGCCTCTGGCTGGGAGCATGGGTATGGATGATTGGAGTAGACATATGGGTCGCGAAGGCTTTAGTTAGATAAGCGTATCATTAGGACGACATTGCGGAAATTATATTGCAGGAGGTGCTCACTGTAGTCTCTCTACCTTTGGTAACATAATTCACGACACAGAAAAATATCCAACGAAGAAACAGCTGTTCCACAATTCCTTTTATTGCGCGTCCCTGTTTCTAGGTACAGCATTGGCGTCATGGGAGTCAGCAACAATTTCGCTCGTCTCCGTCTCCTTCTTTAGACGTAGTAGCACATACCCGAAACTTTGGTCGTGACGGTTTCGACGCACAAGCCACTTGAACTTAGTCGTCACATCTAACCCAAACACCCGGTACCCATAGCATCTACCAAAACACACACGCCCAGACGTTCCAGCCTCGTCTTCCGCAAACACCACCCCTACATACGTAGTCTCCAGAAAAAAAAACAATGAAAAAAAAGACAATTGGAAGAGAATCTAGCCCTTCACCCATCAAACATAACAGGTAGCCTAAGGCCTTCAAAGTGACGATCCCCACGCTTGTGCCCGCAATGGAAGTGGAGCCACAAGTCTAGTCTGATATCCACATCCACGTGGGTTGGCCGGAACCCTTTCCACCAACCACATGTCTCGCATCAACATCATAGCCCACACATACATGTTTAGCCAGCGCCGGGTCTCTCACGCATCCCGATGGTCTGGAGTGACAGGCCGTCGGAACACGTTCTTCTAGATCAAAGACGCCGGAATAGCACTCTAGTCTGCATATCTACCTCCAAGCCCCCATCGGGCGAGCCCACGCGCAAGGGCACGTCGCACGGCAGTGAAACCGGGATCACTGACGCATCATGCAGCGATGCGGGGAGCGCTCAGCGCCGACAGTTGCAACGGAACATGCTGCAGGGCGCCCGCTCGCTGAACGCCACTGTTTTCTAGGGTCTGGAAAGCGTGAGGGCGGACTGGGGGGTTTTTTTTTTCTTCTTCTTCTTCTTCCCGAGCGTGTGATATGGTATTACCCTGATCGACGGAAGTGGGGGGGGGTTGGATCCAGATTCACGGGTCGTTTGGTGGGAGAGGTCATGGGGCTATGCAACGCAACACAACGTTGAGCCTCACTTTTTTTTTCTTTCTTTCTCATTTTCTGATCTGCGTATGCGCGTGGGTGCTGGGATAGAGCGAGGCTAGCGACTCAACGATCAAGGGTAATCACCTTGTTTGCTTCGTGGGGTTTGTGCTAATAGCGCATTTTTTTTCCGGGGGGAATCGGGTGTTTGGTTCTTGTTAAACGCGATGGAGTCGAGTCGTCATAGAAGATAATGGGGTGGGGGTTTTTTTGTGATAGAGTAGTGCGTGACTAGGGTATACATAAAATTTGCGCACGGGACGCGCCTTACGCATTTTTTGTTCTCTTTTTTTCCCTGGCATCGGTAACGTCGAGGTCTTGGCTTTTACTTGTGTTCGGCAGAAATTGCCGGCTCTTGCTAAAGCTTGGGTGTGGTGTCGTGGACTAGTTGCAGGATCGTGTTAGGATGTTGTGTTTTGTTGGTCTGTACTGATTGGTGTTTGGTATGTCGCTGCGGAAGCAGCAAAATGACGCGGCGTCGAGCTTCTGCATGGCCTGATCATGCGAAGATGGTCTGATGACTGCATAGGTTGTATGCGGCTGGTTAGTTAGTGTAGCCATGCTTTCTTGCGATCGGGTTCGCGTAGAATCTGTCGTGCGGGTGGAAGTCTGGGCATGATATGTTGTTTATTATCGCCAGGTTGGTGGGCAACTCACTTCGCTTCTATACTTCTAAGAATGGAGCCAGAGTACGAGTACAGCATCATGTTTAACGACTCCAAATCACTGCATGTCAGAAACGAGAAAAGGTCATTGATAACAACAGCGATGCGCAAGAGTACAATTTCAAGTTTTTATAAGTTCTCATAATGTCACTGGATGTTTCCAAGCCTGGAAATTAGTGTGAGTCGCTTTCACCGGCAACGAAGAACAACGTATCATGCCGATAGCCTGTGATCAATTAGTCTCAGCCAGGAGGGGAAGCCAGGTCATATGCACATCGCCTCTATTCCCGAGAAAATAAGATCAATTGTTTGTAATTCTTCATGGACTTGCGAACCTAATGCTGTTGCCTGGTTCGAGTGAAAACACGGCGGAAGGAATCGGGGCAAGCAGAACATCAGGCGCTGTAAGTCGGTTGTCCGACAAACCCGACAAGTATTCTTACTCATCCATAAAAAATTCATAAAGTTAAGTTTTTTTTCTGTGATAGGATTTGTAACCAAGACAAATATCTGCGATTCAAACTTGTACGGATATTTTTTACAGTCTACAACTCGCTGGATTTATATCACAACCTCATACTGTCGAATCACCAATTATGAGCACGATCAGGCATCAGCATCCTGAGGGTCAACGAGAAGGGTTTCACAAGTGTCGATATCCCCTCAGCAACGACAGCTCAGATACGCTTACCCTCCCCGATGGTCGCAAGTTAGGTTACGCACAGTACGGCTCACCGACAGGCCATGCTATTTTCTACCACCACGGCCTTCCAGGGTCTCGTATGGAAGCGGCCTCCTACCACGCTCTCGGCCTCGAGCTAGGCCTGAGGATAATCTCCGTCGATAGACCCGGTATAGGCTGGAGCACACCGCATCCCCAACGAACATTACTCGACTGCCCAAAAGATCTAAAAAGTCTGATCGAACATCTGAAACTGGAAAACTACGCTGTATTAGGAGCGTCAGGAGGCGGCCCATACGTTCTCGCTTGCGCAGCATCGCTCCCTCCGTCAAAGCTGAAATGCATATCCGTCGTGTGCGGACTCGGACCGCCAGATATTGGCATGAAAGGAGCCGACATGATGCATCAACTTGGCTTTCCGTACGGCTGGAAGTACGCACCTGCGTTCCTCGTGGAATGGTCGTTGAACCGCGGTGCTTTTGGGCGTTTGGATTTGAGCGACGAGCAGCGTCTACAGCGTGTGTCATCTCCGTCAAAACTCGCCGCAATCAAGCATCCGAGGGATCGAGAGACCATGGGAGACGAAGATTTTATCCGGTTAATATTACGTTCAGCCCGTGAAGCGAGAGCGCAAGGCTCCCACGGTATAGCATTGGACGGGAAGTTGATGTGTTGTGACTGGGGTTTCCGGATTGAGGACATCAGGAAAGATTTGCCAGTGCAATTGTGGTACGGCAAGGATGATTGCTTTGTGCCTGCTAATCATGGAGTGCAGATTGCGGCGAGGTTAGGCGGTGATGAGGGAAGGGTTGTCCTGAGGATTGAGGAAGATACGCACGCTAGTATCTCGCAAAGATGGAAGAGGGCACAGCTCGAAGCTATTGCTGCAGTTATGCGGGCATGAAAGTGCTGCTCCAAATCCCCTGCTCTTTGCTCATCTAGTAACACCATACTCCTCGTCACGATTCCTTCGATTTCTTCTTTTCTCCAGTCTTTCTTTCTCCACTGATACAAGCTCTTCTGTCCTGTACGTTTCCATGTTCTCAATTACCCGTCTCTGCATCACCTTCTCATCCTTGGATCTCACCAGCCCATAGTGCTCAAGCCATGATCTTGCGTACTCCCATATATCGATGCTGACAGCCCATGGCCGTTTCCCGTAAACAAGCCCAAGCGCCACTGTCACGCAAACAGGCAAGCCGATAGCCCAGAGCTTCCAAAATTGTGGCTTCCCAGGGCGAAAGTCGTCACCCATACTGAAGATCCCGGCTAACAAAGTGAGCGGAAAGACGACGGATGCGAACAAGCTGAGGCGGAGACTGAACTCGCCGTCTGCGACACCTCTGAATGCAGCCCTAAGATTGGCGAGATCGTTAGAGACCGAATTCAAGGCTTCCGCGCGGTCACGCAAGGGTTGCATCCTCGTGTGAATTGTGAGAAAGTCCTTTTGTGCGCCCTGGAGTGCCAGAGATGCATCTCCGTCGACACTTTCGGAGCCTAGCTGGACGCCCAAGCGCTCAAGATTGAGGTACATGGCGCGCCAAAAATGGTTCAGATGTCGGCGCATGTAGTTGATGTCCTTTGCGATTTCGTTAATCTTGAGTAGGTCATTCTTCCATTTCTGCCTACTCAAGTTGTCATCAATTTGGGCTTGGTAGTCGTCGGAGAACCATTCGGCTCTGGCAATGGTGGTATTCATAAGTTCGAGCTGGTTGACCCAGTGTTGCGCAACGTGCTTGAGGAGGTAATACGCAGCGTTGGATGACTTTTCCTTTGTTTTCTTCATTAGCTCAGGAGAGGCAAGTTTCGTCCAGTAGAACACCATTTCGTCCATAGCACTGGTGAGATCCCGCTTCTTCTGGAAGACCTGGACGTTCGCCTCCTTTGTCCCTAAGCCAGCTTCGGAGAACATAAGAGGAGCTAAAGTGGAACACCCATTATGGTATGGCCAGCTTTTATGGACAGTTTCCTTGAACTTATGAATCGAGCCCCAGGCTTGCGCTTTCCAAAGTGATGCCCTATCAGGGTACTTTATTGGGTCTTTCAGAATTAAGCATTCATCCAGTGTTCTAAGCGCACTTGAATCGAGTTTGATTCCCTCAAACTCCGTGTCCTTGCTTGAGGAGTTGTTTGCTGTCGTTGTTGAGTCATTAGCTGACTCTTTTGGTGATACCTGGCATGTGGTCGCGAATGCAGGATCCACCAGGATAACAGCTGGAACAGGCAACTGTCAGTCGTGCTCAACATCCAAAGCTGATATACAAAAGCTTACCATCCCACCCCAGGTCATCTGTCTTTCCATCCGACGAGTTCTGTGACGTCCAGAACGACGCGCATCGTCTTACAAAAGCATGCCTTCGGTCAAGTTTGCCCAACGAAGGTATGTCTATATCCCTCCACCTTTCATATCTCCTGCGGTTGACCGCAAAAGAAGTTTGCAAACTCAGGACGTCGACCGACTTGGGATCAAGCAAGGTACGTAGTTCGTAGTAGCGCAAAGTGAACGACTGCCCAGGTATTGACATCGACGGCAGGCCTCTATGCGGGATGGACCAGGAATCAGTGAAATTCCAGGTGTTCATTTGCTCGCTGAATACTAGGGGGTCTACGCCTAGATGGTGACCTAGCGCATCCACATAATCCGGTTCCATGTCTTCGAGTATGAACAGGCGTTTGTGCTTTTCTTTGCGGCTTATCGTGGCTGGTCTTTTCACCAGATATGCTCTTAGCGCGGCAGCGCTTTCGAAGACGCCCTCTTCAACCACCGTGACGCTTTGTTGTTTGAACTCTAAGCAATAGCATCGTCCTGGTGCTCTTCGGTGTTTCGCTTGGTAATGTGATTTGACAGCTTGACGACCAGGTTCTTTCTCGTTGGCAAGCTTTTCCAAGAAGGACTTGAGAGCTGGAAACGCATCTTCGAGGGTTTCGAGGCATTGCAAGTAAGGCTTGTCCTCGAAGCGTGGGCGGGCTTCAGCCGGCTTCAAGCCAGCATGTTGCTGGTTTTGTAGGGGCGATTCGGTAAGTATAACGGGATCTTTGAGTTTATCCATCTTGAATTCTGATTCTATGCTACCATCAGCGCAGATATATATGAGCGGCTGAAGTGGAGGACCCGATCAACCAACGCCTCTTCCTGACCGGATGCTGACATGGAATTGAGGCGCAGCTAAGCGCTGCATTTACCCCTTGACCGTACATGGTGGCTTGCCTCTCAGAACAAGCGAATGGAAGCCGCATATGTGAGGAGTCAATACTGTCACCGGAATGATGGACAACTCGCACAGAAAGAAACCTTGGGATAGTAGCTATTATGAAAGGCTCTACAGCCTCAAGTTGCAGGGCTGTTCTAGTGTTCAAAGTGCGCCTTACGCCGTCCTGCGCGTTACGCCGTCAACCTCGGTAAATCCTTACCGTGTTGGTGCGCGTAATGCAACAATTCGAGTAATGCAACACCTCTACTAGTAAAACTACCAACTTTAGAGGGTTATAACTTCTTTATTTCTTAGCCTTTTAATAGTTTTGAAGATTTAGAATCGAGAAAGCTGGCTCTAGAAGATTGGAATTTTACTTTAGTTTAATTTAGCTTAGTTTTAGAGATATTAGTTCTTTATATAAAACTAGCTCTTTAACTTAGCTACTTTAATCCAAAGTAGAATTCTAGACTTATAGAACCAACTCTCTAGACTCCAAATCTTGAAAAATCTTAAAAAAAACTTAACTATTAAGAGCGTTGTAGAGGAAAATAAATATTACTTAGCTTTAAATACAGTATATCTATTATATTTTCTTGTCTAGTATATCTTAAGTAGTTTTTATTCCTAGTATCTATTCGTATCTATATCTAACACCTCTTAGCTTATGTTAATTTTCTAAAACATCTTCAAATTATAAGCTTGTTTTACGTAGAGAGCTAATATCTCTAAAACTAAGCTATATTAAACTAAAGTAGAATTTTTAACTTCTAGAGCTAATTTTCTAAGTTCTAAAATTCTAAAAAAGAATTAGAAAAAAAAGTTTAAAATATAAAGAAGTAATAACCCTATAAAGTTAATAGTTTAAATAGTAAAAGTATTGCATTACTTGTACTGTTGCATTTGTTACAAAGCTAGGAGAGAGGGAGACACGGACTATGTATAAAGGAGGTTGGCAGGGAGAGACCCTAGACAACTAGAGCAAAGGGTAGGCCTTTGTGTACTAATAGATGACGCAACCCCGCAGCAAGCATGTAGTCCTACAGGCGTAGCAGAAAGCCTTTATAAGACAAGTTACGTGTGTTCTATAATATACTATAAGGTCCTACAAAGTCTTATGTATAAGACAACCTAGAACTTGTAGAACAATAAGACACTTACTAATTATATAGTAGTAGGCAATGTGCCTTTACAGCTTATTATGTTTAATCTTATGTATTAATCTAAGAATTACTTAATTCTTAACCCTCTAGTGTTATTTACATTATTTCACTAAATGTGCTAACACTACCTTTGTACTATTACATTGATCTACTAATTATGCTAGTACATCTTTGTCTATTACACTTACTTATTCTACAAGAACTAACTATAAATTCTCTTAAGATAATCTTTATACTTTAAACACCTTTAAGATAAGTAATACTATAATAGACACCCCTACTTATTCCTAAACTACAAGTACAACTACGCGTGCTAATAAGCTTAATACTTACTATAATAATTTTAATAAGCTTAAGGCATAGCTACTCTATGTTAATAAATACTTCTATATTAAAGAAACTAAGACTAATGAATATATAGACATTAATATTAATAATAATACTTAGAAGGTACCTGTTAAAAACTAGAATAATTTTAAGATAGAAATAAAAAAGGTTTTTTTTTTTTTTTTTTTTTTTTTTTTTTTTTTTTTTTTTAATAAACTAATTATATAACTGAGTTTGAGTAGTACTAGATAGTTATTAAATAAAACAATAATGCTTTAATGCGGATGTACTAACAAGGTCTTAAGCTAACTATATATATAGAACTTATGCATAGTAGAGCTACCTTTAATACGCTTAACAAACTTATAGCTAAAGCTATTTAAGTAGATGACAACCTCTATAAGCTTAAGCTAGAAAAATAATTATTTATACAGAGAACTTATATACTTAAAAACATAGACGCTTAACCTTTTTAAATATATTAATGTTTACACTTTAACTAAGGTTAACAGCAAACCTATACTTCTAGAACCTTAGAATATTATGTAACTAACAGCTATAAACCTATGTATCTTAACAATCTTAAAAGGGACTAGAATAGAATAAGCTTTAGCACAATAAAAATAGAAAAAAAATTACTTATTATATATATAGTAAAGAAAGTTATATAAAATAAGACTACTAAAGCTAAAGTAAAGTAACTTAATAGCTAAACGTTATTTACTATGCAGTACCTAAGAATAATCTAAAAAAAGAATAGAACGTTATTACTCTACCTACTGTTATAGTCTAAGAACAAGATAGAGCAATTATTAAAGAGTCAAATAACTTAGCTATAATTATGCTAGAAAAAACTTTAAATAAAGACGTTTCTAAAATGCTAATTTAAGAAAAGCAACCCTAGAAGACTAAACTAATTATAGAAAGATAGCTAGGCTTTAAGAAAACTATTAGCACTCTATACTAATTACTAGAAAGCAAACACCTTTAACAAATGATAGTTTAACGTGTTTCACCACCGAGCGCCGTACCCCACCGAGCGCCGCAGTCTCCCTACTAAAATAACGTCGCAATACTTCTTACGCAA
The DNA here is from genome assembly GCA_009289805.1 of Alternaria gansuensis. Lineage (NCBI taxonomy): Eukaryota > Fungi > Ascomycota > Dothideomycetes > Pleosporales > Pleosporaceae > Alternaria > Alternaria gansuensis. The sequence goes on from WBOK01000062.1 coordinate 215,183, forward strand.
CACCACTACAATTTTTTAGTAATAAGTAGAGTAAGATATTATTCTTTAGATGTGTTGCTATCCTCTATATCCTCTAATTCTAATTAGCACGTACAGGAGTTATGTCTAATTTAGCTACAACGCCTGTAGCGCTGTTTACTACACACTCTCTTTGCAGATATTATACTACTATTATAGTTACTACTCTTTACTTTAGTAATCTAATTAGCTACCTAACTAACTGTCTAGGACTTCTCTACTTATAAGTAGTGCTGCTTGTAAGTTTTTTACGAGTCGTTCGTATGTAGTACCGTGTGGTGTGGGAAATCCTGAAGGTGAGAAGCAGCAGGCAGGGAGCTTTTATGAAGTATTGCAGGCTCCCGCTGCGGTAACGAGTGTCCTTACCCTCCTCCACCTCCTCTACCTCTATCGCAATCTTGTTGCTAGCTATAGGCTAGCAATTGCTGTTAAACACGTTTTAATTAGTGTTGTATTTTAGTACTTTTAGTAAATTTTTTAACCCTGATTTCGCTTAGTAGTCTAAGCTTTTTTACTCTAAGCGCTTAGCGTATAGACTTTATCTACTTACTGTTTAAATTTTGTTAACTACACACAATTTTTTTTTTAACTTTTGCGACTAATTAGTAAAAGGCAGCTGCTTTTTACTTTTTTAGAAAACACATTTTAACTACAACAACAACTACCACCTTTAATACCTTAAAAATAAATAAGTAAGTTTTTTACTTTGTTAACGCTTTAACAGCATCTTGTAGGCAACTTATTCTCTTCTACATTAATACTATACAATAAGTAATCTACTAGGTCTCTTTACTTAACTACTATATTTACTTTTTAAGAGAAGTTGTAGAAGACCTTTGCTAAATATATATATAGTTTTAAATAAGCATAGCCTACGCCTTTATTTCACGTGTGTTGCGTAGCGGTTTTAGCTTCTAGGTAGTAGTTTTTTGCGCTAGTAGAGTTAGCGTACGTAGTACAACGTTAAGCTGTAATAAAATAATATTATAATCATACAAAGTAAGCTTATAACTTTAAAACTTTCTGTAGATATTCTCTAGTGTTATAGCCTTATGATAAGCCTTTTTTAATACTAGTAAGAAGGTTTCTTTACTAATATAGTAGATATGATTGCGTGCTAAAACTAAAATAGTATTACTATACACGCGCTTTAACAGCAAGAGGTAGCCTATATTAAAAAGCTATAAGAGGTGCAATAAGTAAAAAAGTATATAGAAAAGAATTATCTATATTTCTTTACAGAGATTTTAGAAAGCTACTAAGTAGTAGCTTTTATAGCTATTATGTTGGAGCTGAGAAGGAGCAATTGTTCGATCACCTGAGTGGAAAGTGAGTGTATTGATCAACTAAGTGCCACAACAAAGTGTCTAAATAACTACCCTAGAGACATAAGACAATCTGGCCCGTTTATATAGACGCTAGCGGGGCCGTTACGTGAACAGCTTACTAGGATCACCTAATCAAAAGGGTGATCTGCGTGTTAATACTCCCACACACCCCCTAGGTTAGTAAGAAACTATTAATCTAAGCTGTAAGCAAGGAGTTAATCCTTACTAGATTAACATTGTTAATTAAGAAGTCTACAATCTTAGTTCTACTACTTAATCTTTTATTTTTGTTGTAGTATTGTAATGCTGTTTTTAATTAAGTAAGCAGCTTAGTTCTGTTATAATATTAAAACAATTGATAGACCTTCAATATTACTTAATTAGTCTGTGCGCAGTTAATACAAATACTAATTACGTTTACTGCCTTTCTAAAACCTTTAGCCTTACTACAATATTAATTACTAAGTCTTCTTAATTTTTAATGCACTCCTATTACCATTAACATAGTAAGCTTTATTACTTTACTATTCTCTTACTAATTAGTTGCTAATCTTTTTAGTGTAGTCTACCTCTAATAGCAACAAGCGTAAGCGTTGCTTAAAGAATTGTTATTAAGAGTATAAGAATAGTGCTAAGCATAAGCATTGTGCGCGTTAAAGCTTATTTAACAATAAGATTTAGCAAGTAGCTAATCTTTAAAATAATAAAAGTTTATTACCTTTACCCTTTAATTTATATGTGTACTACAAGACTTCTAGTAGCTTTGCTTAACAACTAATTAACTTGCTTATTAAATTAAGTTCTTTGTTAAGTTATTATTTAATTTTTAATTTATAAGAGAGCCTAACTAAGAGATTAAGCTAGCGTAAAAGCAGGACTGTTTAAGAGCCTATTTAAAAGTTAAAATAAATTACTGCTTAAGCAACGTTAAGAGATTAGTAATATAATAATAGCAATAGCTTATATACACTTATTAAGCTATTTATAAGGCGTAACACGCTTTTTTTTACTTAAAAGAAGGTGCCTACAAGCTTTTTTAAAATTACTGCTAATTTGTTATATTTTTACGTTCCTCTGTGTAAGCGCTATATAAAAAAGATACTTAAAAGTTTATACGCTAAGCATTGCTTTAACTAAGTTTAGACTAGTAGTTAGGGTAACACTTATTACAGCAGTTGCTTGTTTTATATATACTATGCTATTAATAATAATCTTGCTAATTATTTTATAGCTATATATAAAGATAAAGAAGTAAGTCTTTAATTATTTAAGCTTCTTGCTTAGGCTGCTAACTAGTTTTTAAAAATAAAATAATAATAAGTACCAAGTTAATAAGCTTAAGCTGCTTAGTAATATTATTACTTGCTAAAAAAAAATTAATAATAGTATTACGTTTACTAAAAAGCTTTCTGCGCAAAAGCCTTTAGTTAAAAATTACTATGCTTAAAAGATGTTGTCTTGCAGTTTTACTACTTAGCTCTTGCTACTTATTTCTGCTCCCGCTCTAGTAAGCGCTTTTAATTAAAGATATAAGCTCTATAATACTATATATATAACTCTATTTAACCTGCGGTGCAGCCTGTTTAACAGCTAGCTTATAATTTATAATAGCTGTAGCAACAATAGCATTAGCTATAGTAGTAATAGCAGTATTTTCTACGTTAATTAACGCTTTAAGAACAGCATGCCTATAAAATACTACTTTTTCTTACTCTATATTGTTGCGCTGCTAATTGTTGTCTTAATTGCTATATAACTTAATTATATAAGCATAAGTATACTAAGATAAGCTAATAATTATTTTATAATTCTATGTATAAAAGTAATAGATTAAATTCTTGTCTTTATGCTGCTTGCCTTTAAACTTTAGCTATACAAGCTAAAATAGCTAATAATATACTTAAGCTTACTAAAGCTTAAAAAGCTAAGTAAGACCTACTAATAAAGTCTAGCAAGTATAATAATTTAAATGCTTATTAGTAAGCTTATTTCTAGTTTTAGTCTTTAGTTTTTAGTTAGTTTAGCTTTTAATCTCTTACTTCTTCTAAGTAATTAAAAGAAGACTTAGCCTAGTATTTAGATATTGCTGCTTAATATAAACTCTTTGCTTATTAATTATTATTACTTTTAATCAAGTGCTTAACTTGCTAAAAGTTAAGTAACTACTTAAACTTTATAAACTGTTATTAAGTAAGCAATTTAGTTAGTTTATTAGCTAGCATAATTGCTGTTTCTAAGTACTTAACCTAAAATTATTTTTCAGTATATTTCTGCTGCAGCTATATGTCTTATATATTAACATGTTTTAAAAAGGTGCTAATCTGCTTGTTTTTTAAACTACAAGTTTAATTAATTATTAATTATTATACTAGACTGTCTAATCTTTTTTTAGATTAAAAGATAGTTTATAAAAAAAGCGTTTAAAAGCTATAGCCTCCTTAGTAGTTTGCTTAAGAATAAGCAGCTTAGCTTTAGTAGTTAGATTAGTTACTATAGTCTGCTAAGCTACCTTCTAAAATATTAGACTACTGCATAGGATAGCTATATATTTATAAAATAATTAACAAGTTTCTTAATTATCTACAAAAAAAGCATTGCCTGTAATTATTAGATTTAAGCTATTATAGTTCTTATATTAGATTGCATCTTATCTTATTTAGTAGAGGTATATAATTACCTGTTTAACAGCTTTTATATATTAATTACTTAAGTTTATAAAGAAGTGTAAGAGCTTTAAGATTAAGTAAGCAATATCTAGTTAAAGTATTATAGCTGTATACAGTACTAATTTAACTTTTTTTAGTAGGCCTTAATCTCTTGCTTAGTTACTTTGCTAGTATTCTTAATTAGCTTTTTTAATAGTAGTAAAGTCTTTAGAAAGCTGCTATCTTTTAGCTTAAACTTCTTTGTAATTTTGTTAATATATATATTATATATAAGCGTAATTGTTTGCTTTTTATAATTTCTAATTACTTAAATACTGAGGAACTATTTAACCAATTATTGTTTATATATTTTATACTTATCTATAATCTTTAACTAAAGGTCTAATGCCTTCTGCTTATAATCTTTTAAAAAGAGTAGTAGGATATTATCTATAGAAAACAAAACTAGAATTTTTCTTTCTTAATTAAAGAACAGGCAGGGCTTCTCTAGTAAGGCAATTATTTTAATCTCTCTTAGTAATCTTAAGAACTTCTTATACTATAATAGTAGTAAGTCTTATAATTTATAAAGTGCGTAGTTAAGCTATACACACTTACCTAGCTTTTTAAAGCTATCTAGCATTTTACAAATTACTAGGTTTTCTGCTATAATTAACATTTTTAGAAATACTCCTACAACATTATATTGCTTAATCTCTAGATTATTTTTAGTGTTAATAGCTATTGCTGCTTTGAAGAACTTAGCTGCTAACGTAGCAGCATATATTAAATTAATAAAGTTTTTCTCTTAGAAAATACTTCTTACAACAATCTACGCCTTACATTTAAAAAAAAGCTATCTTAATTAAACTTATTAGTCTAAACTTACTTTAAAAGTATTAGATAATTATCTACTTTTTTTTTTGATTTCTTAGTTTAAGTCTTATTTTTACTTAACTAATTAATCTTTTTCTTGTAAGTATTTTTAAATAAGGCCCTTATAAGATACTAGAGCAACTACTTTTATAATTCTAGCAGTTTAAGTAGATTATTGCAATATAGTTAAGCATTTCCTATAGTTAGTTTATACTTAGTAAGTAAAGCTACTATAACTATATTATTAAAAGTCTTATAGCTTACTTAGTTTTTCTAAGTTGCTTACAAACCTAGTAGGTAAGTATTATAAAAATTAATTTATAATAGATACTTATAATCTATAATTAATGCGTTAATACTGCTTATACTTCTACTTTTTAGCTAATTATTAGGATCTTAAGTTACGTCTTTATGCTTACGCCTGCTGTCTAGCTTATATAGTAGAAAATAATAATTTGTAGGCTAATTTAAGTTTTTGCTAGCAATTTTAGCACTATGTCTAGTAAGTAGAAGTTAAGCTTATAATTACTTACTTTGTCTACTATCTAAGACTTAGAATTTTAAACTATAAAATAATTTATAGTCTATAACTTACTTACTTTAAGCAAGGTTCTTATTATAATTAGCTAGCGCGTTAAAGTCTCTAGGCTTAGACTGTTAAACTAGTAATAAGTTATTAGGCTTATACAAAAAAGCTCCTTACTTTTAAATATTAATAAGTTAGCTTTTTTAGGTTAGCGCACTGCTATTTAACTATTAAATACTTTATAATTAATTGTATTGTTGCTCCCTAAAGTCTTTTGTTTAGAAGTAAGTTTTAAAGTAGCAAGACTAATATCTTACTACTAATTTAAGTAAATTTTTAATAGTGTGCTAGCCTTATACTTTATTTGCTTAGCTTCTTCTAACCTACTTTTATACTTAGTAGGCAGGCCTTCCTTACTGCTTAAGATAGTAAATAGATTACTTTTAAGGTTTTTAGTAGTTAGCTATATTTTCTAATCTACTTTACTTTGAAAGGCTAAGAGAACTTACAAGTTATCTCTTAGATTAACTAGCTTACTATTATAAAAGATCTTTATAATTTTTATTACTTAATTCTTTAGCAGCTCTTTCTTGTAATTTTTTTTATAGAATAGCTATTTATTAGAAGTTACATTACAGGTAGTAATTACCTAATTAAGAGTTGGTACTTATATATAGTATATATTAAAAGCTTAATAACTAACTAAATAACTAATATAGCCGCAAAAATTAATCTTAAATTTTTAATAATTACGCTTAGCTGCTTTCTCTCTATTTAATAGGTAGGCTTGGCAGCTATAGGCATAAATTCTACTCTAGTCTAAGCGTAGATTAGCAGTCTAGTATCTAATTATAAGTAGTTAATAGTATTAAAAATATTTCTTAAAATATTTTTTAAGCACTTAGTTAGAGAATAAGTAGCTATAAATTTTAGTAAAGCTTATTTTATGCAAGTAAGCTACTGCATTTATAATTACTAGCTAAAGCTTAGCTAGTAGATTAGCACTTATGCGTATTTTAATAGCCTTTGTAATTAGCTCTTAGCCTACTCTCTTTGCTAAGCTATTAGGCTTATAAGTGTATAGCAGTGGCGTTTTAATTACTATTCTTTTCTCTATTGCCTATTCCTTATATTTTAATTGCCTTCTCTAAGGCAGTGTAGCAGTGTTGTTATTTTAATAGATTTTTATAATCTTCTACTACTATTTCCTCTTAATCCTTGCAGTAAAGCCTTTATTTATAAGTATAATATTACTTAGTGTCTTTAACTAGATATTATAATTATAAAATTTACTTAAGTAGTTTTTCTTAATAATTAGTGCCTATTTCTTAAGTAGTTAACTAGTTAGGAAATTAAATAGATCTTATAAGATTTTGTAAAAAAGTTAAAGCAATTTTTTTTTAGTTGTTATAAAATTACTTATAAAGTATAAGCTATTGCATAGTAATTATATTCTAATAGCTTTTTGCTAGTAATTTTAACGTTCTACGCTAAGCAGACTAGAGCTTTAATAGCTTATTGTTCTAAGTTTTCTAATTATTAATGCTATAGATCTTTATTACTAGTGCGCAGCTATAGTTTCCTTAATTATACTACGGCGTTTACTAGTAGTAGTTAAGTAATGTAACAAGAGAGTTACTTATACTTATTAAATAAAATATTAAAGTAACACTCTAGGTTAATTAAGATAATATTTTTCTTAATTATTCTAAATTTTATAGTATAATTATATTTTAAGTACTAAATACCTACTTGCTTAAGCTATGCTTTAGAGACAATATTAACGTAGAAGCTTAGTATAACTTAACGTTAGGAAGTAGAAGATTAGCTATCTTAGGGCTAGCCTTGCTATGCAGAATATTCTTAAGCAGCCTATTTCTTATTTTAGCAACTAGAATAGATTAAGTGCCTGCTTTAACTATCTTGTACTTGTCGCATTTGCAATAGGTGCTTAGTACTAGTTAATCTATACTATTAACTTAGTAGACTACTGCTCTACTATCTATAATTATACAAAGAGACAACGCATAAGGGGTAAAAGCTATACTAAATATGTTTAGACTAATTTCTTTAACTAAGTCTCTTAAGTTAATTAGTGCTAAAACTAATAAGCTAAGGTACGCTCTACTTAGTTTATTATTAACTAATCTACTAGTGCTAGCCTTTTAGCCTTTTTTTTATTAATCTAGGTCTATAGAGTTGCCTATCTATTGCTGTTTTATTACTTAATAATCTTTTTTTAATTGTTATCTATTAGTTTAATTAGTATCTTATTAGTAGGCATTAATTTTATAACTATAGTTTAAAGTTAGAAGTAGTTGCGTAGTGTTTAGAAGTGCTTACTTAGCTTGTAAAGGTAAAAGTATAATTACTTACTACTCTTATTTAACTTTAAGTTATTTAGTAATTATTAAGCTATTCTTAATTTAGATCTAGTTTAAAATACTGTGTGTTCTTTTCTTTTTAAAAAAGTAATTAACTAATCCTGTAATAAAACACTAAAAATCTTTCTTAAATTATTAAGAGTTAATTAAGCTCTACTAAGTGCTATTACTTATAATAGCTTATTACGCTTTTTACGTAACTAGTCTAGTGTAATTTTAGTACTTAAGGCGTTTAAAAAATTAGTAACTACTAATAGCCTAACAACTTTAAAAAGTAAGTAGATTGTTACTTGTCTATACAGGAGCTGCTACTTAGTAAACTGACGCTTAGAGCCTATTTATCTTTAGTAAGCCTTATCTAGGTAGGATCTATATTACGCTCTAATTAAATACTAAGTATTTTAATCTGTAAGAGTAAGATCTTTCTTTAAAATCTTTACTAAGGCTTAAATACTAGTAAGGTTTTAAGTAATTATGCTTATTAAGGCGTTTAATAGCAGGTCTAGATGTACAGTCTTACTAATCTAGTTCTTAATATTAGTAATTTTAGTAACTTTTTTTATTTATTAAGCAGTGTGTACTTTATACTTATTAAATAGCTTATTATAATTATCTTTTTTATACTTAGTATTAATTGTATAAGCCTTATATTTATATTAAGTAATATTATAGTCTTCTTGTTTTTAAGCACTTGCGCTAGGTAGTAAAGTAATAGGCTCTTTAATGTTTTTAGGTAACTTAGAATACTAAGGCTTTTAGTAATTTATTAAGCGCACGTCTAGGAGATTAAAATTAACTTAATTCTAGATGCTTTTCTCTAAGTAGTCCAGTCTTAATAAAGTAAACTAGGTTAGCTAGTCTAATTAAGCCTTAAGAATTACTTTTAAGGCAATAAGTAGTGTATTAGAGAGGTCTATATTAGTAAGATGCTCTATAAGATTACAACCTAGGTTATTATTAAGGTAAGTGTAAGATTAGTTAGTTAGTAGCTATGTTAATAATAACAGTAGCCTGTAGGTTGTAGGATAGATTAGTAGAAGGTTAATTGTATAATTAAGTAGGTAAGAGGTACAGCAGCTGCAGCGATCTGCTAGCCGTGCTGTAGGAGAAAATAGAGGAGAGTAACGTAATAATTAAATAGTTAACCTTCTAGCTTACTAATTGCGCAGTAGGAATTAATACTACAATTAAGCGGCTAGGCTTATAACTGTTAGAGCTAAGAAAGAGCAATTGTTTGATTACCTAAGTGGAAAGTGAGTATATTAATTAACTAAGTGCTACAACAAAGTGTCTAAATAACTACCTTAGAGACATGAGACGATCTAGCCCGTTTATATAGACGCTAGCGGGGCCGTCACGTGAACAGCTTACTAGGATCACCTGATCAAAAGGGTGATCCGCGTGTCAATACTCCCACATATTAATAATAAGTAGCTTATGCGTTCTTATAAGCCGCGTATAGAAATTCAAGTCACAAAGCTAGTCAAGCGCTAAATCGTTATTCGTTTAGCCTATAGAACTAATTTAAATTACCAAGTCATGTAGCAAACTCTTAGTAAACTAAATAAAGATTCAAACTTTGCTTATAGAAATAAAAAATACTTTAATATGCTTGTTTATTGCGCTGACGCCCTATATTAGCGCAACTTACTTATAATTACCTAGTTAATTCTTTTTTGTTCTTTTTAGCTCATTTAAGCCTATAATAACTAACTATAATAAGATCTTTCTTATAATAAGCTAGTCTTATTAAACTTATAAATATTTTTATTTACAATACTATACTTTGCTTTTATATTCTAAACTAGCTTAAACTAGCTCTTGATAAGTACTAGGTCTTTGTAGAGAGCTTACTAGTAATTCTATAAATAGCTTTAGCGCGTACGCAGCTTAAAATTACGTTAGATAAATTTATTAACTTAGTTCTTGCTAACTTCCTTTCCGCCACGATCTTAGAGTAGTCTATTAGCTATATCTTACACGTTGTCTCTCCTACAAAGTTGTCCTTGCTTAGCCTTAACTATTACACGCCTAGTATTAGTCTCTTCTTTTAGTTTTGTAAGGCGCTTACAGTTAGGCATGCAGTTGCGTTAAGAGTGCTTCTTATTAAGTTATTAACGTATTATTTGTTTAGAGATATTATAAATCTTTTTAGCAAGTTAAATACTTTACATTTAGTTTCTAGAAAGCTTAGAAACTGCTATTTCTACGTTAGCTTTAGTATAGCCTTTCTAGGTTTGTAGTTGTTAAGACATTACGCGTTATTGTTAGAACGTTGTTTTGGTGGAGAGATTGCGGCGCTCAGTAGGGTACGGCGCTCGGTGGTGAAACACGTTATAGAAAAAGATTAATATGCTGCTAGAATAACTTAAATAACCTAAAGAGAACTCTACTAAACCTTATAGTAGAACATTTAAAGAGTATATTTACTTTATAAACCTATGTAAGAAACTATAAAAGAAAAGAATTACCTTAGCAGCAAACTTAGATAAGATAGACAACTTTGTATAGAAATAGATAAGAGATGTTAAGATATTATAGAATAAACTAACGCATTAGCTTTGAGACTAAAAAAAGAAGAGATTTATAAAAGACTTTAGGCAACACGCTAGAAGTATAGAGTATAAGAATTTAGCTATAATAGCATGCACTATTAAATAAATCTGCGTAACTTAAGATACGCAACGTACTTATAAACTGCATATATATACAATAGCTGCACTATATACTATTTAAATAAGTACAGATTAGGATAGTTTCCTAAAAAATTAAAAGAAATACCTTAATATAAGTTCTTATAGTACAACTGCCTAAATGATAAATGCGCAGTACATATGTAAAACAAACAATATAGCCTATACTTTTATAAATACAATAATTTAGAAGAGACACTATAGATGCACATAACGCAGTAGAAAAATTATAAGAATAAAACTTGTGTATAATAGTGCCACTAGCCCTTATAGCATACGTACTTTAACATTAAATGCAAACTATACATAGTTACTAAGAAGTTCTATAGATTTAGCATATAGTCTTTTTTTGACAGACGCTCTAAACACCTAGAGCTAATAAAAAAATTAATATTGTAAACTCTTTAATCCTCCTTAAGCTCCTAGTAAAGCTTAATAAATATTAAATGCTAGCATTAGTAAGTTTTAGCTTTTAAGCTAACTTTGTTTCCCTTTAAGTAGTGTAAGTAGCAGACCTATAAACACTTAAAAAATAAAAACTCTACCTACTATATATAGCTAATCATTAGCCTATACTAGGCGAGATAACTTTTACACACAAGGTTACTAGTGTAACGCTTAGTATATAGGAATATAAGAAAAAGTTAAACTTAAACATTTTTAAATTAGCTACTTATAATATTATATTAGAAATTTCTTAGTCATGGAAGTATAACTTATAGATTAACTAGAAGTTAAAGAAGTTTTTATTTAAGTGCTATAAACTAAACGTAATTACAAGCTAGCCTACGTATTTAATAATAATAGTAGTAGATAAGAGTAAGATTCATAATATTGCTAAAAGATAGTGAACCTTAACTAAGAACAGCTTTACAACAAGAGAGTTTAACTTAATAGATACTAGTAGGGCACCCCTAAATTACAAAGTTAAAGTTTTAAAAAAGCCTATAACTCTAGATATTTTAAAAAAGTATAAAGAATTTTAGCACTTCTTTATAAAAGTAGTAGATAGTAAAGCTTTACTAAGATACTAACTCTAGAAATATAAAAATACTTAAGCTTTTTTAAAAAAGCAAGTTAAGCTATTATAAGACTATAACTAATAATAATATCTTTAATACTCTCTAGAAGCGCGTAGGTTATCCATATTCTACTTTAACTTAGGCCTTTCTAACGCGATCTAGGGCAAGAAAGCTAAAGTTAACTTAGCTAAAAAGGTTTTAATGTTAGAGGCTAAGGTTAATACCTTAATAGACCTAATCTTCTCTACCCGTAGTACTTCTAGCAAGGCTAAGTAGAGAGAGTTTAGAGTAGCTTTCTCTAGTACCTTCTAAGCTAGTCTAGTTAAATCTAAGGCGATTTAGTGTCTATTCAAAGTTCTACTAGTATAGTTTAGTATTTCAGTTTAGCGTTAGAAGGTATTTTATACTCTTTAAGTATTAATTAGCTTAAATTAGGCTCTATTAAGCTCAGTTATAGACTAATTATACTAAGTTTATTTTAAGAGTGTCTAGTAAGCCTAAGCTAGTCTAGACTAGCCTAAATTAGCCTTAACTATAAAATCTTATACTATAATTCCTACTTTTCATTACTATGCCTTAAGTAATATCCCTTAGCTGTTATACTTATTAAATTTCTTCTTAATCTTTTATAAGGTTAGTAAATATTTATTTATAAGTTACTAATATTTACTACTATAGTATGCAATTACCTAGTCTAATACTAAATAAATACGTATACTTTATGCTAGTCTAGTATTTCTCAGGCTTGCCTTTACAAGATTATTGCCTTTTATTAATACTTTAGGCTTTTTTAAAGGCTCTTATAGCGCTAAGTAAAATTGCCTTTAATAGAAGCTACTAGTTATTAGTATCTAGGTATCATATCTACCTTACTAGGTATATCTACGTGTTCTTTTCTTTTCTTTATTCTAAAATACTATTAATTTTATTAATATTATTGCTAACCTAAAGAGTAATCTTATAAAGTGCCTTGTATTCTTTTTAGACTAGATTAGTGTTAGGCGCGCTTTTTAACAGGCTAATATAGAAGACTAAGTATATACTATAGTCTTTAGGCAGGTCTAATCTATAGGCCTACTTACTTATCTTTTTAACAACTTTTTAGGGTCTCTAGTACTTATAGTTCAACTTCTTTTTTAGTTTAGTAGTGCAGATATTATATATATCTAGTATAACTATATAATTTGCTTTAAACTCCTTAGCCTTATAGTTCTTATTATACGCCTTTTATTAGTATTCTTATACTTTAGCTAGGTTTTGTTAGGCTATCTCTTGCACCTTTTTACGCAGCTTCTAGTCTTAGAGTACGCGTTTAGATAGTCTAGAGAGATCTAGCTTTATTAACTTTAGTGCGTATAGTAGTATACGCCTATACACTAGCTTAAAAGGCGTAATGCCTATTAAGTTATATTTTAAGTTATTATAGACAAATTCTATATTAGCTAGTAGAACTGCCTAGTTATCTTGTTTATAGTTTATATAGGCTCTTAAGTACTACTTAAGAACCTAGTTTATGCGCTCTATTTGTCTGTTAGTCTAGAAGTAGAAGGCAGTTAATACAAATAGGTAACAAAAAAAAGATGTCAAGAAAGTTGTTGTTTTTAAAGCTTTATATGTCTATGACTAGAAAGGCTATACCTAAAAGAGGAGATGATTTATAGAGCCAAGAACTTCTTCTTTAAGATAGGCGGCTTAGTAAGCTGCATAGTCAGCACGGTTGCGCCTGCAATCTCGCCCACTTTTTTTGAACATATAAAAACTGCTATAAAATATGTATATTAAATAACACTATTTATTCTCTCTAGTGTATTGGCTCTGAGATGATTGCAAGTATAACTGTTAAGTAATCATAAAAAGCTTATCAACACGTGTTTTCCTAATATTAAATTAGAATAGCTTAGTAATAATTAGAGCATTTAATGAATAATTCTATAGTAGTTAAATAATACTTTAGTTATAAGGAACTATAATCATACAATACTTTTCATAAAGATATACTTACTTATACTATTAGCTAATTATTATGTTGAATATTACATTTTTTTAGTAATATAACAATACTTAATATTAATCTTATAATAATTTTCAACTTGTGTTAATTTTAAACTTATTTCAAGTCTATATTTTCTTATTTTGTAAGTTCTTCCTTATTGTACTAATAAAACTATACCCTTTTCTTAGAGTTTAAATATAACTTTTACTTATCAGTATAATTATAACATATTTTTTTCTTTTTAAGTAATAGAGTAAGTTGTATATTAAAGATTAGATGTAGTTTTATTTTATAAGCTATTAACTTCATTTTCCAGACGTTGACAAGAGATTTTATTAAGTATTTTTTTAATCTTTTTAAAAATCTTTGTAAGAAAGCTTAATTTAGGCTTTAAAGTAAATAAAGATCCTTTTTTATTGTTTTATGTTATAAAAAGCATTAGTTACAATTTTTCAAAGATTTCTTAGCATATTACCATAATCAGAATTAGGCAGATTGTATTTATAAAAGAAATAAGCTTGGCTATTAAGATAACAGCAACTATAGGCTATATGAACTATACTATAAAGAAATTAAGTTAAAATAATCAAGACTAGCTTATATACTATAAAATTACTAAGCTATTACGTAATCAGCGCTTACTCATGTAACGCTTATTTTTTTACCCTCTAATTAGACTCTAAGTAATTAAGATATAAACCTTCAAAACTGGTTTACATCATGCTTACATACGCTTATTAAATATAAATTTTAAGTAAAGATTTTTACATGTTCAAAAAAAAAAGTTTTATAAAAATCTACTTTTATTTTATTTTTCCTTGAATCTTGGGCGAGATTGCAGGCGCAACCGTGCTGACTATGCAGCTTACTACCTCCTCTTTCAGGTATAGCCTTTCTAGTGATAGAAATATAAAGCTTTAAAAATAATAACTTTTTTGACAACTTTTTTTTTTGTAACCCCTCTGTAGTAGCCTTCTTGTCTCTAGGCACTAGGCGAATATACTCTAGTATATAGAGGTAAATAGCACGCCGCAGTCTATTACAACTAAATTTAGTAGCCTATAAAGGCGTACTATCTTACAGTAGAAGGTCTTAGCTAGGCTAGGCGCGTCTAGGTCTCCTCTAGAAGGTATAAAATACACTATTTTAGAAAGGCAACAAACTACTACTAGAATACTGTTATACTTCTAACTAGCTAATGTACTAGGGGGAAGTTTTATAATAAAGTCTATTGCTAGGTCCTTGTAGATGTTAGCTAGTATAAGTAGTAACTATAGTTCCCTATAGCGTATGTGTCTAGTTAGTTTAACCCTTACGCAGGATATATATAATAAATAATAGTTTTTTATTTTTTACTTTATATAAAGCTACCAGAACTCTTTAGTTAGTAAGTTAAGCGTGTAAGTAAAGCTAAACTAGCTTACTAGTAAGTTATTATAGCAAGCTTATAAAACTTAGACTTAAGCTATACCTAGTACGTACAAGTAGCCCTTATATAAGGCTATACTACCTTATCTATTCTACTAGCAGGCAGCCTAGGCTAGCCTAGTGTTAACTAGTATTACTCGCGCAACTTTTGCTATCTACACGTGTCTATTGCTAGGCATGCTATTCTAAATAGCATCTTATAGTAGGTGTAGTAGCCTAGTCTTTTTTTATAAAAGTAGTAGCTAGCCTAGAACAACAGTCTTTATAGCGCCTACTAGTAGTATTACTTAGACGTTTTTAAAGTTATCTAGTAAAACTACATTCATTTTAAAATTATTTATATCTTTCAAGTTTAGTTTGCGCTACAGCTCTAATAGTAAGTATTTATTAATACTAGTGCCTTTAGCTGTGTCTTTACTTATTACGTAGTAAGGCCTTCTAGACAGCCTGTTAGATAAGTTAGTCTAGCTAGGGCGGTGGACAATAGTTAAGTAGAAGGCCGCTAGCTATTCTGCCTCCTTAGCCTACTTATAAGATAGTACTTTAGTAGACATAAAGCCTTAAAAGTTGTAGTAGTTTATATATAAAGTAATATTATAAGTAGTACTTTTAAAGTAGTGCCTTTAGTGTTTAAAAGCTTTACTTACAGCAAAAAGCTTTTTGTTCTATGTATTATAATTACGCTTAGCAGAAGTTATTTTACGAAAGTAGAATATAATTAAGTGCTATAAATTTTTACTTTTTTAGTCTAGCCTAGGCTAGCTTAAGATGCTAGAGATTTCAAATTCTAAGGCATCTATTTCTACTTAGTACAAAAAGCTAGAGTTAAAGTGCACTAAAATAAAGCTTATAGTAAACCTTTTTTTAAAAGTTTTAAATGCCTTAACAGCGTTTAGTTCTAGCTTGATTAGGCATAACTTTTTTTATTTTTACTATTAGCCGCCCTTGCTTGCATCTAGTAGTTGTTAGGTAACTTAGTAAACAGAGGCAGCTATTTTAAAGAAGCTTTCTACAAACCTTTAGTAATAGTTAGTATAACTTAAAAAGATCTACACGTTTTAAATTAAGGCTAGTATAGGCTAGGTTTAAATAGTATTAACGTAGTCTAACTTTATCTTAATACTATAAAGAATTACTATAAACTTTAAGTACTTTACTAGCTTCAGCCTTTTGAGACAACCTTTCGATGTGACTACACATTTTGTAGACACCTTTTTGGTAGAAAAAGATTTATTGCTAACAACAGGTATTTAGGCTTATGCCTCCTTGTTTAGCATTGCTAGCACGCAATTAGTATATCGCATGTTTAGACAGAAATAAAGAAAAGTAAGACAAAGACGCAAATTGCCTCTTAACTTAACGAGCTTTATTCTGCTCTTATCCTGCCTATCCTGCCTATACTGCGTACTTATATTAAGGCTTTATTTCTAGGTACTCTTAAACAAAAAAAAGTTGCACTATTATTACTTTACTTTTTAACTTATACATGCAACACTAAAATGCCTACTTTTTTTTTCTTCTTTTCTCTACTTTATTACTATTTTAATGTTATATAACAGCTAGCCTAATTAGTTAATAGTTTCTTTACCTAGCTTATATATAATTAATAAGAAAAAAAGAATACTAAAGTAGACTATTTTAAGTACTTTGCTAGTATTAGTGAACACTTTATAAATCTTGTATTCTTTCTACAACTAGCTCAGTTAAGGCTTCATATTCTTTTTATATATAAAGATATTACAAATTCTAGAGTTGTTTATAAGAAATATAATTATAAAGTTTTAGAAAAGCTAAGTTTATAGATACTTAATAAACTTAAGTGTTTATATAATTAGCTTAAGCTAGACTAGTTTAAAGGCTAGGTATATAATAAGAAAGCTTCTTATCTTTAGATAAAAGTCAAAGTTAAGAAGATGCTTATTACAGAAGTTATACGCTATTACAGTAAATTGTATATAAATTGTTTATATGTAGTGCTATTTAAAAGGTAAAAAGTAGTAGGTAGGCTAGTAAATGGGTCGTGGGTATAGGTTGGGTTGGGGTCGCACTGACTAGTGGTTGTGGTTGTGGTTGGGTCGCACTAACTAGTAGTTGTAGTTGTAGTTAGGTCGCACTGACTAGTAGTTGTAGTTGTGGTTAGGTCGCACTAACTAGTGGTTGTGGTTGTGGTTGGGTCGCACAGACTATATAACTAAATTAGTGCTTACTTAGCTTACTTCTCCTAATCTTACCTATTTAACACAGCTATTTATTACTAGTAACTACAACCCAACTACAACTACAACTACAACCTAACCTATACCTACAGTCTGTGCGCGTAACTACAACCTAACCACTAGTTAGTGCAACCTAACCACAACCACAACTACTAGTTAGTGCGACCTAACTACAACTACAACTACTAGTTAGTGCGACCCTAACCTAACCTATACCCATTTACCAGCCTAGTAGTAGGTAAGAAGTAGTAGCTTTATAAAGTATTATAAGCTCCTGCTATAGTACGCACGTATTCTTTCCTTCCTATATTATATTATGTTGCAATTTTATTGCAATTCTACTGTAATCTTATTGTTAACTATAGGCTAGCAATTGCGGTTAGACACGTTTTAACTAGTGTTGTTTTTTAGTACTTTAGCAAATCTTTTAACTCTAATTATTACTTAGTAGTCTAAGCTTTCTTCTTAGAACTTATCTACTAACAGTTTAAATCTCGTTAACTACACACAATTTTTATTTATAACTCTTGCAATTAATATGTAGAGGGTAGCTGCTTTTTACTATTTTAGAACCCTATTTTAACTACAACAACACCTACTACTTTTAACATCTTAAAAAATAAAGTACTTTACTTTTTAGGTGTAGAACTTATACTTACATAGTTTATCGTATATTTAGTATTAAAGAAGCCTTAATAACACTTTTTATACTTATGTAATATAGTCCCCCTTGTCCTAGGAGTAGATTAGGATATCGTCTAGGTAGACAATATAGCAGACGTCTAGAAGGTTTAATAAAATTAAATTAATACAGTTCTATAATTCTGCTAAAGCGTTAGTAAGGCTAAAAGGCATTATAGTATATTTAAAGTAGCGATATTCTATCTAAAATACTATCTTCTATTTGTCTCCCTGCTTAAATCTTATCTAGTAGTATGCGTTTTTTGGGTCTAGTTTAGTGTAAATTAATACTAATTCTAGTTGGTTAAGTAACTCTTTTATTAGAGATAGTAATTATCTGTTCTTAATCGTAATTTCGTTTAGACCTTAGTAGTCTACGCATAGTTAAAGGAACCTATTTTTTTTATAATTAAATTAAATGCGCTAGCTTTTAAAGTAAATTGCTTTGTTTGACTTCTTATAAGGTTCTTATTAATATATTCCTTTAATATCTCTACCTCTATTGCTAACAGGCTATAAAGAAAACCATACAGCAGTTTTTTTTTAATTTAATTTATGTTTTATGTAAGCTATATTGAGTAAAAATAGCTACCTCGAAAAAGGCTTTAGCCTATTAACTTTAGTACTAGTGTAGTAGGTTATTGTTGTCTAGGCCTAGCTAGCTTACCGCTAGCAGAAATCTGCAATTATCCCTATTAAAAATAGTAGCTATAAATTATCTAGACGTTTCTAAAGTAATCTTATAATAACTAGTATAGTTTTTTATAAACTAGATTTACTTTGTTACAAAGCTAAAGGTAGAGTACTATAGTTTTAGCTAGGGCATACTAAAGATTGTATTAAATCCCTCTAGGTTGCTTAAGTAGAATTTTCCCTAGCTAACTCTAGTTGGGTAATAGCTATTTATTATTATATATAAGACATTAAATTACCTAAACACTACTCGCTTTTAGCTATTTACGCTAGAGAACTTAGTAGTACTATTGTTAAACAGCGTATATTATATCTTGTTAGCTATAGTCTAGCTAAATAAAATTAGCCTCTGCGCTACTATCTAGAAGGGCGCAGACGCAGAGCAGTCTATATTCCCCTAGGATAGTGCCCTTTATAGCTATTAAAAACAACTCTAATGCCTCTAATCTTGTCTTCTACTAGCTGCTAGCTGTAGCAATTAACCTCTCTAAATATAATAGAGATCTCTTAAGTTAGAGAGGCAAGCAACCTAAAGGCGTGCTTTTTTATTATTATTATTAGTTAGGTATAAGCAATTTCTTTTACACTACTTTTTAAGTAGTATTTATAGTATTTAATTTAGCTTATAATTTTTGTATTTACTTAAGGTGTTAAAGCTAAGCTTATATTAGTTTTAAGTAGTACACGCAGTCTTGCTTTATATTTAGGTAAGCTACGTTAGTTGCTATTATATTATTTATATTTAAAAAGTAACTAGTCTTGTTAAGTGTTGTTTATACTAGTTTAGGCCCGTTATGCGTAGAGTATATAGCCTAGTGCCTAGTGTTGCTAATTAGCTTTTGCCTCAGTGCTATAAGGCTGTGCTATTTTTATTTAATACTATTTAGGCGCTTTTATATTTTTAGGTCTAGTGCAGAGTAAAAGTGATAAATATAGTTTTTATTAGTATTGTCTAAGGCTACTAAAGAATTAAGCTCTTCTTACTATATTTTTAAGTAGTTAAGTAGTTTAGTTAAAGTATAGTACTATTATTTAGTATTTTTAATTTTTCTTTGTGCTAATAATTTGCATTTAAAAAGTAAGCTTAGTAACTTAAGTATAGCTGCCTTTAAAGTGCTTTAAGAAGAAGTAAGTGCTCCTAAATACGCTGAAGTAGCTTTAGTAGCTTACTTTTAGTAGTTTAGCTAGTAGTTCTTTAGCTATTAGATAGCAAAGTTAACTTAAGTAAATAAGTTTATTAAAGCTAAGTTTTTTTTAAAAAACTATTTATAAGCTTTTATTTAACAATTTAGCTAAGCCTTATTCTTACTCTTAAAGCGCGTTCGTAAGTTAAACTTAAGTAGTAAAATTTTAAAAGATCTTGTAGTAAATAAGTTGCTCTTAGCTAGTATAGCTGGAGTAGGTAGAACTAATAGTAAACTAGTACTATAGTTACTCTTAGTAATAGAGGCTTTAAGGGCTTTGCAGTAGGCTTATAATATAATTATTCTAGCGCGTTACTTTATCTTTTAAAAAAATTATTCTTTTATGTCTAGCTGCTGTTAAAAAGGTAGAGGTTCTTCTACTAGTACTTTATTATAAGGAGGTAGTATCCTTTCTATAACTATTAGTATTAGAGACGTCTCTGCACCTATAGGTATAGGTAATTAAGTATTAGTAGGCCTAAGCTAGCCTAAAAATGTTAAGTTGTTAGCTTCGCTGCGTGCTTAAAATATAACTATATTTTGCAGTATTACTAATAGTTAAGAGTTAAAGTATATATCATAGAAAGTAAGGTGTATTAATATAAAATTATACCAACGTAAACTTTTCTTATAATATTTAGTAATAAGGGCAGCTTATAAAAAGTTATAGGCTTGGATTACGCTAAAAAAACTCTGCACTCGCGTAATCTAGCCTAGTCTAGGGGGTTCTAGAGCGGCTGGTGAGCGGCTGGTGAGCGTTAGCAAGCGTTAGAGGGCGTCGGGGAGCGCCTGCTACCAGCAGCCTGTGACAGGCTAAAAGCTACTTAGAACTTACAATATTTATAAATTACAATAAGTTTGTTAATTTTACAACTACTAAAGTTTATAACTAATAAGAAGTTTAATAGTTAAAAGAACTTAGATAATATAAGTTTAAATTTATATATATACTAAGAAAAAAAACAGTAGAGTGAAAACTCTTAGCTGCTAATGTAATATTACAAGAACAAAGTTAATTACTAATTCTTTACTACTTAAGTTTAATAAAGATAGATTGCTAGGACTAGCAAAGATATAAAACTAGATTATAAAAATCATATGTAAATTACTAGAAAAATTACAAAATATGATTATTTAATAATACTACAACAACCTTTTATACAGTCACCCCAGTATTCTATAAGATATCAAACTTATTAAATAAAACTATAAGTTTTAAAATATAAGAAATAAAGTTACTTTTTTTATTGCCAAGTGCGTAGACTATTAAAAGAATAAACATAGTACCTACGCACCTTACAGAAAAATACAAGCAATAGAGCTACTTAACGCACTATAGTTAGACATCTCTATAGACTTTGATATAGGCCTACTAGTCTTAAGAGACCTTATTACTAAAGTATCTTTTTACTTAATTCTTGTAGTAGTTAATTAATTTACAAAATATGTAAAGTACTTTACTTTTTAAGGTATTAAAGGTAGTAGTTGTTGTTGTAGTTAAAATGTGTTTTCTAAAAAAGTAAAAAGCAGCTGCTCTCTACTAATTAGTCGCAAAAGTCAAAAAAAGATTGTGTGTAGTTAACAAAATTAAAATAGTAAGTAGATAAGGTTTACGCGCTAAGCGCTTAGAGCAGAAAAGCTTAGACTACTAAGTAAAATTAAGGTTAAAAGAATTGCTAAAGGTACTTAAAAACAACACTAATTAAAACTTATTTAATAGTGATTGCTAGCCTACAGCTAGCAACAAGATTGCGAAAGAAGTAGAGGAAGTAGAAGAGAGTAAGAACACGTACGTTACTGCAGCAAAAGCCTATAATACTTTATAAGAGCTCTTTACCTACTAATTTTCACTTTTAGGGTTTTCTATACTATATAGTACTACATACAAACAACTTATATAATAATAATATAATACTTAAACTATTTTTTTCTCTATTTACTATAAAAACTCATAGCTTATATGAAGTAAAGCTAAACCTTACTAAGTTACTATATAAAAAGCTATAACGTGGTTCACAAGCGAGCGAGCGTATCCTCACTAACGCGTCAACGTCAACACGATATCACGCACTTTTATTATAGTTAATAAACTATTGCAATATACTAAATTAATTATTAGAAGCGCTATTATTACTTGCACTATTTATCTTAACTGCGTAGGTATAAGCGTTATGTCTAGTCTACTTACAACGCCTGCACTGCCTTTCTTCTTACACCCTCTTAGACGCACTCTTACTATTACTACAACTACTACCTGCTTATTTAGCTAATACTTCTTATACCTCGCTAAAAGTAAGAGTCTCCTCTATTTATATATACTACTACTTATAGCTCTTTTACTTATTTGCTTTATCTAGAGCTTCTTAAAAGCTGTTTATTTTTATTATTATAAGCGTTATTTTATATACTATTTGCTAAGCCTTCTTACTTGGCTGCGTAACCTGCTTGTTAAGTAAATTTATAAAAAACTTATAATAGTGTCTTACTCTTTATTAAATAAGAGTACTTTAAGCCTTAACTTTACGCGCGTTGCGCAGTATCTGCTCCTTTTAGGTAGCTACTTATTATAGTAATTATTTTAGTGTTTATACTACTATATTAAGCTTTAAGAGCACTACTTATAAGGTATATAGAACTAAACTAGCGCCTTTAAAGCTAGCTTAAATATTCTCTTTTATAATAAACTACTTAAAAGTAGCCTTAAAGGCTAGCAGAAAGGTCTTTTTACTAATATAGTTAGTATAGTTACGTGCTAAGCCTAAAATAGTGTTGCTAAACTTGCGCTTTAATAGCAAGAAGCAGGTAATATTAAGAAGCTGTAATAAGTAAAATAAGTGCGCAGGCATATAAAAAAGAATAATATTCTTTTTCTTATAAAAATTTTAAAAATTAATAAAGTAGTAGCTCTTATAACTATTAATAATAAGTACAGAGGGGTAACAAAAAGAGAGAGTAATTTTAAAAGTTATCTTTTTTAAAGATATATAACTAGATAACTAAATGAGCTATAACTATAATTTTTAGCGTTTTGAAAAGATTTGAACTAGCTTAGTTAGCAGAAAAAAGGATCAGAAAGGCAGTGAAAGTAGGTAAAAAAAAAGTCTAGGTAAACCTAGTAACAACTTTTTATTTACAGTATCTTTTTGGCGAAAAGTAATACGTGTTATATATTAATACAGTTTCTAGAATATATCTAGATAGGATGTTATTTTAATTATTATTTCAAAAGTTAGGTTAAAAAATAATTTTTTAAGGTTATTTTATATTAAAGTAGCTAAAGCTAGTAACTAGTACTTAGTATACCAACCCTTAGCTGCTTTAACAGCTAAATAACGCCTAGGTAAAGAGTTAATACAATTATTAATTGCTTGTTGTGGTATAAGGTCCTACTCTTCTAAAATTGCCTTTTTAAACAATTCTACTGCTTTAACGCTTTTACCTATGCCTAAAAAGGCAATAGGCCTTTTTCTTAAGTAGACTCCAAACGTTCTCTATAGGATTTAAATCCAGGCTATTGCCAGGAAGCTCAAAGAGGGGAATTCTATTTCTAGAAAACTAGGCGATAACTTGTGGCGTTTTATAGATCTTGGCGTTATCCTGCTAAAATTTCCAGCCTAAATAGAGTTAGCTATTAGCTTTTTAGATATTAAACAATATCTTAAGAATATAAAGTAATAACAAAGTTATATCCTTTTAAAGTATAAAATAAGAGAGGTTTTACTTACCTCTTTTAAAAAGAGGTTTAACAATAAGATTTAAAACTTCTTTAAATATTAAGTATTTTTAAAAGTTCTAGTATCTTTTAGTAATCTAGTTATGTGTAACTTAGATCTACTACCTAGCTAAATAGCTCCCTAAACTAGGATAGAAATATCGCGAGCTATATCTTAGTTAGCAAGCTAGCTATAAGTAATTTAAAAAACTAAAAAAATACTAGATATTTTAAAGATGTTTTTAAGTTAAATAAAATATTTTAAAACTTAGTTGTATAGGTAGTAGACACATGTTCTTTGCCAAGTTGCTTATTTCTTCTTTTTTAGACGTATTCTTGCCTAGCGCCGTGTCCACGCTAAATAGAAGACTTGTTAGAAAATATAACTTTGCTAAAGTTAATATTTTTTAATATTTTAATAGGCTTCTTGGCGTATTTGTTGCGATTTAAGGCTTTTTTCTCGTTTAAAAGCTGTTTTTTCTTAGTAGTAGAAATAGAGTATTTCTCTGCTTTTAATAAGCGTTGTAAGCTTCTAGTAGAAAAAGATAAACTATTTTCTTCTAAAATACGCTTCACTACTCGAATAGCTTTTTTAGAGACCTTAGCAGGGCGGCCTAGTTTAGGCTAAGAAAGAGGTAAAAAAGTATTTTTTTTCTTTTTACAGAGGGGTGACAAAAAAAAAAGAAATCAAAAAAGTTATTATTTTAAAGCTTTATAATTCTATAAGTAGAAGAGCTATACCATAAAGAGTTAGTGATTTGAAAAGCCAAGAGCTTCCTCTTTGAGATACGATGCTTAGTAAGCCGCTTAGTCAGCACGATTGACCCTGCAATTTCGCTCAAATTAAGAGGGAAAAAAAAGTTATAATGAATTTTAGTATAACTTTTTTTGGAACGTGTAAGAATTGCTAATAAAAAACTATGTTTAATAGGGTTACGTAAGCATTATGTAAGCAGGTTATAGAGGGTAGTATCTTCATTACTTCAAGTATAATTAAAGGGTATTAGAAATAGAGGTTGCGTATATAAGCGCTAATTACGTAATATATTAGTAAGCTTAGAGTATATTAAGTCTATTTACTCTTTTCAACATAGTTTTTCTATAGGATCTTCTTTATAGCTTATAGTTTATCCTATTTTAGATAGTAAGTTAATAGTATATATATATTATATAAGCTTATTACCTTAAATAGTGATCTTATAAAAAGTATTAGTAAGTACATAAAATTAAATTATATAAAAAAAAAGCCTTTTTACTTCCCTTTACGCTTAAACTAGGCTGTTATACTAAGATCTTTTACAATGTTCAAAAACTACTTAATATAACCCTTATTAAAATTACTAGAAAATTAAACAGAAACTTAAAAAAGTAAAATAAATATAAGTTTCTAAAAAAAATCTTACAGAACATGCTAAAACAAGATATCTATATTAGAAAAAATTTAAAGAAAAAGCTCCCTTTAAACATAAGAGAGACCTTATTTAGATTTAGAATTAGTTCGATATTAATATAAGTTGACTATTAAGTACAGTTATAATGCTAAAGTAATAGGATATTTAACATAACAAAATAACAATACTATAAGAGAGTTAGATTCTACTAAAAGTAGTTAATAGTTATACTTTACACTAGCTATAGTAATACTAAGCTACAAGGGAAGCTATAGGCTAGCTTACTAAGTGTTAGTAAGCTATTTTGTAGTTTTTAATAGTACTACTCTAAAACTCTTACACTGAAGAGAGTAACTAGTCTTGTTTGATAATTTATAATTTTTAGCGATTTTTATACGTTCAAAAAAAAGTAATACAGAAATTCATTTTAATCTTTTTTTCTCTCTGGATTTGGGCGGAGTTGCAGAGGCGGCCGTGCTGACTAAGCAGCTTACTAAGCAGTGTAACTTAAAGAGGAAGTTCTTGGCTTTTCAAATCACAAACTCTTTTTGGTATAGCCCTTCTACTTATAGAATTATAAAGCTTCAAAAATAATGACTTTTTTGATTACTTTTTTTTTTGTCACCCCTCTGTAATACGTTGTATAGTATTGTAAATAGATTTAGAAGGATTTTTAAGTATAGTACTAACAGCACTAATAGACTTTTGTTGTAAAGATAAAGAGTATACTTCTTTTTTAAACTTTAAAAGTTTGATAGACATAGAGAGATAATAGAGAAGAGAAAATCTCAGGTTAGAAAGATATTATTATATAGACTAACGCTAAAAAAAGCTTACGCAATGTTAGCGCCTTTTGTTAGCGCCTTTTTTTTTTTTTTCTAATTCAAGGAATGATCATATTATTAACTAATATTAGAAATCTGCTGACGTAATACTTATATAAGCTTGTATTACATAATTGCTTTTTAAATATTTTAATACGTTCAATAAAAAGTTGTAACTAGAATAAAATAGACTTTTTTTTGCCTTTTCTTAAAGTCTTTTACCACCCATAAGATGATTACTAAGCAAAATTACTAGTAAGCTTATTTAAAGTAGAAGTTATGCGCTTTTCGAAACTTTAAAAATTCTAGTCCTAGCTTATCTAGTTATTTAGTTATATATCTTTAAAAAAGATAAAATTACTCTTTCTTTTTGTCACCCCTCTATAGTTAATACCTACCTACAGTACAGCTCTTTGTATAAGTATTAAAGTGCTCTAACTAAGTAAAAGCAAACTAATTATTTATTTAGCTATTAAAACTAACTTAAAGAACTTAGTTAGTAGGTAGATTTTTAAACTAGACATTAATAAGCACTTTACTTACAACGATAACAAAAAGTAGTATTTAGTAACTTAACACACCTACACCTTAAATTATAGTAACTTACTTATAGTTGCCTAGCTATATCTGCTTTTTTTTACTATATTTCTCTAAGCTTGTAATAACTAACTATAACAAAATATTACTTATTATAAAGCTAGTTTTATTAAAGTTATAAATATTATTGTTTATAATACTTTACTTTTGCTTTGTCGCCTAGACTAAGTTAAACTAGCGCTAGATAGCTACTAGGTCCTTATAGGCAGCTTGCTAGTAATTATAAAAACAGCTCTAGCGCGTATAAAGCTTAGAAGTCTACTTAACAAAGTTGTTAACTAAGTTTTTGCTAACAAAGTTACTAGCGCGCTTATTTAATAGTTTATTAGCTATTACTTAAATATTAAGCTTTATAGGCGCAAATTCTTGCGTAGACTTTTTAAAAATATACTTTACTATAGCCTTTTTTTAACTTATTTAGGCGCTTTAAGTTTAGTTTATAGTTACATTAAAGGTATTTCCTAGCGCGTTAATACTTAAAAGTAAATTTAAAAAAAATTATAAATTTAAGTAGTATAATAGCTACTTTAAACGCGTTAAATATTAATATTAAAAAGAGTAAGCAGTAGATCTGCTTAAGTATAAATAGATTAGGCGTTGTGTTGTTAA
Organism: Alternaria gansuensis; assembly: GCA_009289805.1. Lineage (NCBI taxonomy): Eukaryota > Fungi > Ascomycota > Dothideomycetes > Pleosporales > Pleosporaceae > Alternaria > Alternaria gansuensis. Next base: position 242,003 of record WBOK01000062.1, read on the forward strand.
GGCATCTTGCGTTTTTGTGTCAACGTTGACGCGTTGGTGAGGGTACGCTCGCTCGCTTGTGAACCACGTTAGTAGTAGATTACAAAGCCTGCGTTTATTTTATTAAGTAGCCTCTCTAGTTAGTTAAAAAAGAGCTATTAGCAGTAGCTTTTATAGTAATTAAGTAAATATAAAGGTTAAATTTTGTTGTTTATTAACACTTTATTAATACGTCTAGTATTATAGATGTTAAGGTTATAATAAAAGTTGTAAAAGGCTTATTTAGTAGTAATTTTATTAAACACGTTGCGTATGTTAATAGTCTAAATATAGTAATAGTGTGTTATTTTACTAATCTTCTCTTGCACAAATATAACCTTAGTAAAAAGACCTTATAGTAGCTTTATAAGAAGCAAGAGCGTGTTAAAACAGCTATAAAGCAGCTAGGATAAACTAACGAGCAGGAGGATTTTGTAAGTCGCCTCTAGAAATAGAAGAGCTATGCTTAGATAGTAACGCTGTTGTGGTATGTTTACATCTTAATATAGGCGCAAGTTGCGGTTAGCAGTAAATAGTTGTTAGTAAATAGTTATTGGTCAAGAGGGTTAGTTAGAGGGATATCGCGCATCTTCATTTCTGTCCGAACATGCGATACACTAATTACGTGCCGGCAATGCCGAATAAGGGAGCGTGAGCTCGGATACTTAGTGTTAGCAATAAATCTTTTTTTACTAAGAAGGTGTCTACAAAATGTGTGGTCACATCAAAAGGTTGTCTTAAAAGGCCGACGCTACACAGACTATGTATAAAGGAGATTAGTAGGGAGAAACCCTAGATAACTAAAGCAAAGGGTAGGCCTTTGTGTACTAATAGATAACGCAACCCTGTAGCAAGCACGTAGTTTTACAGGCGTAGTAGAAAGCCTTTATAGAACAAGTTACGTGTGTTTTATAATATACTATAAGGTCCTACAAAGTCTTATGTGTAAGACAACCTAGGACTTATAGAATAGTAAGACATTTACTAAGTATAAAGTAGTAGGCAATATGCTTTTATAGCTTATTGTGTTTAATCTTATGTGTTAATCTAAGGATGACTTAATTCTTAACCCTCTAGTGTAATTTACATTGTTCTACTATACGTGCTAACACTACCCTCGTACTATTACATTGATCTACCAATCGTGCTAGTACACCTCCGTCTATCGCACTCAATCATTCTACGAGAACTAACTATAGATCCTCTCAGGACGATCTTTACAGCATTACGCGCACCAACACGGTACATTTAGCTCTCTTCTAACAGCTAGCGCCTAAATAGCTCCTCCCCTATTAGGCACATTAGGGGCTACAGTAGCAATCACAAAATCCATAATTATTTATTAGTTCTAACAGGGCGACTGAATCTGAGTCATACTTCTCTAGAGTTAGCCAGACTTGCAGTTAACTTAAGAATAGCTTGTTAACTAATCTCTAACGTATAAAGTCCTTGGCATTAATTAAATTCTGCTTTTAAGCAATCTCCATTCTATAGCCTGTGTTAGTAACGTCTATAGCAAGTTACTTATTTTTTAAGGTGTTAAAGGTGGTAGTTGTTGTTGTAGTCAAAATAGGGTTCCAAAAAAGTAAAAAGCGGCTACCCTCTACTGATTAATCGCAAAAGTCGAAAGAAAAGATTGTGTGTAATTAAATAGATTCAAATAGTAGGTAGATAAGTTCTAGAAGGAAAGCTCAGACTACTAAGCAATAATTAAGGTTAAAAAACTTGCTAAAGTACTAAAAAATAACACTAGTTAAAACGTGTCTAACAGCAATTGCTAGCCTATAGCTAACAATAGAATTATAGTAGAATTGCAATAGAATTACAACATAATGTAATAGAGAAGGGAAAAAACACGTACGTACTATAGCAGGAGCCTATATTACTTTATAAAGCTACTACATCTTACTTACTACTTTTTACCTTTTAAATAGCACTACATATAAACAAGTTGCTTATAATATACTATAATAGCATAAAACTTCTATAATAAGTATCTTTTTAACTTAAACTCTTATCTAAAGATAAAAAGCTTTCTTATTATATACTTAGCTTTTAAACTAGTCTAGCATAAGTTAATTATAAAAATACTTAAGTTTATTAAACGTCTACAAACTTAGCCTTTCTAGAACTTTTAAATTATATCTTTTATAGATAACTTTAAAATCTGCAATATTTTTATATATAAAAAGAATATTAAGCCTTTACTAAGCTAGTTATAGAAAAAATGTAAAAGTTATAAAATATTTACGAATACTAGCAAATTACTCAAAATACTGTACTTTAGTGTCTTTTTTTTATTAATAATATAAAAGTTAAGTAAGAAACTATTAACTAGTTAAGCTAGCTATTATAACGTTAAAATAGTAATAAGGAAGAAAAAAAAACAGGAAGCATTTTATTATTGCATTTATAAGTTAAAAAGTAAAGTAATAATAGTACTACTTTTTTAATCTATCTAAGAGTACCTAGAAGTAAAGCCTTAATATAAATAAGTAATATAAGGAGCATAGGCAGAACAAAAGTAAAATAAAGCGCGTTAAGTTAGAAGGTAATTTGTGTCTTTGTCTTACTTTTTTTTATTTTTGTCTAAACATGCGACACACTAGTTGCGTGCTAGTAATGCTAAATAAGAGGGCATAAGCCTAAATACTAATTATTAGCAATAAATCTTTTTTTACTAAAACGGTAGTCTATAAAATGTTGAGTTACATCAAAAAGTTGTCTTAAAAGGCCGAAGCCACTATAGTAAGTTACATACTATAATATCAATACATACAGGTAGAGCTGGATTCTTTCCCTACACCTAGCGAACTAAATTGCGGTAGGGAGAATCTGCTGCTAGGACGTTAAGAGGATATATAAGGAGTACGACTAGGAAGCGCATTATGTCTCTGTAGAGTAGGTCTTGTAGAATAGATAATCGTTAATAAAGAGTTAGGATGTGGGTTTATAGTATAACAAGATGAAGAAAAAATAGCTTCTTATATAGAGAAATTATCGGAGCATAATATTATGCAAGAGCTAGCAAATAAATCTCATAAATTAGTAGCGATGGGATGAGTGTAGAAATAAAATCAGTAGATACAACTTTACTCTATCTTTAATCTTAGCATAGCAGCTCTACCTCTATCTATACCCCGTATAGTCTACTCTAAAGCTTAGCCACTAATAAGGAGTTTAGCTACAAGGCGGGCTATATACTAAACATTAAAGACTTTTATATAAGATGCAATTTGAACATATTTTAATTACATCAAATAATCTAAGCAAATAAACACAAGTATAAAATAAGTGTACTGTAAAGTGTTAGGTTTAAGACCAAATAAGGGTACAGAATACAAGTAATAGAGTAGTAACAGTATATAGCTTGTAGAGAAGAGACGAATCGAAGCCGTCTCAGCTACGATATAGTATCTCTGATTATACTAAGGTATTTATCTTTAAGGTATCAAAGGTGGTGGTTGTTGTTGTAGTTAAAATAGGTTTTTTAAAAAAGTGAAAAGCAGCTACCCTCTACTAATTAATCGCAAAAGTCCAAAAAAAAAAGATTGTATGTAGTCAACGAGATTTGAACAGTAGGTTAGATAAGTTCTAGGAGGAAAGCTTAAACCATCGAGCAATAATCATAGTTAAAAAAATTTGCTAAAGAAGGTTTACCTATGGTGAGTGAAATTGAAATACGTAATACATAACTAAAAAGAAAGCCTAGACTACTAATCTAAGATGTAATAAGACAAGTTTAACTAAACGTATTAATATAAACACTAAAAAAGTAATATATATTGCAAAGCACTGTCCCTACATACTAAGCTTACGCTAGCAGCTTACGCTAGCACGTGCTAAGCTTACGCCAGCACATATTGCGCTTATACTAGCACACAGTCCCCCCACCCCCCCCCCTCCCTTGTCGAGATGCCTATCGCTGAAACTTCCGCGTACGAGTTAAAATCGCGACTTCAAGCTTCAATACTCGCAATTATTCTTTACTCTAACTACCTCTATACTACTTACAACAACAACGTAATAGACTCTAATTTTTTTTTCTTTCCCTTCCTAATTGTATGCTTACAACAATAAAAACTTCTTGCTAATACTTTATGCGCAACGAAAGTGAAAAGCGAGCTAGCCACTTTTGCCAAGACCCTACCACAATCTACTATCTATGTAATATTTTCATAATAACAAGGTATTAAGACTTGACAAAAAAATCAAAAGCAAGCTTAGATGTAGCTTATGCTTTGAGCTATTGAAGAAAACTTAAAACTTGGCTTATAATACGCTGTATGTAGCTATCTAAAACTTTATTTTAAAGTACATTTATTATATAGTTAACACGCTACAACTCTTTTTACAATATAATAATATGCCTAAACTGATAGCTTTTTAAAAAATGGAGAAAAAAAAAGTAGTTATTATTTAATATATTTTCAAGCTATTAAAGTTAAAAAAAATTTGTACCTTAGTCTACTAGCATTTTTTTTTAGAAAAAAATAGTTAATTCTTTACTTGTAAGTCCACAAGTAAAAGCTAGTTAGTTATATTCTTCACTTCTTTGTAACACTACCAGGAACCATGTTACTTAGCTGTCCGACCCGATACCCGTTGAAACAAAACAACAACCGCCGTTCATGCACGCTGAATGAATGGAGATGGAGCAAACATCAGTAGCCAGACATCAACGGCTAAGCAAAAAAAACAATAAAAAAAAGCATAGTGGATAAGCGTAGTGATATCGCCTTGCCAAGAGATTCCATACCACGGCGCATGAGTCGAAAAGCAGAAAAGAAAGTCTATGAATGGTCAAGATGGCCCAAAAAAAACTGATTGAGGGAAAGGAAAAAAAACCCCCCCCTCCATCATAATAAAAATGATAGTAGTAATGATAATAAAACTGATAATAATAATGATAATAATAATGATAATAATACTGATAATAATAATGATAATAATAATGATAATAATAATAATGAAGGAGGAAGGGGGTATACCCACCACAACAACGCCAAAAAGCCCCCAAAAACACAATCCAATTCAATTCAAGAGTGTGCGCATCCCATCGCTGCCATGTCCAATAACCGGAGCGTAGCCCGTCTTGCCAAACCCATCATTAGGCTGCTTATATGCCACAGACCAATGTGCTCCATATTCCCTACAGCGTCTCAAAACTCTCCCCTACTCCTGCAGCTGATGCGTCGGACAAGCCCCCCGCCCTTTCTTGTCCCACCACTCTTTGATACAAGTCTATGACAAAAAGTTAGCACCTCTAATAAACTTCTTCTTCAACGCTCCTAGCAAAACAAACAAAAAAAAAGAAGAAGAAGAAGAAGAAGGGAGAATTCAAAAAAAAAACATACTTCATGAAACTTGCACCAACAAACCAATCTAGCCATTTTATCTCCACCCTCAAAATCCTCGAGACATATCGTACATTCGGCCTGTCTCCCCTCTTCATCAACACAATCCTTCTCAGTCGCCACATAAGGAAACATGCCACGCGCAGCATGACTCATTCGACTCTGCAAGTTACTCGCTCCTTCGCCGTTGTTATTACCCACACTGCTCATTCCGCGTGTGCGTTGGGTAGGTAGACTGGCAGATGTTTGCTGTGTGAGATTGAGGGCTGCTGTGGGACCCGGAGAGGCGGAGTGTAGGGCGATACATTCTTCGATATGTTGGGTACGATCTGAATCGTCGTTTTCGGGACCTTTGAGCGGGAGTTCTTCGCCACAGATTGGACATTCGTCTTCTTCGGGGATTTGGCGACGGGGGCGGGGTGGTTGGGCGTGTTGGAGTTGGAGGGGGGGAGGAACAGGAGTTGAGGTTGCTTGTCCGAAGGGACCTGATCCGGAGAAAGATGCGTAACCAAAGTTTGCATGATTTTCTGCATTACGGGCTCGGTTGCCGGCTATGGTTTGGGAGATGAGGGGGGCGCGGTGGTGCGGATGTTGTTGTTGGATGGCAGATGGTGGGAGAGGTGGCAGCCGCCGCTCTCCAATATTCGAACTCCCATGATAGCTTACTCTTCTACTTTGATTGCTCTCGTTCGAGGGGTCATGTGGACCATGTGGCTGTCCCTGGCCCGCAAAGCGCGAAGCATCATGTACGCTTGAAGACGATCTGTGTGCGCGAGGATGCGGCGGCGGTGGAGGTGGAATCTGCGAAGATCGGGGAGGAAATGGCCGAGATCCATGGCTGAGAGAGTCGTATCGTGGCGGTGGACTAAAGTTTGGGTCAGGTACACAAGGGTTGCAAACGCGGACTTCTTCGCCTCCGCCTAGCGCTGGGTTGCGGAACGGGCCGAAAGTCGACATGGCGCTCTCATCGTCTCCAGTCAAATCAATCAAGTTTGCCATACTTTCAGACGGTGGATGCACAATAAATTGGCGAGGGATAGTTATGCGGTGCGGTGAGCATGAAGCGCACACGACTCTTCCACATTTCCTGTTCTCGTAGTTAGTAGGATGTTCACCAGAGACTTGGTCAGCCCGCTCCGGTGCAGCTGAAGCACTTCAGACGAAAGTGACAGCGCAAGAGGTATCTGATGCGTACCTGCAATGATGCCTCCGAAGTAAAAATGTAAAGGGCTTCTTGCACACGGGACACTGCGAGACCTCGCTATCCGGCTGCCACGGCGGCAAAACAATATCACTCTGCCTCCTCATCGTCCCTGCATTCGCTTGTGGCGTGACGGGTGGCAATGGTCGAGCAGAAGCAGGCGACGAGCCCAGCACGATGGGATCCGCAATCGTGTCCCCCGCGTTTTCAGAGTGCATGCGTATACTCGATGGTCGTCTCATTGGTGATTCGGCGGTTGTGAGGCGTCGCTTGCGGTCGGAGCTGCGGGATGACGACGAGTCAGTACGTTGCGAGGGGCGGTTTGGGAGTGTGTATCGTGAGGAGGAAGGGTTCGAGCGGGCTTCGGGGGCGGCAGCCGGGTTAAAATTGCCAGACGTTGGTTGCTGGTTGACACGGGTCTCGGTACCGTCTCTCAGGAAGTCCATCCAAGTTTCGCGGTCTTGTGCTAGGAAGTGCGAGGCAACAACTCCCTGTGAATGATGTCTCGAGTTACTACCTATAGCAGCCTCGCGAGGACCGTCTACACTGCTGCTTGCTCCGTCATATTGCCCGCCGTATGCATGCGAGTTGTGGGTGAAAGGCCCGCTCGGGCGTTGGTTGGCGTTTGGAGGCATGTGGGAGAGATGTTATGGCGGATCGACGCGACCGAAGGCGGAAAGCGATTCAACCTGTTTCAACTACGCTGAAACCACAGGCAGGTGAGCCACTGCTTATGTGACGTGAACGAGAGGGGTGGTCTTGGTGGAGAAGGTCGGCCGGCTCACGTTAACATGCCGCCACTTCCTTCTGTTTCTACGTCTCGAGAGGTCTTTGGTAATGTAACAGAGGATTGCGCTACTCGTTCAGATCAGCACGTGGGCACCACACCAAGTACCTTTCACTCACCTATCAGTCGGGCAGCGCTGCGTTGCGGTGTAGAGGCACGAGGCGGGTGGGTCCTGCGCGTCGGCTCGGCGAGGGGGAACTTCAACCACTCTCTGCGCCGCCCGTGAATGAATGTGCAAGGCCCAGGTTGCTGCGGAAGGGATGGAAGACCAAGCAACAGACGACGCGACATGTAACACAGCGTCGTGAAGAAGAGGGTCGTAACTTCGAGGGCTCCGCCAATGTTTGCATGCCTCAGGTGTCACTGTCGCCGTTATCTTAGCGGTTTCACGCGACCATCTGCGCCGCCACGCCTGCCTTAGTCTCGTCAAGGAACAACGATGGACCGACGCATCCTGTCAACCCTCTTCACGTGCCAAAAAGCTTCGCACAAGCTCGTCTCGGTCTCGAATTGACTAAGATTACTATTGGACGTGCTAGCAGTGCCAGCGCCCTCTGTCCCACCTAGGTATATATATATAAAAGAAAAAGCTCAAGATAGTATATGGTGCCCACGTCTACACAGTACGCCCTAAAGAGCCAATCGCTCACGTGTTCCAAGAAACGCCTTCAAAATCGCTTTTGAACAACTCTACAGTAAAGAAACTCGTAAGTGCACGTTCTGCACCAAAGCCAAATTACAAATAGGAAACATCAGTCCCAATATGGTATGCAGAGAAGGATCAAAGTTAAATGTCCTCATCTGTCGTAGCTGCGTCCACTGTGTTGTGTACTACCGCTGCGGCTCCGGTCCACAATCTCTGCCGAGGCTTCGAGGTGGCTACCCGCGTCGTACACGTTACGTTCAACGCTGTCCTTTGTCACGTGATGCTGGACCACCCCAGTGCTTAGCGGTCGCTCCGACGTTCCGCCCATCGCTGGTGGTGCGCTCAACTCACTCACACCGTCATTACGATATATGCTCGATGCTGCCGACTGCCCAGGCGAGCGCTCGGGTGAAGGCTCGGTAGACCCAAAAGGTAAGCGGATAGGTAATCCTCCAGGTCCGCCTGGTTGCAAGTGTTGACTTCGTCTTGGACTGGCTGATTGATACATGGGACTTTCTGACGTTGGGACGTCCGAGACAGTAGATGACCGGTCTTGAGGAAGGGACGCTTCTGTCGACTTGGGACGCTGTGAGTTTTTCCACGGTATTGATGGTGCGCGACTGGGAGGCCCTTTGGCTGTTGTGACGCGGGAAGCACGCGACCCAATCCTACTGGGCAGCTCGATCCCACCAAAACTCTCAATAGGCCCCAGAGCCGGCGCAATAGGCGAAATACGATTTGCAGTGCCGTAATCTCGTTCCTCCTCGCTCATATCAGAGTCGCTGTCGGAAGACGAATCTCGTCTCTCGCTACTCAAGACGGCTGCTGTGGCTACGCCTGATCCTCCCGATACGTTCCGAACTCGCGCAGGTGACTCGGGACTGTCCCGATATGGCTCCTGCACAACCTCGGGCGATTCAGCATCTTCTTCGACAGCCATCATCTGTGGTGGCATTCTCGTACTTCTAACAACTTCGAAGCCCTTGCTCTTCTCCTTCTTCCGTCCGCCCAACAAGTTCAGACTCTTGAACCAGCCAGTAGCCGACGATACAGGACTCATGGGATCTGCTGGTCCCGTCTTCAATTTTCGCGTAGGTTGGGAAGACAGTGCGGGGCCGCGGAGTCCGTAGTAAAAGTCCGACTCGCGTACAGAATAGTCGGTATTGTTGTTCCTTCTTTCAAGATTGGGGTCGGAATCATCTCGGTTCAGCCGCAGATAGGCTGGAGCGGGTGTTCCAGAGCCACGAGACGGACCTTCACCAGCCCTGATAGCTTCCATGTCCAAATTGTCTGAGTATCGAGAATCCACAATGTCTGCACTTCCAAGGAGTCCTTTGCCTGGCGTAGGAGCGGTGACCGAGTCCATAGTATGTTTACGTGGGCGCGGAGGTCGATAGTAGGGATCCGCAGCATCCATGACGCCCATCGTCGGCCGCCGAGAGCTCTGACCTGATGACCCGCCCAAGAATGTAAAAGGTACTGCACCTGGTCCTGGAGTGGGACTGACGCTTCCGTAGTCACCCTGGCTGAAGCCGTCAAATCCAACACTTGCGTGTTGGCTATCTTGATCATATGGCCCGTTGAGAAGAACAGCTGAACTGGCAGACAGACTCCGAGATCGACTATTCATGAGCTGTATGCTCTTGTTCTCGTCGTGTGACAACATGGCGGCATTCGAGTTGAGGCTACCACGAGTATGCCGGTGATTGTTACGCTTCGACAGTTCTCGCTTTCCGAAGACCTTGGTGAGACCACCTCGCGTATCCGCACCCGCACCACTAAGTCGGGCAGAAACTTCGATAATGGTCTGGAGCGCGTTGAGGAAGAAGCCAAACACCAAGACAATGGCGTGAAGTAACAGGATAATATATCCGATCCAGCCTTTGGTCGCTTCCTCAACATCAAGGGTCGGTACAAAGGCTACCGAAAGAAGAACGCAGACAAGTCGCACAGTCGAGAAGAAGGTATGATAGGCATTCATCGAAGTGTTCGACTGGAAGGGCCGGAAGGCGTGTAGAGTGAGAATTAGGATTACTTCGCATATAGCAAGAATGATGATTTGAGCAATGCCAGAAGGTTGGATAGCGCCGATAGCAATACCGCGGATGATGGTGAGCAAGACAGGAATGAAAGCAAAGGGTGCGGCATCGTCGGAGTAGGTATTGTAAAGTGGTCCATAGGTCAACACGGTCGGAAGATCGTCAAACAAGTGGGCACGAGGGCGTGTGGTGAAGATGAACCAGAAGATCCAGGTAGCTACTCCAGCAACGATGATGAGCATAACAACGGCTGTAGAGACGACGGTAGCTGGTGAGCGTGGGCTGACTACGAGCTGGAACAAACATAGTGCTATGATGGGAAGCATGAAGTAGTTGTAGACAACGCGGATGATGTTACCAGCAGTAAAGGCCCAGTTCTTCCCAGTCAAGTCGCCATCCTGCGTGTTGGTTAACCAGCGAAAGAGCCAACGTATGAAGAAACCAAGCTGTGTGAGCACAATCACACAGGCGATGAGAACCAGCAGGAAGATGGCCATGCATGCCCATATATCACGATCTTTGGTCATACCGACATACTGCCCAAGGCGAGTCAAACCGTAGGTTCCGTTGGCAAAGTAGATGCCGTCAACAAGGCTCTGAGATCCGTTGCCTTGGCTAACAAAGCTTTGGTTGAACAAAAGGATTGACCAGCTGGCCTGGCTGATGGCGGGCTGGAAGTAACCGGGATAATTCAGACTGAGACTTCCTGCCAAGACGACGAACTGGATGTACTGCAGACAGTCTCCAAATCCCGGGGTGACCAAGCGCAGCAAGTCCTCGTCCCGACCATAGTTGCTGGTCCAACCGAAGATGTTCGAAGTTCCCCAGGGGCTGCAGGTCGCCGCGAAGACGGTCGCAATAGCCACGAGCGCAAGCACGGCAGCCGGGAGGTAGCATATCACACCTGACAGTGTTTTGCCGAGGTCTGGTGTGATGCTTGTAGAGATGCAGCCGAGAGCCTGGGCATTTTCGTCACCAGAGACGATGCGCAATGTCGAGGCCCATGTCGAGAAGGCATACGAGCTGTCAAACTTGTGTGCAACACTGACGGCGGGCATGGTCCAGAATTCGCTCAAATTGCCATGAAAGGAGGGCGCCACTGGGCAGCTTGTGTTGAGGACCGAGTCACAGAACGAGGTGGGGGGAGCAGTATATGCCGAGTAGGACAGGACCCTGTTGCTCCAGAATAGCGTAGTGTAGTGTTTGTGATTTGGAGCAATTCTCACAATCTTGCCAAACGTCATGTTAGGGTCCTTCCAGTTGTCGTCGTCCAACGGTGGGTAGTCGCCAGCCTGGGCTTGACCAGAAACATTTCCATACACGGTGACGTTCAATGTGCGTTCCGGGCTAAAGTCAGCCCAGACGTATGCAGGGGTGAAGCGGAGGTAGGGCGTCTGCTTGCCATCGGCCAGGAAGACTTGCGTCAGGCAGTCTCGGAAGTTTACGAAGACGGCGCTGGCGAGTGGCAGGAAGGAAGCGATGGCAAGGATGAGGAGAAGGGGCGGGAATGCGCGCAGGGCCGGCAATGGGCGTGATTTCCGTCTCGATCGTGGGGGCGTCTGCGTGGGTTGTATGGAGGGTATCTCGAGCTGAGTGTCATCAGGTAGCTGTAGCGCGTCATCGCGCAAGGTGGTAACGGCCATCATAGCGTCCCCCTCGTCATGTTCATCCCCCCCAGTCGGCCTCTCAACGCGATTGTCTTGATTGTGTTGCAAAGATGGATGGCCGCTATCGTCGTCTTGCTGTGTGCGTCGGCGTCAAGGTCTCGTGTGCGGCTCGGAAGTGTTGTGGGTGAGGGGGGGGG